>JAQPZY010001370.1:1195000-1642500 GCA_029931535.1 Margaritifera margaritifera | reverse complement strand
GGCTAGGTTTCTACCTTGAGGACAAAACAACCCTGCTGTGCCTTCGATCTTACTGCTCAACCGATCACTTGGAACCTCATTTGTATATCAAGAGAAAAACGGGTAATATGTGGCAGCTTTATGGAGTTTCCAATCCTTGTGTTATCTTATACATTATTAAATCAGTTTAAACATATTTTATTCCATAAAATTGTAATTGGTGATTACAAGAAGTACAGTATAGAAGGTAAAGGATTAGAATGAAAGTTAGTGGCTTATAATGTTCTCCTTTTACGATACAAAAATTGTAAAATATATAAATATATGGTGGACGATATTAAGTTTTATTGACAAAGAATTAAAATTATTGATCAGCCAAAGTGAAGAATCTCTTGGTTAAACATTAGCATTTAGCCAATGCACATGAAGCAAGAGGATGAACAACGAGAGAGTAGGTGAGAGACAAGGATAATACAAAAGAAAGCAGTTTAAAGGAGGAATTGTTGATTAAAACGTGACAAAGATTTTGTATAAAGTAGAGAAATGAGTGAGGAAAGAAAAGGAGGAACAAAAATAAATAAATAAAAAAATTAAAAGGAACAAAAAGCAAGATTAAAAGTGAACAGTACTTCCTTCTAGAGAGAGTCATTGCGGAGGCGATAGAGAATCATTTTGAAAAATAGGGGAAATTAATGTTTGCAGCTGTTCATGACCCGCAGAAGTTCATACATGGTTCTCTAGCTATCTAAAAAGCAGGAGACAAAGAGTGATACTTCCAGGCATGTTTTCAGAGTGAAGGTGTATTAGAGCTGGAACTGTTATAGGTCCATTACTTTTCTTGATATACATAAATTATATCGTATATGATAAACACTTCAATACAAGTTTATTTGCAGATGATACATGTCTCTTTCTAATCATAGAAAATGCCATCGTAATCATAACCTCAACTCTGACTTGGAAAAAATTTCTCAGTGGGCAAATAATTGGCTTGTATCTTTCAACCATTCTAAAACTGAATCCCTGACAATTTCTCTGTGGGCAAATAATTGGCTTGTATCTTTCAACCCTTCTAAAACTGAATCCCTGACAATTTCTCAGTGGGCAAATAATTGGCTTGTATCTTTCAACCCTTCTAAAACTGAATCCCTGACAATTTCTCGGTGGACAAATAATTGGCTTGTATCTTTCAACCCTTCTAAAACTGAATCCCTGACAATTTCTCGGTGGGCAAATAATTGGCTTGTATCTTTCAACCCTTCTAAAACTGAATCCCTGACAATTTCTCAGTGGGCAAATAATTGGCTTGTATCTTTCAACCCTTCTAAAACTGAATCCCTGACAATTTCTCGGTGGGCAAATAATTGGCTTGTATCATTCAACCATTCTAAAACTGAATCCCTGACAATTTCTTGGTGGGCAAATAATTGGCTTGTATCTTTCAACCCTTCTAAAACTGAATCCCTGACAATTTCTCGGAAAATTAATGAACCCTTCCATCCACCACTATATATACTCAGCCACGTAATTAAGGAAGTTGATGCGCACAAACATATTGGTGTATTTCTCTCGAATGACTGCTCATGTGGCACAAACAAATAACTATATAAAGGAAGAGGCATGGTCAAGAATTAATGTAACGCGACGTAAACTCAAATTCCAACTTGACAGAAAATCTTTAGAAATTATATTTACATCTTTTATATGACCTGTTCTAGAATATGGTAATGTGGTTTTGGACAACTGCACATTACTCGAGAAAAGAGAACTCGAAAAAATACAAAATGAGGCAGCCAGAATTGTGACTGGTGCGATAAAATTAGTATCTATTGAAGTGCTACATCGAGAAATAGGATGGGAAAGTCTTGAATCCAGAAAAAAAACACAAACTTACACCCTTTTATAAAATGACAACCAGTTCAAGCCCTCCCTATCTCACATCTCTGATTCCACCATCAGTTAGTGATATTAATCACCATAACTTATGTAATATAAGCAATGTCCAATTAGTACAAACTAGAACTAGGCTTTATTATAACTCGTTTCTTCCTTCGGTCATTCGAGAATGGAATACATTATCTATTAAGACTCGTCAAATTTACTCCATTAACAACTTCAAAAGCGCATTAAATAATCACAATACTCATGTTCCCAGATGCTTTTATTTGGGTAGAAGGAAATTTCAAATTCTTCATGCCCGACTTAGAACAAATTGCAGTTCACCTAATCAACATTTATTGACAAATAATATAATTGGGTCACCTCTTTGTAGATGTGGATCTGTAGAAAGTATGCAACAATTCTTTTTTTCTTGTGTTTATTACCAAGAACAACGCATCGAAATGTTTCATTCTAACATACCATATGGTAATTTAACATTAAATACATTCTTGTATGGTTATACAATGCTTCCGTGTGAAGTAAACATTAGTAATTTTGATGCCGTTCATAAATTTATTGAAAAGTCAAAAACATTTACTTAAGTGCACATACTACTACATTATTAAATTTACGTTACAATGAGAATACTGTGTTTCCCTGTGTTATCCGTGCTAATGTGGACAAATCATAACTATAAGTTTCTCCGATAATAGTAAAGAATGAATGAGATGTACACGGTACATCACCCTGAATTTCTTGTTTTTCATCCTCAACCCGGCAGCACGAAATACCCAAAACTACCCAGAACTAGTCCAAAACTACCCCAAACTATTAAAATATAACCCAAACTACAGTGATATTACCCAAATTTAGACATTAAAAAAATCCTGCCGTCCTGGCCGTTTTGCCCTCTAGATATATTATAGTACCAGTATATAAAAATGGAAAAGCCAGAGAAAGTTCAAATATTATTTATTTAGATACAAGATACAAGAAATTTTATTTAACGTCGGTGGTCTGATTAAAATACATATAACACTAGCTCTGTACGAGCTATTTTACTGACATAACAATAGTATTTCATAATTGAACAGACATATAGTACATTTTTACAGTGTAACAGTACACATATAGACATTACAGTGTCAATGGTAAAATCAGATTAAAAGACAATGCAACATTAGATAAAAGACAATACAACATTAGATAAAAGACAATACAACAGTAGATAAAAGACAGTACAACAGCAGATTAAACTACAACACAGAAGTAGACAACATGCAAATGCAGAATTTTTTTATTTTTTTATATATGAACATATGTAACACATCACAGAAAGGAATACACCTAATAATTTCAATTGGGAATATGACTATTTCATTGCTTAAAAGCATGCATAATGTCTGCGAGTACAGCCAATTAAAAGACAAGACAATAGATAAAAGAGAGTACAACAGCACATTCAACTACAACAAAGTAGTAGACAACATACAAATGCAATTTTTTATTTTTATTTTTATTTTTATGTATAAACAAATGTAACACATTTCTAGCGCATAATTACATAGGTAAGCACGTTATTAACAAAACCTGTATTAGTCATCGATGTTTAATATAAGTTGCCCTTTCAGTTTTAGGCCGTTTGCATTGCCCTGGTTTTCGACCAGCAGAATCTTTCGGTTTCTTCAACTTGTATGCTCCATTTGTTGATAGAACAAAATTGTCATTTTTAATTTCTGTATGGAGCTGGGCGTTAAGAAATTGTTTGAAATTTTTGTTGTTGTCAGCAGTCTTTTTGTGCCAAGTGTTTTCATTCATCAAGAATGACACAGATTTCCCAAATAATTTATAGTTCCCACTCCCATACAGAGATCATCTCAAGTCTAATATTTGAGTGTTCGAAATGGTGGATAATATGTCCATAAGTTCCGGAAGTCTAAGTTGTTTCCATTCAGTCGCCTGCTTCAGTCGGTTATTCAGAGATTCGGCATTGTTGTTAGTCCAAAGTTTAGAAATGATTTGGTTTTTCAATGGATTGAAGACATTTTGCTTAAATTTTGAAGACAAATACTTATCATAGTACAATCTGAACCTTGGATATTTGTTGAAATATGACGAGAGATTGTCCTCCCAGTTCGAAAACTCAAGCTCATCTAGACTGAAAACTAGGCCATCTTTGTTTTCACTGAAGATGATGTATATAATTTTTTCTCGATCTTCCTGACTGGAACCTAGATTTTGAAGAAAATGTTTGATATTGTCTTTTAAATGCTTCGTTCACAGTAAAAAGACTGCATTTGGAAAATTGTTTCTAAGTGCGTTTCTCATAGCCTTTTCATCGTCTGTGCCGAATGTAAAATTATCTGAATAGAGTTTCCTTCTTATGTGTGAAAAAAAAGTATGGTAGGTGCTTTGTTCACCATCCCAATGAAGACAAAGAGGCCCTAGGAAGACAGGGTACTGATTGGTTTTCCTGCCAATTATACTATTTTTGTACATCATGGTGGTGACAAACACTTTACCTAAATTAAAAGTTCTGTCTACACCAATAATGCTACTGTTGGTACCGAAACAGGTTTTCTTTTTAATCTAAAAGCTGCTCCTCACTATATAAAATGATTACAGGTTGTTTTCCTTTTGTAAGAATTACTTCTTGCACAAATGGATTTTCGTTCAGTTCTCCAATAATAGATAATATGTTATCTGCAACGTTGCTGCGTGGCACATGACCAGTTTTTTTCTTTTTATGCTCGTAGTATAGTTTGTCCTGAAGTTGATGAGCTGATTTTGGGGCCAGAAATCTGTGTTCTTTCACATATCATTCACTACTTCAGTGGACTTTTTCATCCCAACTTTTTCAAACGCAGCCTGCAACACATTGGGGTCGGTTCTTCTGTACGCTTCACCCGATTTGAAATTTCCATGCAGGTAATTTTGGACAGATTGTATGGCGCCTACGTATTCTACAACAGCCCGAGTTTTTAGGAATGACAATCGCTCGGACGCCTCTGTAACTGTTGAGAATATTTTTTTGTGTAATTTGTGTCATTTTTCAATTTAGTATAGTACCGATGGATTGTCAAAATATCTAGAGGTTTCAGCTCTTTGGGAATGTATGGGAGTTTTTTATTTATTACTCTGTGGACACAGACTTTTTAAATTACAAAACCAGTTTTTGTAACACTAGTGTCATTGCAACAGTATTTATATTTATTTCAATGGTATCTACATACCGTTGCAACCATATTCACTTGCTGTTGCAGTGATATTCAAATACCAGTGTGACAATATTTTTTCTTATTGCAATGGTTTATTTTATCATTGCAATAGTAATTTTAGCATCGAGATGATAAAAATTACCATTACAAATTATGGTAACATTACTATTGCAATGGTAAAACATAATTACCATTGCACCAGCATTTGAATATTATTGCAATAGTAGGTAAATTAATACCATTGCAATAATCATAAATACTGTTGCAAGGACACCAGTGTTGAAAATAATGTTGCAGTAGTATATTTTATTGTTGCAATGGCAAACATTAGCACTGTATAGACAAAATTTAGCATTGCAACAATAAATTGGATACTATTGCAACAATAAAGTAGATACTATTGCAACAATAAATTGGATACTGTTGCAACAATAAATTGGATACCGTTGCAGTGGTATAGATAATTTTTACCTTATTGGTACACCCTACTAGTTGGACTTCAAAGACATTCTGTAGATTTGAAAGTACCACTCAAGAAGGGATTAAAGTGATTCAATAACTTTCAGTGTTGAGACAATAGACAGTTATCATTTTCTAATGGTGAACATTAAAATAATGGCTAATGGACCAGCAATTGAAGAAGGTACTACCTGAAGGAATATAGGTGTTCCCTCCCATCTGCTGAGGTGGTGTAGTCACCCATGGTGCTGCACCAGTTTCGTTATCCTTGTAACTCATCTGAGGGAAAATTGAAACTTACTTTTCACAGCAGAACTTTATTATGGAGATGAATTTATCATTAATTTGGCTATACTCCCATGTGATAATATTCATGAATTTATTATTAATTTGGCTATACTCCCATGTGATAACATCCATGAATTTATCATTCATTTGGCTTCTACTCCCATGTGATAACATCATTGAATTTATCATTAATTTTGTTATACTCCCTTGTGATAAAATCCAGACATTTGATAGGTGTACAGGGACACAGGTGATATGTGTACCAGATTACACACATCTCAAAGAAAGCACACCTGGATAGCAATTTTTCTTTTTTTTTTACATAGTTGTGAACCTTTTGGATTTGTACCTTTTTGGACAAAAGCACAATCAAGCAAACATCACTTGAAGTTAACACATGAAATTTGGTAGGGAGTTAGTTTTTAATATATGTATGTAGATGATCTGATTAGATTTCCAAGCCATTTTGGCAATTTTTCCATTTTTTAAATATTTTTTAACTGTTTTGGACTTTAACTTTTTTTGACAAAAACTTTGTAAGCATGATTAAGTAAACATCAGTTGATGTAGAAAATGAAATTTAATTGACTTGTTTGTATTAATATATAGATGAGCTGATTAGATTGTCAGGTCATTAAAACATGGTTTTCCCTTTTTTTTACACATTTGTTAACCTTTTTTGACTTTTTCAACAAAAACCTTGTTACGACAATTTTGCAAAAAAAAACCCCAAAAAAAAACATTTGAGGCAGACAAAAATTTGTCATACATATTTGTAGGAATATCTAGATGGCTTGAAATTAGGTTTTCATGGCAATATATACATTTTTCAAAGTTTTCTTTAGTTTTGAATTGTAGAGACTTGGACTTTTTCTTGCTATTGAACCTTTTGTATCCAAGATTTCAGCCTCCTGTCCCTCTTGGAGAAAATGTCCAATTCTAACTAATTTTTGCAAAGCTGAAGCTTTTGTATGCTACTTAAATTGACTGAACTAATCTTGTTAGAGGATGATTAAAACCTAGACCTTATTAATCACAGACTTTCTGTAAAACATTCTTAACTAAAGTCCGTTACTGTTTATACTCGCGTATAAGCTGGGCACAAATGCAAACAACATATAACCTGATCTGCCAGCGCATAATGCGCCGGCAGATCAGGGTCTATGTTGTTTGTTCTGCTGATTAGTCGTTACAAACTGCATAGATACAGATCTTCTGGTGCCATATGCGACAGCAGATCTGGGTCTATGCAGTTTGCAGTTGGTATCAGTTTATGGTATATTCATCTTGTTAGATTTTTCTCCTGCCAAGTACCAGTATAACAGAATGACATTATTTGTGACGATTGGAAAAGACATGTTTTTAATTTTAAAAAACAAATTCTTCTGGTTTTCACGTACTTTAAGTCTTTTTGAGAAATCTGCTAATTTACATTTCATAATGATATTAAAAATATAGGATAAATGGATGCATTTGAAATGATTATTTTACAATATTTACTTCATAATCTTGTATGCATTAGTACTTGTGATAAATTCGTTATTTTTATATACATAAGTATTGATTGAAGTTAAATCTATTTGAATTTCATAATGACATACAACAAATAATAAATACAAACCAAAATATCTTAAAGTATTATTTGACTATTTCTTTAGTATAATCTTATCTATTTTTAACTCTTAATAAATCTGTTATGCATATTATTACATTCGTACTCTTTTTTCTTTACACCACTGATGATGACTATTATCATTATTGTTATTATTATTATTATTATTATTATTATTATTTGTTGTTGTTCTTTTAATACTTTATTATCATATTTTTATGTCAAAAGCACTTATTCAGATATACAGATATATTTTGTATCCTAATTCAAAATTCAACTTTATAAATAAAAAAATGAAAATTTCTTGTGGTTATTTTTACTGTTCATGTTGTGCAAAGGTTATCCATTTATCTGCTAATTAAATATTCCTCACATTTTTGCATTACAAACTTTTCTTAAAATTTGTCAAACTCAAGTTAAGTTATACATTTATCTCCTAATGGAATATTAAAAATTCACATTTTGCCACGTATAATATAAGAACCATGAGCATCATAAAGCTTAGAACTACAGCACATTCTCTATTTATCAAGCAACCCCAAGCTTAGAACTACAACACATTCTCTATTTATCAAGCAACCCCAAGCTTAGAACTACAGCACATTCTCTATTTATCAAGCAACCCCAAGCTTAGAACTACAACACATTCTCTATTTATCAAGCAACCCCAAGCTTAGAACTACAGCACATTCTCTATTTATCAAGCAACCCCAAGCTTAGAACTACAACACATTCTCTATTTATCAAGCAACCCCAAGCTTAGAACTACAGCACATTCTCTATTTATCAAGCAACCCCAAGCTTAGAACTACAGCACATTCTCTATTTATCAAGCAACCCCAAGCTTAGAACTACAGCACATTCTCTATTTATCAAGCAACCCCAAGCTTAGAACTACAGCACATTCTCTATTTATCAAGCAACCCCAAGCTTAGAACTACAGCACATTCTCTATTTATCAAGCAACCCCAAGCTTAGAACTATATCACATTCTCTATTTATCAAGCAAGCCCAAGCTTAGAACTATAACAGCACATTCTCTATTTATCAAGCAACCCCAAGCTTAGAACTACAACACATTCTCTATTTATCAAGCAACCCCAAGCTTAGAACTACAACACATTCTCTATTTATCAAGCAACCCCAAGTGGCATCTCCTGTCAAGTTTGCCACAGACAGTTCAAAGCACAAATTGGCCTGATCAGCCACTCACGTATTCACAGAAACCAAACCAATTAGTGATGTCATGGTCATCTTCAAACTGTAAGGATGAACAACATAACTTCTTCGTCTAGATAGGTTATGTTTGATGCTTCATTGCTGTGTCCTTGGAGGCTGCTAATTCTGGATGTTATGGTATCTTCATTTGTTTTCTATTTAAATGGATGGAAATTTAACTAATCTATGTCCTTATATTATTACGTTTTTTAGTGAAACTTGGATGACAATCTTAGGTCTTAAATAGTGTTGGCTTTATTTTTTTCATTTGTTATTTTAGGATAATTAGGCCTACTGGTTGCCTCTTTGCTCTAGACAACTTACTGTCTACTTTGACATTACAGTTGTATGTTTGTTTACAAACTCTTAATTTACCTCACTGTACGTTTTTTGTTTTTTTTTTTTTTTTGCATGCAGTGTCCCCTTTTTTCTAAAGGCATCATTCATTTTTGTTCAAGTTCACATGCTATTAATTCCATTTAAAATGTTATATTGCTGTCTTAAAGACTTATGTTAATGCCAATGATTCAAACATTTTATATGGTGTTACCTGGAGTTTTGTTGCTTAAAATAATATTTGATGCATTTGTTGTATTCATCTTAAAATATCCTTAATCACTTTTATCTTGTTATCACCCATGTATTTCTTCAGTTCCATTTATAAAGTTCATTTATTCACCTTTTTATAGCCTTCTTTTTCGCCTTTGTTTTAGTTACTTGTTCTTTTGTAGCCTTTTCAGCATATCTTTCACCCCTTGATATTACTATTGTCTCTGTTTTCATTGTCTATTGTCCCTTACATCATGCTTAAATGTTACCTATTTTGGCAATTATATGGCCGTGGTATGCACATGATACTTATTGTGGCAATTATATGGCCTTGGTATGCACGTGATACTTATTGTAGCTATTATATGGCCTTGGTATGCACATGATACTTATTGTGGCTATTATATGGCCATGGTATGCATGTGATACTTGTTGTGGCTATTATATGGCCTTGGTATGCACATGATACTTATTGTGGCAATTATATGGCCTTGGTATGCACGTGATACTTATTGTGGCTATTACATGGCCTTGGTATGCATATGCTGTTCTTCCTGTTACTATGAAAAATGCTGCTGTTTGCATGCTGGAGTGCATATGAAGTTGTATCATTTATCTAGCCTAAGGTGTAATGCTGTTAATTTTCCTGCTGATATTTTCACACCTACTTATTTCATTTTAATACTTTAATTAGGATACTCCTCAAAGCAGTGGAGAAAGGGAAAAATTATTAGGTACCTCACCTAGGTTATTCATTAGAAAGTTGGAAGTAAAGATTTCTTTCAGATTCAGTTTGTACTTTAGTACCGGTATTCCCTTTTCTACTCCCTTAGAATGTTCAATTCTGCTTCCATTATAGTTTTAAAAGCACTATATATCCTAACTTTAAAATACATTTACTGACAATGGATTTAAAACAAAAAAGATCTTGCACAGCTTGGAGTGGATACTACATAAGCTTCCATGCAAACTGTAAATAAGTAGCCAATGCATAGCCACTATTCGTTGTAATATATTACCTTTCACATAGTCTTTTCTTTTCTTCTAAACCTTATAAACTTACAAAATTTAAAAAGATGTTGGTTTAGAAAGGATAAGCTCATCCAAAATGTCAGGACAATGTAAAATATGACTCGATTCGTAATGAATTTAAAACTATTTTTTTTGTATCTTGAGCAAATATATCAAGGTTCATAATGTCCATTTCAGTTAATGTCACTTTTGTGTTCATCCTTTTCATTGTCTATCTTGGTGACAATGGAACTTATCTGAGCCATCTGTCAAGAGGACGCAACACTTAAATAATATAAACTTTTGAGAATCACACAGGGTTAGATAACATGAGGTTTGTGTCTTCTGCACCCATGACAAACCAAATCCCACAACTTTAATCTAGATCACCTGGAAATAAATGAAGATGAAGAAGTCATTTACCGCATTGGGTTGGGTGTACTAAAAATCTCCATTTTATTGGCTGCCAGTAGATACATAAAGAGTTCTCTTATCAGTCTCCCTAAATTCTATGTATGGTAACCAGGAAGATGTCTGTTTCTGGAATGAGTGATAGAGATAGAAAGAAAACTAATACAATCAGTTTTAAAGTAATCGGCTGGACTGCACAGCTTGTTGATACACAACTTGCTTCTCTGCTTTCTGTTCCTAATTATATATATATATATATATATATATATATATATATATATATATATATATATATATATATATATGCATACAACAGTGTTGGAGAACAGGGCAAGAAGTTTATTTGACATTTTATATACCAACTTTTGAGTGGAAAAAAGCAAATATACAAGTGGGATGTTTGACAGTTGAATATTGGACATTGCTTATAGATAAATAGCAGCCATTCCGAGCAAACTTGTATATAAAATTGCCTGAGTATGTATGTATGTATGTATGTATGTATGTATGTATGTATGTATGTATGTATGTATGTATGTATGTATGTATGTATGTATGTATGTATGTATGTATCTTTAAGCAATGACTTCATGGTTGAATTGATCAATAAAAGATGGCAAGAGACTTCCTGAGAAAAAGACACTTATATTTGTTTCTAGCTTCCGTTTTCTGGCTCGATCCCTTGAGCAAAGAATTTAATTCTCACAAAATTTACTGAGACAATGAAAAAATTCAAAATGTGCAAACTAACTATCTGCAAAAGGATATCTTTTCCAATGAGTACTTTGATAGTTCCAGTAGATTCGACGAAACAACGTTACATTTGATACAAAGCTCTATTCGTCGCTGTTCAGTTCTAACATATAGGAAGACGACTACCAATACGTTAAAAATATAATGTCACGCTTTCATATTGTGGGACATTGTTTTAAAAGAATTTATGAATTTCTGTACGGTAGTTTGACCATGGCACTAATAGAGCGGACCTGGTTTAGCTTATGATGCGAGTTTAAAGATATCGGGTGTTGAACTAGAACTTTGACAGGGTATGACATGTTCCTAAAACTTGAAAGTGGAATCGTGCTGGAATTAGTACAATATTGCATTGGTACGCAAAAGCCAACAACTAATATTATGCAGATGATGAAGGAAAAATGAATAGTGATGGAGAGTTTGATGAGACAAAACCAAAATCCTTGATTATGTACCCATATGCCACGAATCTTGCACTTAGATCCACTAAGCAATACATGTTGATAAATAACAAAAGTTACAATTATCCTGCTTCTGAAAAGCAAAATTGGTAATATGGCAGAAAAAAATAATTATAGACCTATAGCTCTCACGACAATTATTTCGAAAATATTTGAATGTATTGTACTACAACGATGTGAAGTAACAATTTCTGATAATCAGTTTGGTTTTAAAAAACAACATTCAACAGACTTATGCCTCTATGCATTTAAGGAAACTGTCAACTACTACTTAGAACACGGTAGCCCTGTGTTTGCATGTTTTTTAGACGCTAGTAAGGCATTTGATAGGGTTAATCATTGGACGCTGTTTAAAAAGTTGCTCGACAATCAAATACCCATTTACATTGTTCATACCCTAATTAACTGGTATGGTAAACAATTTTACTATGTGCGTTGGGGAAGTGCAGTATCCAATTCCTTTCATGTAACCAATGGGGTGAGGCAGGGAGGTGTTCTTTCGCCTTTGTTATTTAATATATACATAGACGATTTAAATCGTAAGCTGGGACAGTGTCACGTGGGGATACATTTGACACTAAATGCGTCATTTGTTAACAATTTTAGTTTTGCTGATGATATGTCATTGGTAAGTCCTTCTATCGCACGGTTAAGGAAATTATTAAAGATATGTGAACATTACGCATTTGAGAATGATATCATATATAATACACAAAAATCAGTCTGCATGGTTTTTCAGTCAACTGCTGTCAAATTACCATCTCCTCCCTCTGTAATTCTTAACGGCCATGCTCTTGCATATGTCGACAGTTATACGTATTTGGGTCATATGCTAAAATCCAACTGGTCAGATGATGAAGATATGATGAGACATTACAGATTTCTGTGTACTAGAACAAACATGCTTTTACGTAAATTTAGAAATTGTTCTGTGAATATCAAGATTAGATTATTCAAATCTTATTGTTGCACAATGTACTGTGCTCCTCTGTGGACAAACTTTAGTGCATGTATGAAAAGAAAACTAGTTATTGGCTATAATAATAGTCTTCATTTACTACTAAGCCTTCCAAGATGGAATAGTGCCTCTACCATGTTTGTAAACTATAATGTATTTAGTTTTGAAGAATTAATGAGAAAGTATGTGTTTTCAATGATGACACGAATATCAAATAGTAAAAACTGTATCTTGAAATCGTTGTGGAACTATGATATTCATTTAAGTTCTCAGATTATAGATAGATGGAACAAATTACTATTTAAATGTCTCACATGATTTTATTCCTAACAATGACAAACACATTCTGTAGTTGTAGATGGGTATGTATATTTGCACATAAGACACCTATGAACTTCTATGTCTTAAAATACTTCTATATTTTATATTCTATTTTATTGTATATTTTAATTTAGATGTATGGACCATGCAGTCTGAAATAAAGAATTATTATCTTATCTTATCTTATCTTATCTTATCTTATCTTATCTTATCTTATCTTATCTTATCTTATCTTATCTTATCTTATCTTATCTTATCTTATCTTATCTTATCTTATCTTATCTTATAACTTTGTCTTGTTTGAACAGCACCTGTGCATTAAACCTTAAAGAGACCTCAATTCTAATAGAAACAAATGGCTGATAATGATTTGGAGAAACATTTTTCGAAATTAATGAATAACGCTGTATTTGGTAAATATATTGAGAATTTGAGAAAAAGAACAACAGTAACAATATGTGCAGACGAAAAGAAATATGCAAAACATCAAAAGGATATCTCATTCCAAAAAATAAAAAATAAATAGACAAACATTTGGCACAAGTCAGTCTGAAAAACAAAAAGTATTAAAACCAGGTAAGTATTTGTTGTACGAATTTTACTACCGCATGCATGTAGAGAAAAAAATATGATGATATGAAGGATATCATCAAATTTTATTACACTAGTGACTATCCAAAGGACAGAGTGGTTGGTATCCTACAAATGTATGAATATATACCCTCCATTTTCAAAGATGAACTAACCAGCATTCTAATTTGAGAGTTTTGTGGGTTATGTTGCTAACAGTATTCAGTCAAGATGGACAAAGATGAAGAGATAGTTTGCAAAGGAAATGTGTAATTAAAAAGAATTTCAAATTTGAAATGCACAAAGATTGTTTTTTCAATCACAAGGAACATTATCAAGAGATGAATTTACTAAGATCATACAATCAGTAGATGTAGAGCATGAACATCAACAAAATATTGTTGTCTATGTATGATGACAAGCGTTTTGGTTTTCTTCGTTTGGTTGACAGCGTAATTCATTTCCTTACAAAAATGGCCATACCTTTTATTGAAAAGGAAACTTCCCATTCAAAGTTTGTTCTTTTTGTTCTGTTTCATTGTATCTATAATTTCTCCATTCATTTCATTTGGAATACCATGGTTCTCTACAAAAAGTGTTTCCATTGCTTTTTTTTCCCTTGATATAGAATACTCGAAACAAATGGCTAATGATTGCAGAGCTGCGCTTTGTACGATCACCCATACTGATATTTCAAAATGTCTACCACTAAAAACTAGAATTAAATTAGTTGCTTTCTTTTTTTTACCTCGCCAAGATTCCCACATTTATCAATTAGAAATGAAGACTTTTTTTAAAAAGATCAATCATTAACTCTAACCATTTATCCAGTTTACCCTCAGGATCTATAACAATCACCTTTTTATCTTTTAATAAGAACTTTCTATTGTAAGTCTTGTTGCACAGAAAAATAGGACATATATTAACGATGTAATCGAAAAAGTATTTGCATTTAGTCTCTATAATATCTAGTGCAAACAATGTTTTACCGCAATTAATCACTCCATACATTATCATGGTACGATGTTGGTTCAGATCAATTTCTCCATAGGCATAAGCTGTGTTTTACACGTGTGCATAGCACAATTATGCTATTTATTTGTATATAATTCATTTTAGTTCACTGTTTTGGATGTTAACCTTAGCCATATGAAACATATAAACATACATTTTGGGAGCATCTCTATTTTATTTTCTATTGATTTGAGTGGGAATACCTTATTGCGTTGGCAAATTTAAAAGTGCTACCATATAGTCTGTTATAATGTATACCTCTCAGATCAAGCCAGGTACAATGATTGTCAGTGTAAAAATTATTAACTCTTACGCCACTAAATACGCGTATGCTTTTGTTGTTCATCAGAGAAACATGTACCTTCTATAAACTCTTGTATCAGTTGAAAAACCTGGGAATGAACCATGTTTTGGCAGACCTAATTCTATAGTCACTGAAATTGTTTCTATTCCTAACTTGGAAAACATAATAAATCACTTTTCTCCACTCTTTTTGCACAGTATCAAAACACCCTTTATACTCACCCTGGGAGACTTGAGCATGATGTTTGTTAAAATTGTATATGCTGCTATGTTGATGATTCTCTCCACAGCAATGTAAATTGAAGAAGAAATCAATTATATTGCTGTACTTATCATGAACCTATTGTGCAACTTACTGGCAGCAAATGTTTTCCAGTTTGTTGTTTTGTTTCCGCCTACTATCACTTCAAATGCTTTTGCAAATGTAATGTTGAATCTGAAACCCTGAGGAGAGCACAAGGATACGGTGAGCAATGATATGTTAGAATCTGAAAGTCAAGTGGTATTCTAAACTTATTTCCGTACACCACAAACTGTACAGCTACAATAACACTATTTAGTGCATTACCTGCTCATGATCTCAACTTTCATTATACCTTGTTAAATTTGTTAAATTCTGTTTATTCTAACTGATAAAGGTAACCGAAATAGGTATCCACAAACCTTTGTATGTCATTGAAATGTTGTGGTCATTTAACTTCAAAAGATCATCACTTCCTTATGATATGGTGATGCCTTACAAATGTATTCTACCTAAATTGTTTACCACTAAATTGTTAGCATCTCTTTTCACCTTTATACCAAACGACATGAAGAACTATCCCGCACAAGCAATATATTTTGGAGTTTGCTTTGGTATTGATATCTGTATAGTGTGTTCCAGAGTAATGTTTATCAGGCTATATGTTATACAATTATATGTTGGATTAAGACACTTTGTTCCTTGTGGTATCTCGTACTATTCATGAGGAGTTACGCAATTACCGGATGTCGACTTTTTTTTTAACCATATATTACCTACAAAAAACCGGCCCTGAATATCTTATTCCTTTTTGCAAAACCTTGTAAGCAACATATACTTTAACACCCATCCCAAGTGCGATGAGTATGTATACCTATTTTAATTCATGATTATAAGGACAATATAAGTCAGTAAGTTTTCGTTTGTATACTATTTTCAACTTTTTCCTTAGTACCAGGATTGTTTAAATCATGTCTATGAGAAGACGCAAAAAGATTACAAACATTATCCAGGATAAGTACTGAGTCGATACACCGTGTTTTCTCAATCATTCATTCAAGTAGTCAAGTGTCTTTGATTTGTTTTCATTGAATTATTTTGTCTTACTCTGGTGCGCTTGCATTTTTCTAGTGTCTAATTCTATCTTCGTCAGCATCGTCTGGGTCAAATAACTTGAAAAGATAGTTGCTTCTTGTAAATGCCAGACCGTTAGCTATTGCTTTTCCAATAATAATTGCTGTTGTGCCCATTTATATTGTTGTATTTATGCATACAAATTTTGATATTGCTGCCAGTTTGTATTTTACATCGTGTTTGAATGGATGATCTATTTCTCAATTATTAAAAGATTACTTTCTTCTGGCTAATATGTAAAATAAATTATTTTACACTGTAACGATCGTGGTAACTTCTTTCTAAAAGTCTCATGAGTATGCAGAACGTCGTCGTCGGTTGCCCACCACTAATTCAATGTAAAATTTAATATTTCCACAACATTTTTAAAGATTTAATATAAACATTTATATAAATTATGTATAAGCCTAATTTATTTATTTATTGGAACTGCATATTTCTTTAATTCCACAACATTCTTTGAGTCAGCAAAACGTGATGAAGCAATCTAATCTATTGGGATCAACTTCACTTTCAAAAACTAAATAGTCCCAAACCCCTTTTACAATTATTGACGTATAACTGTCATAAAAACTTGTACACATATTATTGAATTCACACCTAAATCAATACAGTTCGATTACTCTTTAATATTTGGAAAATCGTAAAGCACTACACATCCTGGGATTTGTCCAGATTTATCATCAAACTCCTTTTAGTTATTATCAATTTTCTCTTTCCATGTTCTAATTCTATCAATCAACGCAATCTTATTTACACACATTTTGTTTATGTTCGATTCAATTTTGAATGCTTCTATGTGTTGTTTACCTTGTTGTTAACCGTCTCGATTCTACCACTTATTGCGAGAGTATCTTTATTTACTTCACTTTTTTATTGATTTGTATGTGTTGTAACATTGTGTTCCAAATTAGTGAAATACTGTTTCATTCGCTTAATCCCTTTTCCCTATATCGTCAATACTACTTCGCAGCACGCAAATATTTTGAAAGAGCTTTCTATTGGCATATTCTTGTCTGCTTTAGATTGTTCAACCTCAGCGAGTAATGTGTTGTAAAATTTGGTCAATGTAACATCTTTTATTGTTTTGATCATCTCACCCGAATATGTGTTAGATACATTGTAAGTTGTCATCCATCAATCTAATCATGCTTTTATTCACATTCATTTCGACATCCTCGATCGTTTTGGCCATCTCTAGTAAATCGATCTTTTTCTGTAGTTCAGACTTTGTATTAATGTTAGATTTTATCTTTTGTTTAGGAGAGTAATTTCTGTGCCAAACGTACTCATTAGATTTTTAATTTCTTGATCGTTCTGTCGATTTCATTATTAAATTCTCTCTGTAACTGTTCCAGTTGAGATCGTAAAGTGTCATAGTTTTCTAGAGATTTTATTTTATCCCCGTCACTTTTTAAAGAATCTAACTTATAGTTTATCCTCTGATCCATTTGCTGTACATAATTAAAGATGGAAGTTA
Source organism: Margaritifera margaritifera (assembly GCA_029931535.1). Taxonomy (NCBI): domain Eukaryota; kingdom Metazoa; phylum Mollusca; class Bivalvia; order Unionida; family Margaritiferidae; genus Margaritifera; species Margaritifera margaritifera. The sequence continues at coordinate 1,624,639 of JAQPZY010001370.1, read as the reverse complement.
TATCGGTTAAGGTTGCGTTTGGATATCTGTCCTTACCCTTACTGTTTGTGGAGTATGTAAGAGGGTGAGATTTGGAAAATTGCATTTGCCTGGTCATTGTCTAAAAGGTGTTGGTCAGTCACAATATGTATTGGTAAGTCTAAATAGGTGCTGGTCAGTCATACTAGGTGCTGGTCAGTCAAAACAAGTATCAGTCAGTCCGAATTGGTGCTGATCACTCAGAATGGGAGTTGATCAGTTAGAATAGGTGTTGGTCAGTCAAAGTAGGTGTTAGTCAGTGAAAATGAATATTGTGACCGAACAACACATATTTTGACTGACCAACGTCTATTCTGACAATGACCAGCAAATAATGATGAAATGTGTTAAAGTCCCATACACACGCATTAAACATAGCCCTTTTTAATATGGATTTCCCATACATCCATACCATCCCATCCATGTTAAATTATCCTTGGGCCTCATAGTGTCCGTTCCATGTTAAATTCTATAGAGCCCATAGTGGCCCATCTGTGTTAAGTTCCCAAAGGCCCCCATAATACTACGACATTTTAACATGGATCTTTCATATAACTCCTTCGCGGCCTCTATAACTACCGATAAGAAATCTTTTGAAAACCCCACGATAATAATTTGTTATGTGTTGCGAATCAAGTACATTGCTCTGATATATTTGACCTGACCAGAAGAATTTTCAAAATGGTTGCCTACTATGACAGGACAAACCTTCATGTCATTAAGAAAATGTCGCACAGAGCGAAATTACATGTTCAGTTTCTCAATTCGCCAAATCATCAACTTTGCAAGATTTGAAACATAAGATATACAGGACGCATAGTTCTTGAATTGGTGACGAGGAAGAATTTTACTATTAGTAGCCTTATTTACGATTTAATTTTGCATACATGCATTATAGTGTTTCATTTTGCATACATGCAGTATAGTTTTTCATTTTGCATACATGCAGTATAGTATTTAATTTTGCATACATGCAGTATAGTGATTCATTTTGCATACATGCATTATAGTGTTTCATTTTGCATACATGCAGTATAGTTTTTCATTTTGCATACATGCAGTATAGTGTTTCATTATGCATACATGCATTATAGTGTTTCATTATGCATACATGCATTATAGTGTTTCATTATGCATACATGCATTATAGTGTTTCATTATGCATACATGCATTATAGTGTTTCATTATGCTTACATGCATTATAGTTTTTCATTTTGCATACATGCAGTATAGTTTTTCATTTTGCATACATGCAGTATAGTTTTTCATTTTGCATACATGCAGTATAGTTTTTCATTTTGCATACATGCAGTATAGTGTTTCATTTTGAATACATGCAGTATAGTTTCTGCATTTTGCATACATGCAGTATAGTGTTTCATTATGCATATTTGCAGTATAGTGTTTCATTTTGCATACATACATTATAGTTTTTCATTTTACATACATACATTATAGTTTTTCATTTTGCATACATGCAGTATAGTTTTTCATTTTGCATACATGCAGTATAGTGTTTCATTATGCATACATGCATTATAGTGTTTCATTATGCATACATGCATTATAGTGTTTCATTATGCATACATGCATTAGTAGTAGGGTGGGGGTACTGGGGGACAAAAAGGGCACTTGGGGGACGTACGAGAGTTTAACATGGAGGGGGCACTTTGGGGACGTACGGGATTTTAACATGGCGGGGACACTTGAGACCCAAACGGGAGTTTAACATGGCGGGGGGTCTCTATAAGGACAACGGGAGGGAGGGAGGGAAATAGAATTAATCTTTCTTGAAAAAGGGTGGTCCTGAGGAGGACCGTTGGAGGAATATTTTTATTTCCTCCAACATTTAGTAAAAAAGTTTAGGAAGGTGGTGGATCTTTTTTTCTTGGTTGGTAGTGTTGGTGGTAGCCAGTCAGGATGTTTCATCCGCCTGAATTTATCTTGGATTTTCATCCAATTTAAATTCAGGCGTTCAAACTCCATTTCTTTCCTGGCCTGTTCTTTCTTGGAGCGTTCAAGAGCCCACAAGATTTTAATTTGAGCTACTTCCTTTTCTAAAACTTTCTTTAACAATTCCTTCACCATGTGAAGGTTCACCTCTTCTCGCCTGGCGTTACTGGCGGGTGGATACAACCATTCATCTTGTTGAACAAGGTGAAGGAAGTTCTCCACTTCATGCAATAAATCCAGACTTCTCTTGATGAACCCCACACGGCAAGGGGTTGAGGAAGTTTTTACTCTTTCCTCCACCAAAACATCATTCACCAACCTCCTAGCTGAAATAAGAGCCGCTAGTTGGCTGATGACAAATGGTTTGGTGGTAGGATATCTCCACCAATACTCCAACCTTTCCATCAACGACTCAACATCCACCATCCTATCCCAAGCTTCCTGCAACAATTCTACTGTATTCATTCTTCAGTGTGAAGTGTGAATGGCGCAACTGTGGAAGGCACCGCTTTATATGTGAGAAGCGCGGACGTGATGGAAAACATTCCCCTTTTTTTCCGAAAAAAAACCCACACACCACACATAACATACATGGTGAGAAGGGTTTTTTTGTATGAGAAGGGGTAGACTATAACAAAAAAAACATGACAAACATATAAAAAAAACACACACTTATATAGGCAATATTGATAAATAATTAATCTTTTCTTGAAAAATGGCTGGTCCTAAAAAGGACCTTTTTTGTTTATTGTTATTGTTGTTGTTTGGATTTTTTAACAACAAGAACATCTCCTAGAGGGTTTTCTTTTTCTTCTTGAACTTCTTCGAACTTCGGGGCCATACAGTAAAACCCTCTTTAGACAACCTTGTCTCTCCACATAACTTTGTCGATACCATGTAGCTGTATCCGTAATTTTGGTTTTAGTCCATGATGCTTTTACATACATCAGGAATGCTGGATTAAACAGCATTCCTGAAACAATGTTGGAGGATTCTACACTAACCCACATGATTTTGTTTTTAGGATTGGTCGTCTTGGAGAAAAACCGGTGAAGCATTTATGAAACGAGCGGTTGTATATATACCTTACGATCGGATTGAAATGGATCCAAATTAACTACCAATCCAAACACGTGTTACAAGTCGGTTCGGTTTTCTTCCAATAGGAAGAAAGCGGAGGTGTGACGTCATCTCGGGTATAAAGGTATCGTAGCGTTCGTAGGAGGCTTTATTACTTTTTTCGACAGCCTTCATGGAGACTGGAAAGACAAATACTACATCAATGTATTGGAGTGATCCTACAACGATAATGAATGCTGCGGCAATATTGAACTTTCGGCCGGAAGACTTTGAGTTAGATTTACTAAATCAAGAGTTTGACAATACTACTACTACTACTACTGTACCAACAATGGTGGTGAATGATTTTAAAAGAAGACAAATGGAAGAGATGGAAAATTTTGTCAAAAAGCAACGGGAAGAGGAAGAAATGTTTCTTCTTCTTCAACAACAACAGAAAGAAGAAGAAGAGAGAAGAAAACAAAGTGAAGAAGAAGAAGAAATCAGACAGCAGCAACAGCAGCAGTTACAAGAGGAGGAGAAGAAGAAGGAAACAGGAAAGGAAAGCCTCAGTCTTCAAGAAAGAACTGTAAGTCTGTTAGAAGAGGTATTATATGAGTTAAAATGGATGACTAATTTCTATAAGTATTCTTTAACTCATCAACCACCTAAACGGAAAAGACCATCACGGGCTAAACAACATTCTTCTTCTAAACCTTCCAGTGCTAGTGAGATGCCACCACCCATGTCACCAATATCACCACCACCACCAGTGACTACCACCATAATGAAAACACCATCAGTAGCAGCAGCATTAACAGGATATGGATTGGGCCGTGGTAAAGGACTACGGCATTTGAAGTTAATTTGAAAAGTTTTGTTTTTGAAAACCAAAAAACAAACAAAACAACCCAACGGTCCTTTTAAGGGCCCCCAGATTTCTAGAAAAGAAATCAAATTGCCAAAAAAAAAAAAATCAAGTTAAAACTTTAAAAAATCCAACCCCATAGTAAAAGTGTGAGTGAGTGCGTGCGTGCGTGCGTGCATTTCTACTCTAAAACAAAATAACACAAAACCACTTACTTTTTTTCTCTCCAGTCTGGTGTATTCATCCAATTTTTTTACAAAATAAATTCAGCAATATAACATATAACACCAAAAAAATCACACACAAGAAAAAACAAAGTTCACTTTCTGTAATGCTTGTGTGGCTTGAATTTAAACACTGGAGTTTCTTCCTTCTCACTTTTGTCTCTCTTGTGTTTCTTTTTCTTCATAGGAATCCTGTTTTCCTTTTCTTCATCTTCATTCTCACTGTCTTCCATTCTTCTTACACTCTTCTTACTTTTCTTGATGATATGTTCCTCTTCTTCTTCTAGGTTTGTTAATTCTGAATTCACTTCCTCCCTCTCCTCTTCTTCTTCTTGTTCTTCTTCTTGTTCTTTCTGAGGGCATTCCGAAGACCAATGTCCTGGTCCTTTACAATGATAGCAGATATCTTTCCCTTTATCTCTCTTTTTCTGTTCACGTTTGGGACAATCTGGAGCCCAATGTCCTTTCTCTTGACAGATGTAACAAGTATCGTCACTTTTATCTCTAGTGACAGAGGAGGAGGAGTAGTCTTTACTCTTACTGTACGTAGTATACTTTCGAATCACTGTCTGTAAATCTCTCACCAAAAAAGCAATCTGTCTTTTTGACTCTTCCATCTTGACAGCTTGAAAGTTCAATCAACCAAAAGAAGACTGATTCTGAAGGTAAGAAGCTCTCTCTTTATATACTCTTCTGTCTCTATATAAAGGTACATGGGTGAAAACTCAATCAGTTTCAAATCAGAGTTCAAGATGAAAAGATCACGCCCAAACCATGATAAATCAGAACCAGAACAAGAACAAACCAAGAGGCCACGGCGACGAAGGTATTCCGTGCCTCCTGAAACACCCTTAGAGGAATTACTGGCTCAAATCCATGCTAGTGACTTTGAAGACGAAATGAGTGAACAACAACAACCTGAAACCCAAACTTCCAAACCACCCAAAACCAAAACCATAGTTACTGCCAACACCAGAATCCCTGACCAAGAAAGTATAACGACTACTAGCGCTACCACTACCGCTACCGTGGCTCCTGAAAATTACTATCGGATTCGAGAGACACAAAAAATCACTTCTCGAAAATTTACAACCACGGCGTATACTCACACAGTACACTTCAAAGACTTCAAGTCTCAAGTACCTCCAGAGAAAGCCGCGCGGTTCATTACCAATTTGTGGGAATCTGTGTTACAGAACTTAAAACGGCAATGTGGAGCCAAAGAAGACGATCGCTTGAGACTAGCCATTCATCATGACCAATTGAAGAGTCCCGTTTGGATTGAATTTAGCACTCCGGCAGAATTAACGCCAGATAAAGTTATGTCTAAAATAGAACATGTACAACAATCCAATGACAAATTTACCCTCACCGATGGAAAGGCGACCGTTTACATGACCCATGTTTCTCCACCTCGAGGAAGTGGACGAAGCAGAAAAACTTTATTGGTAGACGATCTTCGTACTACCAAACGCAGTGTCGTCCAAATCAACAATACTGAAGATTCAATGTGCTTGGCTCGAGCTATCGTGGTGGGTCGTACCTATGCTAACAAGAACGAGAGTAAAGAATGGAAAAAAGCCTGGATGAACATTAGAAAATCTAACAGACCCCAACAACGAAAAGAAGCAGAACTCTTGTTACAACAAGCAGGGATCCCTAAAGAGACTGTATGTGGTATTTCTCAATTACAGCAACTTCAAGATGTTTTGGCTCCTCATTATACATTAAAAGTTCACCCTCAAGAAGTGCGCGGTGCTCTATTGTTTCGAGGCCCTGATTTTCCTGAAGGAAAATACATTCATCTATATCACCATCAAGAACATTTTGATACCATTACCAGTATTACTGGATTTTTGGGATGCTCTTACTTCTGTGAGAAATGTAACAAAGGGTGTAATAGTCGGGAGCAACACATTGGTTGTGGAGCAAGATGTCGAGGTTGTTTATCCGACCCACCATGCCTTCCTGAACCACAACAACATCACATGTATTGTAAAACCTGTCGACGCCGTTTTGTCAGTCCTACTTGTTACCAACAACATCGCAAGACCCAAGGACAACAACAAAAATGTGCTTGTGAGTTATTACAATCGTGTTCTACGTGTGGACAGCTGATTCGTTCCAACAACTCCAAGAGACACGTTTGTGCTGGCAAGAAAAAATGTTCTATTTGTCATCAGATCGTCGATTTTGATCATCGATGTTTTATTCAAAAGCATGACAAGATAGAGAAGAAAGAAATAAAGAAGAACAAGAAACAAGTAGATTTCATTTTTTTTTTATTTTGAATGTATGCAAGAAACAGGCACTCACATTCCTAATTTTTGTGTAGCCCATAGGGCTTGTGATCAGTGCATTCAAGAATCGATTCATTTTCACTGTCCTCATTGTAGTCGGATTCCAGGAGGACGTGAAAAAATCTTTCGTGGAGTGAATACTTTGTCGGAGTTTGCTGAATGGGTTTTAGACCCTACCACCCACGACAGTTGGAGCGAAGAAGACATTCGTCGTTACGGAGATTGTCATCGGTATGCGACCGTCATAGCTCACAATTTTTCGGGATACGATGGACAGTTTTTACTTAATTATTATTTGAACCATGGAACCGAACGTCCTGAAGTCACCATGAATGGAAAAAAGCTCATCTACATGAAAGTAGGACAAGTTCAATTCAAAGATTCGATGAGTTATTTGACCATGCCTTTGAGTCGCATGCCAAAAACGTTTGGTATGACAGAAATGGCCAAAGGTTACTTTCCTCACTTCTTTAACACGGAAGCTAATCAACAGGCCGTCCTACCTCATTTACCTGACCTTCATGATTATGACCCTGATGGAATGCGACCCGAACAGCGAGAAGCTTTTCACGCTTGGTACCGTGTTCACCAGAACGATCCCTTTGACTTTCAAGAAGAGATGCTCAAATATTGTCGATCGGATGTAGATATTTTAAGACGTTGTTGTGGAAAATTTCGAGAGTTATTTCTTGATAGTGCAGAGGTCGATCCTTTGAAAGAGGCAGCCACCTTACCTAAAGCCTGTTCCTTGGTCTACAGACAACATTTCATGCCCGAAAACCAACTCGCCATCATTGACTCCAACACGGGGATTTTTGCTAGTCGTCAATATTCTGTCAAAGCTTTACGTTGGCTTCATTACTTATGTCAAAAAGAAGACAAATGGATACAACATGCTAGAAACGGAGGAGGAGAAAAAAAGATTGGAGGTTATTCTGTGGATGGTTGGGATTTAGAAAACCCACACATTGTGTATGAGTTTCAGGGATGTTTGTTTCACGGATGCCCTATTTGTTATCCTGTCCGAGACATGAAAAGTCCTTATTCAGATTCTACCATGGATCAGTTATATGAACAGACTTGTCAACGACGACTTCAGTTAGAAAGTCAAGGTTACGAAGTGATAGAAATGTGGGAACACGAGTACGATCGACGTTTGAAAATCGATCCTGAATTTAAAACCATCACTCAAAGTTTATTTGGAGGACGAACCAATGCTACTCGATTATTGTACGACGTGAACGAATCCCAAGGAGAAGAAATCAAATACATTGACGTGTGTTCTTTGTATCCTTGGGTGTGTAAATATGCTCGTTTTCCTACCGGACACCCTGAAATTTTAACAGAGCACATCGACGTGGAACAGATTCGTCAATACGAAGGATTGATCAAATGTAAAGTTTTACCTCCCACAAACTTGTTTCATCCCATCTTACCTTGCCATTGTCAAGGAAAATTGATGTTTCCTTTATGTCGGACGTGTGCCGAAATGTGTAACCAAGATCATTCCTGTCACCACACAGAGGAAGAACGGTCGATGATAGGAACGTGGGTCAGTGCCGAATTGTTTCGGGCATTGGATCGTGGATACCGTTTATTGAATGTGTATGAAATTTGGCACTTTCCAACGACAGCCCAATACCAAAAGGACGACGCCACTCATCATCCAGGCATTTTTTCGGGGTACGTGAACCAATTTCTTAAACTGAAACAAGAAGCTAGTGGTTATCCTTCGTGGTGTCAAACTCCCGAAGACCAAGTTCGATTCAAAGAAGAATACCGTGACATCGAAGGCATCACTTTAGAAGAGGTAGAAAAAAATGAAGGAAAAAGATCGTTTGCTAAAGTGATGTTGAATTGTTTGTGGGGAAAAATGGCTCAACGTACGATCTTACCCAAAACGGAATACGTGGACGATCCTTATCGTTACTTTAAACTGGTGGACGACAAAAGTATTCTAGTCAAGCACGTTGAAATCGTCCGTGAGGATTTGATCATTGTTAATTTTGAAGATGAACCCAAGTTTGTGAAACCTGACAAGTTTAGTAACGTAGTCATTGCCGCCTACGTGACTGCTCATGCTCGTTTGAAATTGTATGACGAAGCATTAGAAGTCTTGGGAGATCGTGTTCTGTATTTCGATACTGACAGTTGCATTTACATTCATCGCCCCGGTTGCCCCCACCCTACCATTCAAGGAGATCGATTAGGAGCCTGGACAGACGAGCACCCTCAAGATACCATCCTGAGTTTTGCTAGCGGTGGCCCTAAAAATTATGGGTACCGATACCGAGACCCTCAAGGTCAACTTCACACCTCCTGTAAAGTCAAAGGATTGACTCTGAACTATCGAACTAACCAAGTCGTGAACTTTGAGGTTTTAAAAAATGCTTTACTGTCTGGACAAGTGAAAGATTTTCAAGTCGCTACGTTAGAACCTCACAAGATTGTTCGCCTACCAAATCATAAAATCGTGACTCGACCTGTTCAAAAAGTGTATCGTATCGTGTACCAAAAAAGAGTGAGACTTCCAGATCACACTACTTTACCTTACGGACACGCCGATTTGGAGAAGTATAAAAAAAGGAAGCCCTCCTCTTGAAAAAACAGAAAAGATGTCTTCAACAACAACAACATGGGTTTTGCCTGACTATGCTGAGTGTGACAGTCGATTGAAGACGTTCAAAAATTGGCCTAAAGGGGATCGATTACCCACAGCCATCTCTTTAGCCAGAGCAGGTTTTGTTTACTTTGGACAGGGAAGTTTAGTGAAATGTTTCAGTTGTGGTGCAAGCATTCGCATGAGTCCTAAAGATTCAGCTATCGTGGAACATACCAGATGGTCACCAAACTGTGCTTACCTTTCTTTAGCGTTTCCACCGATCACCTTACAATACTTTTCGGATGGTACAGTCGACAGGTATAAAAAAGGAACCCCTTCCAAGCCTAACCTTCATTCTGACTTTTCACGTGAACCGAGCAAGAAGAAAAAAAAATAGATGAGTATTTTTTCCAGTTTTGAGGAATTTGAGTGTGATGCTGAACCATGCCATGACGAGACCGATGCCGTACGTTGTGACATCGTGGATTCAGTCACTCACCGTCGATCCAACTCAAAAGATGCAGGACGCCCTTTATGTTTTACTAATCGTACACAAAACGGTACTCCCTGCAGACCTAATGGATTGATGATACCCTTGGCTGTGTCTGGCTATTCCAAGTATGAAAATCGTCTCGAGTCGTTCAAAGACAAGTGGCCAAAATATTTAAATGGCCCTAAACCCGAAGCTTTAGCCAGATCTGGATTTTTTTACGTGGGAGTTGGAGATCAAGTGAAGTGTTTCAGTTGCGGTGTGAGACTTCGCTATTGGGAGCCTTACGACTTAGCTGACATCGAACATGCTCGATGGTCTCCGCATTGTCAGTTCTTACCTTTAGTGGCTCGAGAAGAATACGGTTACGATGAACCAGATACCAAGAAGTAATACAATGGAGGAGAAGAATACTTCTTCTTTAGATGAACTTATTTGTGGTTTACCTTTAGAGTTAAAAGATCGTATTTTTCAGTATATTCCTCCTACTTTAGAAGATCGTATTCGTGGATTACCTTTGGAGCTACGAGAACGGATTTACCAAGAATTTGTTCACATTCAACTGAAACGTAAAAAAGAGTTACATCCTTTGCGACAGACTTGTTGTAACCAATGGATTTTGAAGGTAATAAGACATTTGATTGCTAAGAAGATATTCAAATGGTCAGACATTGATGAAAATCTACATCACCAATTTAAGAAATTGGTGGGGGTTACCTACAATGTAGCAGTGGAATATAGAATTCCATGGGAGGAAGTGAAGGAAAAAAATGTGACTAACATAGACGAATACCAAAAACTGTTAGAAGAACTGTCTCCTGAAGACAAATCACCTTTTTGTGTTTTGAAATTAGATAGGATAATCACTGAAACTGGTGTTGGATCCTATAGATATCCTTTACCTACCGATTCCGTTTGGTTAGTGTGTGAGTATTTTGTCACCAAGATACCTACTCTACAAGATCGCATTCGTGACTTGCCTTCAAAGTTGCAAAAACGGATTTACAATGAGTTGGTTCAAATTCAAGTGAAACGTAAACTTCAAGTGATTCCTCGATTTCAAGGCTATGGCTACTTTCGTCGCATCAGAAATTTGATTCTGAAAAATGACTATCACCAGTATCGTGAAGAATACAAAAGAGAAGTATTTCTTTCCAAATCGGAAACTTTACCCAAGTACATTAGTGTCATGCCTTTGAATGTGCGCGAACAGATTTACCGAGAGTTTGTGAAATTACAAGTGAAACGTAAACTCAAAGTCATTTTTCGATTTTTACGCTATACCCTCTTTCAAGGGCATAGAAGAATGGTCATGGGAAACCTCTATCTCAACTTCTATCCTGAAGGAGACTGTCTCAAAAGGTACCAACCTTGGGAGCCTGGCTATAAAAACATGCCACCCAAGATACCAACCTTAGCCATCGACCCCTATAAAGAGGAGGCGGCACGTCTCAAATCACTTTACTACTCGTGAAACGGATTCTGTGACACAGTTACTGCCTGACTATAAAAGAGTGGGTATGCCTGAACTCTACACACCAGTTGTGAAACGGATTCCGTGGGAGGAAATCATAGATAAAATTCAGACCTTAGAGGAATATAAAGAAGTGATACAAGAACTGTGTCCATTGAATTTTGGACGTTATGTGGTATGTGTCATAGTGACTACTTATCTTGGATTTCGTTTTCCAGGACATTCGTTGTGGACTATTTTTGAGGACAAGTGTTTGCCTTGGATTCTTTTGAAGGATCCGTGGTTGTTTTGGACTCAATTGTTGAGTACCAAAAAACAATATGACCGTGTGTTCTTCTTCGGACTTAGTAGAAGAAGAAGACTATAAAAACTTGATTTTATCAGTCCACGAAAGACAAATTGTACGTATAGCGTTGAGAGTGGTGATGAAAATTAGTGACGTACTTCCATGTGAAGAAGACATTCGTCACACTTTATCTGTGTATAAAACATTTCAAGAAGTGTGTACTGCTAGTGAGTTACACCAACAACTTTTCCATTGGAAAGATGTACGACCCTGGAGAAACCTTGGTTTCCAATATTGGTTACAAGAAGTGGCCCAGTTCAGCCAAGATTTGGCAACCACTTATTGATAACATTCTAAAAGTGAAAAAAAAAAAATGGGAACCTCCATGGGAAACTCTAAAAGAAGAAGAAGAAGTACCTGACACCACTACCACTACTGCTGTGGTTCCAATACCTCTTGAGGAGGAACACCACCACCACCACCCTTCTTTACCACCACTACCGTCAGTGAATTCAAAAAAGACGAGTAGAAGAAGAATGTTACCACAAACAGTGGTGTCTTTCATGACTTGGACACAAAACAATTGTTGTTCCTTTTCTTGTTTAGAGAGAACTTTAGCTGTTTTAGTGATAGTCTTAATTGTGTACGTGTTCGGTTTAATTGTATATTTTCTCACAAATTCACTTCTTCATGCAAATTTGTAAAATATGTTATTGTTTTGTGGGTTGGTTTGTTTTTACAAAAAAAATAAACGTGTATGAAAACGTATAAAATGCCTTGGGTTTTTTGTCTTCTTCTCAAAAATCTTCTTACCTCAATCATGGCTACATCTTCTTCTTCTACCTCGTCTGCCTCTTCCTCCTCTTCTGTGGTGAAAGTGATTGACGAAAAGTTAGATCGTCAAAGTTGGAATGCTTTGTATCTGCGCCATCCATTTAACATGTTAATTGCTGGACCGAGTGGTTCAGGGAAAACCGAATTTGTCAAACGATTGATCGAACACAAAGCTGATTTGTTTGATCGTCCACCTCAACGTATCGTGTGGTGTTACAAAGAGTGGCAACCGTCTTACACGTTATTGAAAGAAAGTCAAGGAGAAACTATTTCGTTTGTAGAAGGCATCCCTCACGAAGACGATGGAATTGTGTCTGACGTGAGTCAAACTCATTTAGTTATTTTTGATGACATGTTAGGAGAAGACGAAGAAGAAATTAAACTTTGGTTTACACGAAAAGGACACCATCGTAATGCTAGTATTGTGTACATAACACAAAATTTATTTCAACAGAGTAAAGCCCATCGAACTATTAGTTTGAATGCTCATTACGTGGTCTTGTTTAAAAGTCCCAGAGACAAATCTCAAGTACAAGTGTTAGCCAAACAGTTAGGAGCTCCTTGGCTGAATTATGCGTACGACGATGCCACTCAAGCCCCTCACGAGTATTTACTCATTGACTTAAAACCGACCACTCCTGACTATTTGAGATTTCGTGCCAGTATCTTTCACTCTTGGGGTCAAGAAGGTGGTCCTGTCATTTACACGTCCCCTTCAGTCCATTTTTAAAAAAAAAACTATAAAAACAACCTACAACGTCATTTCTGTCACACACTCTTTTTGAGATGACTTCCTTTCAATCTCATCCTTCGGCTAAATTGATTCGTGCCTTGTATGGCATTAGTCGTGAAAAAAATGCACAAGTTCGTGCTCATTTGTTAGAAGCGAGTCTGAAAGAAGTGTTACGATGGTTTACTTTGACAGCACGTCAATTACTACAAGGTATCATTCACATCCCTCATCAAACTCAACGTTTTTTTCAAAGACATAAATCGGCATTGTCACAACTGGCTGATCCTAGAATCGATTCACGGACTAAAAAACAAATCATTTTAACTCCTGGTGGAAGTGGTTCTTTAGGAGGAGTCATGATTCGTTCCCTTTTGAAATGGGATCCTAATGATGCCAAAGCCAAAAAACCCAAATCACCTAAAAAGAAGAAGAAGAAGAAAGTCAGCCAAAAAAAAAAGAAAAGCCCCCAAAAGAAGAAATCCCCAAAGAAAAGTCGTGCCAAGAAGAAGAAGAAGAAAAGAAGTTCTTCTGCAACCAGGAAGAAAAAAACACTACCACAACAACAGACCCCATTAGTAACAAGGTCACCTTTTGCGTCCACATCTTCTTCACCTTTTACCATGATGCCTGTCAAACCAGACTTAAGATCCGTGTTTCCTAATTTAATGCAAAAATGGAAACCTATTTCAAAAGTGACCCCGTCGGGACCGTCAACTTCAACTGATTTAGCCATGGCAGCAGCTAGCAATAAAGTACCATCCCCTAAAACTAAAGTCCAAGAAAGAACTGGTATCTTACAAAGTTTAGTGGATTTATCCAAACAAGAATTGAGACGATTTAGTCCCTTGAAAACACCTCAACGTCGAGTCAGACCTGTCGTGAAGTTGGTACGTCGTGCAGACAATCAGTGGAGACGTGTTCCAGTATAAAATAGAAGGGTACCCTGCTAAAAGACTTCAGACTTGTTTTCTACCGACTAAAAAAGATGGCTCCCAAACGTGCACACCACCACCACCAAAAAAAGAAGAAAACCAGTAAAAAAGGACGACTTCTTCCCCCTCGTCTAGCCAAACATTGGGATGTCTTGTCTGTCCTGAACAAATCCAAACCTCCCATGCAAAAACAACTCATTCAAACAGCTCCTAAAGAAATCATCGATACCGTGTGTGAATGTTGTTTGAACGTGTTAAAAGGAACGGTACCTTTGTCTAAGATACAGAAACAAAAATTAGGGAAACATCGGAATGTTCTTCGTCAAATGGTGAAAAAGAAAATACCTCTTCAACAAAAGAAAAAAATGTTGGTACAACGAGGTGGATTTCTACCTATGTTGATAGGACCATTGTTAAAAATAGCCGCTCCTTTGTTAGGAACGATTGCTGGACCACTTTTAGGAGGAGTCATGCGATAAAAAAAAAAAGAAGGATAAAAAGGACCACCCTACTCTGAAATGACCACACCCTTTTGGTACCTTTGAATGAAATGGAAGGACGAAAACTGACTTTAGTACCTTACAAACGATGGATGGAATTTCATCGTTGGAACGAACAACGGATACCTCATTTACCACCCAATCCTAATCTCAACGAAATGTCTCAGTTACAACAAGAAATACAATCCCTGATGGAACGTAACGATTTGTCCGAAACAGAAAAAACCCAACGGTACGGTCAACTTTTACAACGTCTACAACTCTTTCGTCAAAAAGCAGTCGACGAAACAGCTTCACCCACTTTGAGAGATTTTAAGGCTCTCATGAAAAGCGAACCTAAAGTGACTATCAAAAAAGAAAAAGAAGAAAAAGAAGAAGAAGAAGAAGAGTTTTTACTAACTCCACCTCTTAAAAAAATAAAAAAGTTAGCCACCCCAGATTGGATAAAAAAGAAAAGGTCTACCCCTTTATCCTCAGAAAAGAAAAAGAAAGAAGTGAAGTCAGAAGTAAAGAAAGAAGTCAAAACAGAACCGATAACCCCTGTTCAAACCACATCTACTTTTACCCCAGTAGCACGTCGGACACGTAAACAACAACAATCCAAAAAGATACCTCACGAAGAAAAGAGTATTGGAACTTGGTTAACTTATTCTTCTTGAGGAAAAAAAATCATGGAGAAACTGTTAGCTACCATTTATTACAATCCTGGTCATGCTGCTGGTTACGGAGGAGTTCAAAAATTATATCGAGCTGCTAAAAGTCAATTGAAAAGTGTACGTTTACCCGAAGTACGACGATGGTTACAAGAACAATCAACGTACACGTTACACAAACCCATTCGACGCAAATTTTCTAGAAGTACTACTCAAGTGGAAGGGATCGATCATCAATGGCAAGCCGATTTAGCAGACGTCTCTCATTTAGCTACTTACAATCGTGGTTACAAATATTTGTTTTGTGTCATTGATGTGTTTTCCAAATTTGCTTGGGTCGTGCCTTTGACTTCTAAAAGCAGTACCGAATTGGTACGAGCCTTAAAATTGGTCTTGAAACAAAGTGGACGTCAACCTTTACGATGGCAAACGGACAAAGGTACCGAATTTCTAAACCAAGCTTTTCAAAAAGAATTGAAACAAAGACACATTCATTTTTTTACGACCGAAAATCCTGAAACCAAAGCCAGTATCGTGGAACGTTTTCAAAGAACTTTGAAAGAACGCATGTGGAAATATTTTACACATCAACATACTCTCAAGTACATCGACGTATTACCTCGTTTGGTTAAAGCGTACAATCAATCGTACCATCGTAGTATTGGATGTACCCCCGAAGAGGTCAGCCCTGAAAACGAAGTGTCTGTGTTTGATAAATTATTTGGTTCACCCCAGCAGATCAAAAAAAGAAAAAAGAAAAAGACACCTTTGTTGAAGTTGTTAAAGACGGGAGATTGGGTTCGCATCGGAAAAACCAAACGTACTTTTGACAAAGGTTATTTACCTAACTGGACTACCGAATTGTTTCGTGTCACTACCCCCGTCCGTGGACGTGATCCTCCCGTCTATAAATTGGAAGACATGAACGGTGAAGTACTCAAAGGAACATTTTACTTGCCTGAGTTACAACGAGTGACTAAAAAAGAAGATACCTTGTACGACATCGAAAGCATTCTCGAACAAAGAACACGCAAAGTAGGTAAACGACGAGTAGAAGAAGTCAAAGTTCGTTGGAAAGGATATCCTCCTAGTTTTGATTCTTGGATTGCAGCTTCTCAAGTCGTCGACTATAAAAAGAAAAAGAAGTAGTAAAAAAAACTCATAACATGCCATTCAACACAGTAGCTACTCAGACAACTCCTCCTCCTTCGGAAAGTTCTTCTCTTCAAGATTTACAAAAACAACCGCTTTGGGTGTGGTGTGGAGAACGTGTGCCTAAAAATCAAATCGTCTTTTTCTGCCAAATCATTGTAGTGTTTTGTGTCATCGGAGCAGCCATTGCTAATTTGAGTTTACAACAAGGAGACAAACAATTGTGGACTATTTTACTGAGCAGTTGCATCGGTTATCTTTTACCTAGTCCCTCTTTGAAATTTACGACCACGACCGACAACAGTCACCACAATAACGCCAGGCGTTCTTCTTCTTCTTCTTCTTCGTCCAGTTACCACCACCAAAATACTACCAGTCCTCTTTTGGAACCTTTTGAACATCCTTCTTCTTCTGTCCACCACTTGAGTGATACCTCGGACACCACCAGATCCACTACTTTGGAACTATGAATGACCAATTTTATTTAACGTTACCTAGTGACAGTTCCATGGATGTGTTTCCCAACAACAGCTTATGTTGTTTTACCACCAAATTACCTCAAGCCCTCCAATTGGATCACGATGCTCATTGGGAAGTAGGCTTGGTAGAAATCATTCATCCTACGAAAATCACAAACATCAACAAAAGATCAAATCAGATCATCGTAACAGTTAGGAACAAAAAACTACAAGATTCCTTGGAAAAAGATGATCCTAAAATCTGGGCAATAGACCCAACAAATAAAAATGACATGCGGGGACATTTCAAAAAATGGGATGGAGGGGTAGGAGCCAAAGGGGCTTATGCAGTGTATGCCCTGAGAATTCCTACGGGGTATTATTTTAATGCTCGACATTTGGTGGACACTATTGAGGCTACCTTTAACCGTCAATTTGGTAAAGCCCTAATGGAGAACAAAAAAATAGTAAACATCAATTACAATGATGTGGCACGCCGTTTCTACATGGAATTTTCTCTGAAAGATGAAAAATCGGGTGACATGATGTCAGACAAAGAAGCTAAAGAAAAAGGCATCCCCGATCAGGAGAGAAGATTTATGACTATTGAATTTTCTGCTGGATTGTATGAAATTTTGGGTGGTAATAACGAAGATAAAAGTTATCTATCACCTGTCAGCACCAACATCGAATCTTCAGAAGCTTTTCGCGACCCCGTGGAAATGAACATTGGATTAAATTTAATGTATGTGTACTCCGATGTGGTAGAGTACAGCGTGGTGGGACACACCTCAGCTCCCTTACTAAGAGTCATTCCTTTCAAAGTGGATACTAATGATGGTGCGTACGAAGAAGGTGGAAACACATTTCACATTCACCGTGAATTTGTACACCCTCATTATTATTCAGTGAGTAAATCGTATTTTGACACTGTCCAGATTAGTATAAAAGGAGATTTGGGACAAGATGTACCATTCATTGACCAAGGAAAAGTCACGGTGAAACTACATTTTCGAAAAAAACAAGTTCTCTAATAACTTTCCTCTCAAAAAAAAAATAAAAAATGTATCCAGTGTACCAAGGAGTGCCTCGACAACGAGGACATGGTTTAGGAGATATGTTAAAATCAGCTTTTCGGACGGTAGCTCCTATTTTGAAACCGATGGTCACTCGAGGATTTCATGCCTTAAAAGATGCTGCTTTGACACAAGGAAAAGAATTTTTGCAAAATGTCCTCATTGACAAGCAAAATCCAAAAGAAGCCTTTTTGAGAGCAGGCAAAAATGTGTTGATGACTACTGGTAAAGATCTTTTAGGTCTCCGAGAAAATCCTATAAATACGCTTCACGCTTCAGACTCTGGCATTACTTCACAGCAGCAAGGACAAGGTAGAAAGAGACGACGACGAAAAGCTCGAAATCCTTTCAAAGTTCATAAAAGAACACACGGTAGTAGTACTTCCAGAAAGAATAGAAAAAGAAGAAGAACTGGTAGAGAATTAGACGTGTTTGATTATTAAACCATTGAAAATGATGCACCGAGATTCTTGCGAATGTACCAAGTCCGAACTAGAACTGTTTTCTATGCGTCCCACCATGATGACGATGCAAGAATCCCAATGGGTAGAATTTCATCCTGTATCGTCTTTGTCGGATTCAGCTCCTATCGAATTTGAAATCAAAGGACAAACCGAAGATTACATCGATCTGAATAACACCTACTTGTACCTGAAACTTCAAGTAAAGAAAACGGCAGACAACACCTTTCCTGCGGATGATTCCAGAGTCGCTCCCGTCAATAATTTTTTTCATTCTTTGTTCAGTGGAGTAGATTTGTACTTGAATAACAAACTGATCAGCAGCAGTTTGGATACTTACCCTTACCGTGCTTACTTGGAAAATCTCTTGTCGTATGGAAAAGAAGCTAAGAACAGTCATCTGGATGCTTCAGTGATCTGGAAACCTGACACCTCGGAAAAGTTCAACGACACAGAACTGTCAGTACCGGCCAGGGTTGCTGCTGTTGTTGATGGTCAGGGTCATCTTGTTAGAGATATAACTCCAGCAGACTCCCACAATGTGGGATTTAACGACCGTCGAAAGAAAATCAGAGGGCGAAGTTTAGAATTGATGGATCGTTTACATTTGGACATGTGGTTGCAAGACAAGTATTTACTCAATGGAGTTGATGTACGCCTGAGACTGAATCGCAGTAGTGCCGCTTTCCATTTGATGGCTAATGCTAACGAGTGGAAAACCATCATCCAAGAAGCCAAACTTTACGTACGACGTGTAGAAATCTTACCCAAAGTAGCTAACGACATCAGTCAATCCTTGAGCAGAACCACTGCTAAGTATCCTCTTAGACGTGTGGAAGTGAAAACCTTTACTGCAGCCGCTGGACTCCGATCCATAGTCGAAGATCACATCTTTCAAGGACAGCTCCCTAAACGTTTATTCATTGGTATGGTTTCTAATGCAGCCTTCAATGGAGTCTTCAATGAAAATCCGTTCCAGTTTCAGCACTTTAATGTCACCAAGTTAGATGTCAGTCGAGATGGCAAGACCTTGTGTACCAGACCTTTTGAACCTGACTTTGACGCCAACGCAAAAACTTACTTGCGATCTTACTTGAGCCTGTTTGAAGCCACAGGACAGTTAAGCCGCGACTGTAGCCACGGTATTACGTACGAGAATTTTGCAGGAGGGTATGCCTTGTGGGGCTTTGATTTCACTCCGGACCAAGGTAGCGATGAAGGACATTTCCACCCTATAAAATCAGGACCACTTCGTGTGGAACTTCAGTTTGGTCAACCTCTAGCCCAGACAGTGAACGTCGTCTTGTTTGCAGAGTTTGATAACACTCTAGAGATCAACAGTTTGAGAGAAGTCATTGTAGACTATTAGAAGAAGAAGAAGAAGAAACAAAGAAAAGATGCAGAACAGAGAAGAGCGTATGGAAATAGATGAGGGATTTTGTGAAGTAATTCACCAGTCACCAACTACTATCACCAAAGAGGATGATAATGATGACGAAGTCATTCGTTCAGAACCTAAAAAAGAAGAGACTAATACTGTTGTTACCGAGTTTGTTGGATTTTATCCTTCTCGATGGCCAGAACACGAAAAACAGTTAGTGGACTGTTATGCTGAGGAATTGAAATTCATCATTAACAGACTGATTAAAGAACAATGTTATGGATGTCAAACCGATCATCCCAGTCAGATACAACACGACAAATGTTTGATGTTGACAGGCGAAGAACAATTGGATGAATTTTTGGAAGATGCCTGGTCAAACATCTCAGAAACAGACGTGTTGACAAAGTGGTATAAAATCTTGCAGAAATATTCTTCTCCTCCACTCATTCCTAAGGAGATCAAACTTATCGAAGGACTCATTGAACAGAGTGAAAAACCTATCCGAGATAAATTTTCCTGGAATTACAAGACAGATCAATTCAAGTTCAAAGTCAGGTGTGCATTGGTGACTCAATATTTCTGTTGTTGAAGAAGGAGAAAAAAAATGGATACCAGGGAACTTCATTACTTATTGAATCGTAGTTCCTATACTTCTTCTTGGAATCCTGTGGTATGTGCTAAAGATGAACTACCTCATCGTAAACCAAAAAACGTTCATGCTTATGTCATCAATACTGACGACAGTCATCTACCAGGAAGCCATTGGATTGCCGTGTACTTTCCCAATGAACACTGTGTGGAATATTTTGATTCATATGGATTACCTCCTTTGGAAAAAGACATTATCGAGTTTATGAGAAGAAATGCCGTCTCGACTCGATTCAATAATGTGAGACTACAAGGATCCGATTCTATGGTGTGTGGACAATATTGTGTTCATTATCTTCATCAACGCAGTCTTGGATATTCTTTAGAACATTTACTCACTTATTTTGATAGTGACTATGTTCGAAATGATGCTAAAGTACAAAGATGGTTTTGTGAACGTTATGGTTATCTCTTGTCTTTAGCTCACCATCGTAATGTACATCAAAATGATGTGGATGTAGAAAGTTTCACATTTACTTTACCTTCTCAACGTTGTCAACCTTGTAAATATGTTCCTGTTTGAAAAAAATTTTCATAGTTACTTGTTAATTGTTAACATAGTTTTTGTTGAATAAATATCATTTTTTGTGAATTGTTTGAAAAAAAATGGTGTTGTGTGGTTTTTTATTGAAATTTGAAAAAAAAATAATGAATATGTTCTTTTCTCTCTCTTTCTATCGATCTAAAAAACCTCTCTATCTATCTATGATCTCCCTGTCGATCATCTGAAAAAAATCTTACCATGTTTTCCATCGCGTCCGCGCGTTAAGCATATAAGGCGGTTCACTAGCCAGTGTAGTCATTCTCGTTGACTCGTCAAGATCTCAACAGTGTTCCAAGAAGAAAGAAAAAGAAGATGGCTGCCACCAAGATTACAAAGTTGAATGAAGCTATGGTGAACATAATGAGGGTGAAGAATCATTTGATGGAGACCAACCCAGAGAGAAAGACCATGACGTTCATTCAAATGGCTCATGATCTAGTAGAAGAAGTCCTGAGAGAAGAAATACTTAGAGAAAGAACAGAATGGGAAGTAGAACAACGTCTACATCAGCAACAAAGACAGCAGCAGCAACAAAGACAACAGCAGCAGCAGCAGCAGCAGCAACAGCAGCAACAACTTCTTCAGCAGCAATCCAGCAAGCAATTTGACGGTGAAGTCTTATGTAAGATTGACTGCGATGATTTTGCTTTCACTTTCAGTAGAAAGAGACCTGCCTGTCTGAAAGCGGTAAGACCACCCACTATCGCTAAACGTGGCCGACCTGCTGGAGCTGCCACGGCTACATCTACCTAAAAGAAGTTTTTTAAAAAAAACATAACTTCTTAAACCCAAAGGTCCTTTTTAGGGCCACCCAATCTCTAGAAAAGATTATTTATCTCCAATATTGCCAAAAATAATAATATCTATAATAAGTGTGTGTGATATATATATTATTTATAATAGTCTACCACCCCTCAAACAAAAAAATCCTTCTCCCTATATGATTTGTGTGGAGTGTGATTGTTCTATAAAAAATTTTTAACTTAACAAAAAAATGTAGATAGTGTGTTTGTGTGTTTGATTTGTTTAAAAAAATTTTCCCTTCCCCCAAAAAAAGTGGATAGTGTGTAAGTTTTTTTAAAAAAAAAAAATAACAAAAAAATTAGTATGGTGTGTAGGTTTGATTTTTTTATCAAAAGTAGTTTCTTTTAGGTCCGCGCTTTTTTAGAGTCAGGGTTCATAGAGTGTAAACTCCGCGAAGCTAAGAATGACGTAGAACGAATGACGTCAGACGCAGGGTAGTGGGGTAATGTTTTTTTTTCTTTCAGTGAAAAAGATGTTTTCCTTCACGTCCGCACTTCTAGTATATTAAAACCACGTCTTCACCGGTTAAGCTACCCCGTTTTATTCAACCAAGATGAACACAATAGAAATTGTGAGACAGATTAGAGTTCATTTAGAGGTGGCCTGGCACCTCCTTCATGAAGTGGAGAAAAGGGAGGAGGAGGAGAAGGAAAACAAAATTCCAATTAGACCCCACCCCATGATGGAAGAAAATTGGGAGCCAGAAGCGACTCATCCTCCGTCGGCCTTCATAGCTCCATGCAAACAAAGTAAAGAAACATGGAGGGGGAGCTGCCCTGTATGCAGGGCAAAGCCAGGGAAGTGCCAACCACCTCTAAAATGAACTCTAACATAAAAACAAAAATATTCCTCCAACGGTCCTCCTCAGGACCACCCTTTTTCAAGAAAGATTAATTCTATTTCCCTCCCTCCCTCCCGTTGTCCTTATAGAGACCCCCCGCCATGTTAAACTCCCGTTTGGGTCTCAAGTGTCCCCGCCATGTTAAAATCCCGTACGTCCCCAAAGTGCCCCCTCCATGTTAAACTCTCGTACGTCCCCCAAGTGCCCTTTTTGTCCCCCAGTACCCCCACCCTACTACTTGCATTATAGTGTTTCATTATGCATACATGCATTATAGTGTTTCATTATGCTTACATGCATTATAGTTTTTCATTTTGCATACATGCAGTATAGTTTTTCATTTTGCATACATGCAGTATAGTTTTTCATTTTGCATACATGCAGTATAGTTTTTCATTTTGCATACATGCAGTATAGTGTTTCATTTTGAATACATGCAGTATAGTTTCTGCATTTTGCATACATGCAGTATAGTGTTTCATTATGCATATTTGCAGTATAGTGTTTCATTTTGCATACATACATTATAGTTTTTCATTTTACATACATACATTATAGTTTTTCATTTTGCATACATGCAGTATAGTTTTTCATTTTGCATACATGCAGTATAGTGTTTCATTATGCATACATGCATTATAGTGTTTCATTATGCATACATGCATTATAGTGTTTCATTATGCATACATGCATTATAGTGTTTCATTATGCATACATGCATTATAGTGTTTCATTATGCTTACATGCATTATAGTTTTTCATTTTGCATACATGCAGTATAGTTTTTCATTTTGCATACATGCAGTATAGTTTTTCATTTTGCATACATGCAGTATAGTTTTTCATTTTGCATACATGCAGTATAGTGTTTCATTTTGAATACATGCAGTATAGTTTCTGCATTTTGCATACATGCAGTATAGTGTTTCATTATGCATATTTGCAGTATAGTGTTTCATTTTGCATACATACATTATAGTTTTTCATTTTACATACATACATTATAGTTTTTCATTTTGCATACATGCAGTATAGTTTTTCATTTTGCATACATGCAGTATAGTTTTTCATTATGCATACATGCAGTATAGTGTTTCATTTTGCATACATGCAGTATAGTTTTTCATTTTGCATACATGCAGTATAGTATTTCATTATGCATATTTGCAGTATAGTGTTTCATTTTGCATACATACATTATAGTTTTTCATTTTGCATACATACATTATAGTTTTTCATTTTGCATACATGCAGTATAGTATTTCATTTTGCATATTTGCAGTATAGTGTTTCATTTTGCATACATGCAGTATAGTATTTCATTTTGCATACATGCATTATAGTTTTTCATTTTGCATACATGCATTATAGTATAGTGTTTCATTTTGCACACAGGCAGTATAGTGTTTCATTTTGCATACATGCAGAATAGTTTTTTCAAGTAAATTGTATATATCCAAACAAGCTTAGACAACATTGGGCTAAGGAATATCATAGAAGAAGTAAAGAATATCTTGAGAAAAATATTGTATTCTGCTGACAAATAAAATCAGTTTTGTGGATGAATTTCAAATGTTACTCCTCACTGTAGAGTGGCATTCAGTTGTCCATCACTTTCTTGAAGAATATATAGTGCTGTTCATAAATTGTACCTATTCTGCTTTTACCTCACCTAACTCTAAGTATCTGAAGTAACATCCACTATAGTGTCCTTTGTCTGAAAACCGAACGTGTCCCCCCCCCCAATTTTTTAAAATTATATTTGGTTTTCTTGAGACAAACAATAATTTACTAAATTTCTCCGGTACGAATTATTATTTATCCTTTAAAAGAACCGAGACATTGTCATGAATCTGTGACCAAATCCCTCATTTATACTTAATTAATTTCAAAATTATTATTATAAGTCCTAGAGTATTGTTTAAGGACGCCACTTCTTATTTACGCTCTGAATGTATAAACTCTACTTAACTCTCACCAGCACTCCTATATAGTACAGTCGACCTAATTTTACGACCGTCCCCAAAACGCAAAAGAGCAAAATAAACGAGGAATCGATTTTTATGTTAGGAATTAAAACGTGGATTCACGTTCAGAACTAAAGCTGGAGATAATACCTTGGAAACACCAAGATCACTTCCGCACCAAAGCGTCTGCAGTCAACAATTCGAGTGCAAGGTTATGGTTCCCATTTTTTGAAATGCAAACGATGTTTTGCTGTTTGATATCATGACAAATGAAGCAACCTAAATTAGTGAATAATCACCGTGTCTGAAGAGGAAATCTTGAGATAGTATCTAAGAAAAGAGCAGGGCAATGCCGCTCATAACATCTATAAGAATATGTTTACTATTTTCTAATTGCATAAACTGTTATTCAGATTCAGATTGTATTATTTTTGTTGTTTTTATTTATTTATTTTTATCCACAAAGGGAGTAATTACATTGACATTAAGGGGGATTATATAGAAAAGGAAGGCATTTAATATGCAAATGCATTTCCGTTAAGTAACTAATTCTGTGAACAACTTACCAGTCAATGTGTATGCGATTAAAAAGAAAAAAAAAATACACTAATTAGTACCAGAAACATGTCAGCAATTATCTTCTTGGCGTATTAAAACATTATCGAATACTAATCGGTACTTTCTCGTTTCAATCATTGGCTACCAACCAGTAGAAGAAATGTATATGTTGGATTCAAGTAGCTGATCCAGAAATATTGCTGGGGGAGGGGGAAAAACAAGTAGGCGAGAGGTCTGTGGGACGGTTTGGATTTGAGCGAAGAGGTTACGACATGTTTTACAATATATCTCATTCAGTCTATTTGCTCAGCAATCGAGAAACACCCCTGATATAGTACTAATCGTTACATACATAAATAGGGAACGTAACAAAGTAAACTTTAATTTCTGGTATTTACGATAAACACGTCGTATGAGGTCCACATTTACATTAAAAAAGAGGCATCAGGTTTGCAAACAAATGTAAGAGAGATTAAGAGAATAATCATGTATCTAAAAAATTATCAGTTACTAAATAAATTAATTGATTCATTACATAATTAGTACATAACGACTTATGCGTATTAATTTATCAAACCAGATGGCAAACCAAATTCTGAGGTTGGAAGCATTCTCTGAGTAGATGGGATTTATCTTCTAATCGAACCACCTAACTCCTTAATTTTCTTTTTTTTTTAATTTTTATTTTGTATATATTTCTTGAGTATTTACCAACATTTATACCCTTGAATTTTGCTTTTACTTCTAGTTCACATTCTAAAAACTTGCATTGGTATTTTCACGGATAAGGGTACAGACAAAGAGTATTCTTTGAATGAGTAACAAAAGAACTCAGAGAATACTATATGTAATGGGAGGGCAAGTATAAACCCTCGCTTATGACGGCACCAGGAATTGAAGCTATCACGTAAAAGCAGCGAAGCTAGTTTTTTTTTTACCTCTGCAGTAATGAGATCACTGTATTTTAATTATCATATATTTATTCGATATGGAGACCTCTTTCGTTTTGATATGGAGCTCGAGAAACAACATTCCCACAGCATCTGAAACCGCATACTGTTGCAGTAATGTGCAATACTCAGTTATTATTCATCATTCACTGCTTAATTCCCCAAGACCTGGACTTTTTGTCCGCTTTTAAGACCAAATACCAATGCATTTGAAGACGCATTTTAAGAACATGGTTAGAGCAGCTGTGACAACCTAGTTTTCCAACTTTGGAGTCTAAGTTCCAATCTCTTAGTTGAGGCACGTACATGGGGTTAGTTGTTTCCTATCCAAGCCATATCAAAGACTGTCTCAAGGCTATATATGGACTATCGAGATTACGTTATATTGTAAGCTGGACGTCAAATATGTAAAGTTTAACAAATTTTTTATATGTGGTTGGAAATGTTTGATTGGAGCACAAATAGGTTGCTTACCATGAACTCCCCATGACCCACGACACAAAGGGAGTATATATACATACTATTTTTTACAGTTGTCTCTCTGCCCTTCCTGCTGCTGCAAGAGTTAACGACAGCCATGGCAACCACCTTCACTTCTGCGAGGGCTCACACTATGGAAGCCTCTACTTTTACTACTGCACCGCTGAACAAAACTGTTCAGCAGTTGATTTCCATCTCTTCCACAGAATCAATAATAGATGATCTTTCTTTGTCCACACCATCTTGGCAGATTTTTTCAGCCTTTACACCGTCAAATGAAACCATACCCTCTGACTCCTTATTCACAACAGATGACGAGCTAAAAGAGGAATCGGAACTTGATATTATCAATCAAGGATAGCTTTCTAAGGAGTAACAAGACATGTGGTCATGTATCATCTGGAATTTCGTGTTGCCAGCTACTGGCCTAATTGTTGTGGTTTCAGATATGACAGGCGTAATATTTTTGCATACAAGTGCTCGGAAGATATCCATCTTCAGCTACCTTAAAGCCTTAATGACTACAGATTCATTCTCTCTCATATTCACCCTTATATTGTCCTTACGAAGAGTGGTTCGGAAATACAATACACCATATGCAGACTATCTCAATGTATATTTTGAACTTTATCTTGATCCTCTGGCAAGCATAGTGTACAACATATGTATTTTTCTTGTAGCTGCAATGTCAGTAGAAAGATTCATTAATATTGTGTTCTCACTAATAATAGCTCTGTAAAAGTCCATGCTTGTGTGTGATTGTAGTAATTTATATAATAAATATAGGTTTTTACATGCCAGTCTTTTTTGCCAGAGAACCGGTGAAATATTTTGACAGTAGTAGGAATATTACTGTCTATTTTATTGATTCTTCTTACTTCGGCAAGTCCATCAGGACTTTTAGCATACAATATTTGACAACAGGTATGATTATTTTACGACTTTGTCCATACTTTCTCGTAGTTATTTGCAACACTGTGATATGCGTGTATTTAGCTAGAAACAGAAAACAGTATACAACAAGAATTTCAGCTGTTTCTGAACACTGGCAGATTTGATTGTGTTAGTCTTCTTTTTATTCCAATCTGTAATTCCAGTGACTGTTATCTTTCTGTTTGCAATTATTGGGAACGTTCTTGGAACACAAGAGAACACTACTTGTACCTACTGTCAGCGGATATTACAGGATATTGCACTCAGTAAGGCAAACGACTTCTTCATTTACGTCCTCATGTCCAGACGATCTAGACTAAAGCTGTGGAATTGGTTTTGTCGCGTGCTCTGATTCAAGTCTTGTCTTCAATACAGGTATCCAGATTCAAGTGATGTGTCTTCAACACAGGTGTCCTGATCAAATGGCGTGTCTTCAATATGGGTGTCGTGATTCAATTGTTGTGTCTTCAATACAGATGATTCATATAAGTTCGTCGGTCTCAGAAAAAGTAAGTGCAAGAAATGAGCACAAGACTAACTGTAACGGATATGGATGAAATGAAAGCTATTACGCAAGCACCTTTATTAGTATCATAATAGCAATTTGGGTGGCTAATTCCGGTTTCCAATCCCTAAACCCCTTCTATATTCCCCATGACTTTTCTCCACTGAGGATTTTTGCACACGCGTGCGTCTGTGATTGTAAACCGCTTGAACCCCTAAGTGAAATTCCCACGAGGAGCCGCTGTATTATGTTACCGTAGATCAATACACTGCTGATTGATTTATTCGACTTTTACTGATTGTAAATTAGTTACCTTTTTCGGTTCGTTAGCGCTCCGGTTTCATATATGTGCGCGGAGTCGTTGGTGGTTTTCCATTTCACCAACACGGTCTCGAACTCAGCCATGCTAATCGTTTTATCTTCAATAGCCACCGAGTACATGGAAATGATCGTATTGAGACTACTTTGGGCGGTCGCGAGAATTTACGAATAAACACGTATTTCCGAATATAAACGTAACTAAATTATTTTACCAGTCACACCGGTTACTATTGATATGGCTCCCACAACAATTTCGATTGGTGTGCCTGTGATAGTTGCCGTAGTCGCAATTTCCGCCACACCAAGACCAACGCTTGTTGGGAGCAAAACGATTTTCTTATCGATTTCATCTCGCAGCTGTTGTTCTGCTTCGATAATTTTCTCGCGTCGGTAAATTTAAGGGTCAATCTTAGTTCTTCTATTAATATTGTCATCGTGAAATACAAATGCTGGGCAGGCAGACCCTGTCCAGACTCATAACGTACGGGCGCAAGACGCACACTCACTTCTAGCCGATTACTCTTTTTTGTTTTTACAACTGCCATGCAGTCATAGAAAACATCTACCTGGGGAATATTTAAGTCTCCGGCGATTGTGTATTCTTGGGGCCTGGCAGTAGGTTTATGAAGAACCATAGTGATTGCGCCTGTGCTTGATGTCGGAAACGATTCTTCTCGTTTTTGCCCAAGAACTGTTATACGGACAAGTGCGTCCTTGTTGAATAACAGTCGAGATCTTTCTTTTCCTAGTTGAGTCAGTGTTGGTTTAACACAATCGATCGGGAATATAACCGGGGTGGATTTGTCGGTGAATTCCACTTTATCATTGTAAAAACAATCCCTGGGTGTGTTCACGCCTGGCGGTGTAGTCTGCGACCAGGCGATTTCACGTGCTAATGCAATGATTCCAAGCTGGCTTCGAGTTGGTATTGCCACACCAGGTTGGTCCCAGCAGTCGATTTCTATATGGCCCTTAGCAAGATTATATTTCAGTGTATACGATGGTTGGTCAACGCCACTTTGAAGCAGATATTCGTCGACAAGAGGCACAAAATCGCCATCGATGTTAGCATCCCCTATCAGTCGATCCAACACCTCATTTGAAAATTCCGCAACATTGTCATCGCGCGACTGTTCAGAATCCATCATGTATATGTAATGATAAATCTAATCTTAAACACAGACGCCAAAGACGGTTAATAACGCTTCATTCTCATTTATCCCATGTATCTCTATTCTTGCAAACTTGTTAATCTTAAACTAGCCAGCTACCAAATAAGTTTAAAATGAGTTGTCATCGGAACCTGACCTAAATAAAGAATTTTAAAGTCTAATATTTTAACTTCAGAATTAGGATCTTCCAATGATTGTCTTTGTTCTAACAATTGAATGCAAAGAGACCCCCATGTGGTAGTAGACGCGTACACGATAAAAAAATAATAATATCCAGATCTATCAGCAACAAGTCTAAAGTCACCACTGGGATGAAACCCATCAATATTTACATGTGCTACAGCAAATATTTCAGTTAACTCATTCAGAAAGATTTAAATATTTATGTACCAATGTAGCGTTTCTAGCCACGACCTTGATATCAGTTAATCGATAGCTGAGTTTTACATTCACGTATTGTTTCATTGCAGCATCAGCATCACCGATGGGTTCTAGCATCTGTTATATTCGATTTCTGTTGATAATAAGGTCTCAACTCATTTCATCGCCGGCCTTTTTAACTTTCGATTTCGTATTTGTGTCGATCTTGTCTTTAAGAAAGGCCACCGACACGCCAGAGTCTGTTATTCCGTGCTTCTCGGTGATTTCAGGCAGTTTTTTGGGATGGCTCCTCGCGGCTTCAAAGCAACATCATTGATGTCCACGTTGGACGTTTTAAGTTTTCCAGTTTGATCTTGGAAAATCACAAGCTAACCCGGGTCGACGTCAACAACAACCCGACTGGTAAATCGGATTTGGTGGCAAACCTGGCCAGATCCACATCAGCGCCGCGTCGGGTCACTTCGCGTTCGTAAATATCAATAGGCATTTCGTACATGTTTCAAATGTAGCTTCTAAGTGATAATGCAAAATCAACAAATGTTTGCGGGATCGGGCTTAAGGAAGCTTTCCTTCCTGCGAATGCATGCAGTGCTTTAACAACGAGATGTCCACATATTGGGCCGTCCATCCGAGTTTGCAACGGTAGCGTCGGAAAAAACAGCGGGAGACGACTCTGTCGTCCAGAAGCTCTTCTTCCAGTGCTAGCGCCCCGTGTTAAATAATCAGCAACTTCACGTGGCGGTGCAAGCCGGTATGAGTCAAAATACAATAGATGTCGAGGCATTACCACGTATGCAACCCAATGAGTTCCATGTCCTGTTGTAGAATGCCGGTTTCCCACGTGCGGGGGATCATTGACGCAATTTCATTCCGCATAAAGACACATCGGAAATGCTAAACTAACTTTGTCATCGCGAGTAAATCAAAATTGGTTCCTGGACGGGCGAGAAGCTTCACTATCTTGCTTGTGAAAGGCAAGGCCACAACCGAAGACCGCTTCCGCTCGTGAACCTTTGGCTCCTACTGGATAATCGAAGACCCTTTCCTATATGACCTCCCACGACCTTTTTCAGAGCCATCTCGGATGGGGTTCCGGCGTCCCCTAACGCAGCCGTTTTTGCAACCGCGGGAGCTGCAGCCGCTTTGCTTTGAGTCTATTGTCATCGCGAGAAATGAAATCATAGATGTTCCGACAGACTCCATAAATGATGTCAAACCTTCTTCTGTGACCACTGATGGACTCAGTGTAAATTTGGATACCACAACTTTACCCTCTGCGGCGGCATTTTCAAGCCAAATTGCACCGTTGGAGTCGCCCTTTCTGTTTAATGTGACTAAGTGTTTGGCCCCGAAAATTAACTTACGAAAGTCTCAAAACCCGAATATGTGTGTGAGTGGAATCGTGCAGGAAAACTCCACGCGCTCTTTAAGCTGGGCTTGATGCTGCGTGAATCTGCCGTTGAAATGGCGATTGTCTCCGGTTACGGCACCTGATGCGTTTAAGTTGTATTTGATATTATCAGGGCGTTCGCTTGTGTCTTTGACAAACACCATAGACGGGTCAGCAGACCTTGTGTAATCGTCACTGTAACGGGCGAGTTCGAGAATTGTTGTACCGACGTCGATGTTGTCGAAAATTGCTTCGATTTCCTTGCCGTCGATGAAATATCGTGCGCTGCTGAACAACGCCATGATGCCATTGTTGACAAATCTGAATTTGTTTTCGGCGCCGTATGCAGTGCTGTCGGTGCGTACAAGTTTCTTTGGACTTCCAAGAATGCCTCACACGGAAGAAAATACCGAGATGTGTCATGAACCTGAAATTGTATTTGCCCTTGCGCGTCTGGCGCCCTGCTTAATATTGGTAATTTTGAATACTTCTCTCTCGCAAAAGAGGCGCGTTTATGTCCCACGCGGGATCGGGTGCATCTTTGAATGGAGCCATTGTTATACATTATTGATTCGTCTAATACCTTTTGCGAAACAACCGTAATCCGCTCCCCATTGCCAGATTTGCAATCATTGACAGACGTTGTTGAGCGGTATCATTGATAATTTTACTAACCGGAGCTTGCATTGTTGCTGTCGATGGTAGCGCAACCGCTTTTGGTTGTCGAGTCACAAATCGTTGTAGTCGATCTCGAATCGATTGTACCTCCTGCGATTCCAGAGTTTTCAACGGATCTGCAGCGGCGCTTTTAATGTTATCAACGATTCTCATTGCAACTTGTTTAGCGATAGGTGCGGCGCGTGAGGTCAGGCCTGCGATAACATTTTGGGCTCCCGTGAACAATCCCCGGACAACATCGCCTAGGCCATTTCCGTAATATGTCAAGTAAACGGGTTTTTTTCTTCTCGCGTTGATTACACACACGGATATTACGCGCCACGTACGACTGTCATTATATTTGATTGGGTTGATCTCTAATGTACAGTTGTATTGTCAGGTCTCCCCGCGGGGATCTAACATGTGCCCGTCCTGGTCAACAAGAGTAAAACGAAGGTGTGTCAACCAGTGATTGTGGCATGGAAGATACACTGGCAAACCGAGAACCGTTCTCAGCGACGATTGTACAATGTCAACCGCGTACTGTGAAGATTCGATCGAGATGGCAGGGCTGAGTATAGGATCATGCTCGCGTATGTAGATTTTAGAATTGCGCTTGGTCACCAATGTGATCTCATCACTGAGTTAGTGAATCTCGTACGCGCCTGTGGGAAGTCAAATAACATTCCAGGTACCTTCTTGATCGCCTTCAGACGAAAACACGAGCGAGTTATTCGCGGGGAGGCCCCAAACAGTTGTGATCGAATATTAGGCGATAAACTGCGATAAACACACAACGACGTTAGTATGATCTCGACAATTAAGAACCTATAAACCGCGTTGATGCTGCATGTTACCGACATGATCTTGCTGATAAAGAATCAAGTGATTTCTGTGCGCGTCAACGTGCCCACGTGGATCTCATCCATGATTTAAATGCAAATAATCCAACACTTGGAGGAAGAATCGCCAGATGGATTATCAAAGGAGGTATGAAAGCTAAGATTGCACTTCGTAGCTAAATTTCACTCAATGGAGGCAAAGCACATTGATATAACAAACATGGATGAGCAATTGGCCACCATATACTACAGTCCGCGCGGTTAATGGAAGGGCGAAGCAGCCGTTGATAAGTTAGTAAGCGCGGCAAAAGTTACCGACGGGGTAGCTCAAGCCAAGGCAAATTTCCCGTGGATGGTTTGATGTGAGGACCCCTAACGAAGTTCACAAGGCGTATATCATATTTCACCCACATGATCAAGTACGCGGATCTACATACAAATATGCACTAACAATAGTAGATGTTGCCAGCAGATACAAAGAAGCCGAGCTGCTGACGTCTAAAGATTCATCACGTATCGCAGACGCGTTCAAATGCATCTATGCACGATCACCGCTAACATGGCCGCCGCTGTTGCAGGTCGATCCTGGCAAAGAATTTCTGTGAGCCGTTGCCTCGTTGTTGACGAGACATCATGTGCTGGTGTATCGAGGACATGTCGGCATAAATCGTTATCAGGCCATTGTGAAACGATTCAACCGTACACTTGCGGAATGATTATTCGGGCTCCAGTACACGCAAGAATTGTTGATGAATCGTGAAGCGCGGTCTCTCGAATGGGTGACACGGCTTCGGTCGGTCATAGCAGCGTTGAATAATGAAACCACACGTACGATCGGGTTAAAACATCAGCAACGAGTCCGTGTCCGTGTACAGCATCTTGACGTTGACACCTACCGCGGCTTGATCGAGTCATAATACAACTCGTACATAAACAGTTTAGACAAGTCCAGCACGGATGCGCCCACATTGATAGGTTTCGTCAGCTTCAGTTTTGATTTTTTACTGGGAACTGCAACGAGTCCACCATCGAAGATCTTCCGGGACTCGAGCGCCGGGTGTGCCTAGAGAGCATTGGACTTTGTTACTACAAAGTCTACTTATTGACAAAGCTCGTGAAGTGTACACTTCACTGTCCGTACAGCAGAGTGTTGATTATGATGTGGTTAAGAAATATATCTTGAAGGGTTATGAGTTGGTACCTGAGGCATATCGATAGGGGTTTAGGAATTGTAGAAAAGAAACTGGACAAACCCATGTCGAATTTGCATGGGGAAAAGAACAACTATTTGATAAGTGGTGCTCAGCCAAAAAGGTCGATAAATATTACGATAACCTCAGACAACTCGTATTAATGGAAGAGTTAAAGAAGTGCAAGTTGATGACCTATTTTGATGAGCAAAAAGTGGAAACTTTGGAAGATGCTGCTCGCATGGCTGATGATTATTCTGTAACTCACAAGTTTCATTTGTCAGTAAGTCTACCTCTCATCAGGTTTTGGTAAAAAATAAAAAATGAAAACCATCTCAGTCTCATACGAGTACTTCCAAATTTCAATTCGGTACAACTTTTAGAAATCAAACATCTGAAAATACTGATCAGAAATCATTATCTATTCCTACGTGCACTTATTGTGAAAAGAAACGGCTCATCATTTCTGATTGCGACAGGTTGAACGGTAAGCGACAGAATAAAGACAGAGCTATTTCAAATGATCTTATTTCAAAGAAGTCAAGGTCAGGGTGTTGTATTGAAGGCAATCCATTTGTTGGGTCAAACAAACCCTAGTCTGATTCTATTTTGGAGACTTATAAACCTTTCATGTCAGAAAGTTCTATATCACTTATTAGTGATTCTGCCAAACCTAAAATATTAAGGGACAGAGGAGCTACTCAGAGTCTTTTGTTATCAGGTACTTTGCCTTTGTCCGAGAAGTCTTCTTCTAGTGAAAGTGTTCTTATTCAGGGAGTAGAGTACGGCTTTGTAAATGTTCCTCTTCATTGTGTCAATTTGGCATCAGACTTAGTTTCCGGACCTGTGACTGTTGGGGCAGTGACTTCTTTAGCTATAGAAGATATTCATTTGTTACTAGGCAAAGACCTTGCTGGAGATAAGGTCGTGGTTAATCCACTTGTAACTGACAAGCCTTGTTTGCATGAAAGAGTTGATCTTACTGAGATTGAAATCCCTGATTTGTATCCTGCTTGTGCAGTTACCAGAGCTATGGCAAAAAAGCTCTTGAGAATGATATTGATCAGGAAATTATTCCTTTAGTTGATACATTTATTGGTCAGTCTTTTGATGAGGTCATTTTTTCTACTGGTATTGACTAACCAATAGGTATCGATCACAGTGATCCTTGTTTTACTACTCATCTCTATTCTAATCAGGGTGACAAAAGGCAATCACTCGTTGTCGAACAGGAACAAAATCATGAGATCTCTTGTTTGTTTCAGAGGGCTATTAGTGAAACTGAAGCCACACAAGTCCCAGTGTGTAACTTTGTAAAAAATGAGGTCCTTATGATAAATTGGAGACCACCTGAGGTACCCTTGGTGACGAGCGGTCAGTGAGGTATCAAACTGTCGTTCCGAGGTCATATCCATAAGAAATTCTTAGTCTAGCCCACGAAACTTACTTGGCTGGTCATTTAGGAGTCGATAAGACTTATCACAAGATCTTGAATCATTTTTATTGGCTGAAACTTAAAAGTGATGGTTCTAAATACTTTAGATATTGTCACACTTGTCAAATTGTAGGAAACCCAATCAGAAGATACCTAAGGCTCATCTGAAACCTATTCCTGCATTTGATGAACCATGTGTCGGTCCCTTACCTAAGACCAAGTCATGCAATCAATACTTGTTGACCATCATGTGTGCATCAACAAGATTCTAAAAGCAATATTTAATACTTAAACTAAAACCATTATAAAAGCTTTGGTAAAGTTTTTTTTTTTACACTCGTTGGCCTTCTCTGATCCGTCCAGTCTGATCAAGGGTCAAATTTTATGTCTGGAATTTTCCAACAAGTTATGCATGAATTAGGCATCCAACAGTTTAAATCTTCTGCCTATCACTCTGAAAGTCAAGGGGATTTGAAAGGTTTCATCAAATTTTGAAGAATATGACTCGGTCATATTACTTTGATACAGGAAAGGATTGGGATGAGGATGTTCATTTGCTGTTGTTAGCTGTTAGGGAATCAGTTCAAGAATCATTGGATGTTAGTCCTATTGAACTGGTTTTTGAACAAACCGTCCGTAGACCATTGAAGTTATTGAAAGAGAAACTTCTTTCAAATGAAGATTCAAAGATCAATCTTCTTGACTATATCTCTGATTTCAAATATAAATTTTCAAAGGCTTGTGAAGTAGCAAAAACTAATCTTCACTCTACTCAGTCAAAAATGAAATTAAGGTATGATAGAAATACAAAGGAAAGGAGTTTTCAACCTGGTGATAAAGTTCTGGCTCTCTTGCCCATACTTCAAAATCCTCTTCGGGATAAATTGTATGGTCCTTATACAGTTTACAATAAAGTAAATGACTTAAATTATATCATTAACACTCCTGGGAGGCGGACACATAAACAACTTTGTCATATAAATATCTTAAAGGAGTATTTTGACAGAGATAGCCCAGTTAATTATTCAGTTTATTTAGTTGTACCTGTCCTACACAGCGAGGATGCAAACGATGACTGTAGTGACTTTGGTTTAACCAAACTTC
Source organism: Margaritifera margaritifera (assembly GCA_029931535.1). Classification (NCBI taxonomy): domain Eukaryota; kingdom Metazoa; phylum Mollusca; class Bivalvia; order Unionida; family Margaritiferidae; genus Margaritifera; species Margaritifera margaritifera. The sequence goes on along the minus strand of JAQPZY010001370.1, from coordinate 1,588,459 downwards.
AGAATCCAGAAATATTAAACAATCTGGACCAGAAACTTTCACATGCAGATTCTACACCTGTGAAACAGCATCCTTACAAGATGAATCCTCTGAAGCAGGAATATTTGAAAAAATAAATTCAATATTTACTGGAGAATAATTTTATCGAACCAAGTAAAAGAAACTGGAGTTCACCATGTATTCTTATGCCTAAACCAGATAATACATTCCTCATGTGTACTGACTATATAAATGTAAACATTGTCTCCAAAATGGATTCATTTCCAATGCCAACAATAGATGATTGCATCGACAAAATTGGAAATGCGAAATATGTCACCAAGTTCAACCTTTTAAAAGGATTCTGGCAAATTCCACTCATGGAAAGAGCAAAAGAAATTTTGGCATTTCGAACTCCAGATGGGCTTTATCATTATTTTGGTTCGTTGTTTTGGGTTTAACGCCATTTGTTCAGCACATGATAGGCTATACATGGCTGCCAGTATATTTGGTGGAGGAAGAATCCGAGAAAACCCCGGGAAGAACCACAGACCCACGGGAAGCTACTGGCAAGCTTTCTCACATACCCACGTTGGCCGAGCCCGAGACTCGAACCCACGAGGACAGAGGTGAGATGTCAGTGATATATAAAGGCGAGCGCCTTAGAAACTCACGGCCAAACGGTGCCCCCTGCTTTATCAGTATAAAGTGATGCCTTTTAGAATGACAAATTCTCCGGCAACTGTCCAACGTCTTATGAACAGGTTCACATCTGGTCTAGATAATTGTGACGCGTACATCGAAAACGTCATTATCTACAACGATACCTGGGAAGATCGCTAGGAAGCCATTCGGAAATTCTTCGATCGACTCAGTGATTGCAGATGCACTCTCACGTGTATAGAAGTACTATATTGCTTTATTTTGTGTATATTTTGTGCAATTAAGCTGAGTGTTATTCATAAAACATCTTTATATGTAATTTTGATTATTATTGTAGCATATGCATATTTGACAAATATGTAAAAGAAAGCTTTATTGCACAAATCTTTCTTTTCCGTTATTAGGGGATGTGTTATGTATATTTAATCTATGATGCGTGTTTAAATCTTGTCCATGGCGGTAACTTGCACTTTCAATTATGGTCACTAGTAAACAGAATGTTGACTAGCATTTGAGTTCAAGGCCAGTCTTGTTGACAGTTAGATCGGTGTTTTTTTTTCTTTTGTATTGTTTCACATCCTGTTGATATGGGCCAAGGGAAAATGTGTATAAATAAAGATTTGGTAAACAAATAATTCATTCCTGTTTTAGATCAGTCTGTGGTAATCCATTTGTGATCAGATTTTACATTGTACCATTGAAATCAGATGTAATTCGAGAGGAATTATTTATTTAATATATATTTATTGGAATTACTAAAGTGCTCATTGACTTCATTTATTATAACAATTTGGTATTTCAAAATCTGAACACATTTCTTAATTTTACAATTAAGATTAAGAAATATTATTTCTGTTTTTATTTGTATTCATCATTGGTCAGGAAAAAAAAATATTGTGATCTGAATATTTTAATTATTATTTTATTTATTATTTATTCTGCATGCATATGTAGATGGTTCTTTCTGTCTTCTATAATAATAATAATAATAATAATAACAATAATACTAGTAATATTACATGTCTAAATTGCTGCTATATTAAATGTATTCAAGCAATGACATTTTAAATGATACTTAATTATGAAAATAAAAGATGATATAAAGCCATTTTGTATGAAGACTGCATTATTTTTGGAATGTGTGCATGTAATTAAAAAAAATATAAAGTCTATATTCTACTTACATTGAATTTTTATGATTCAGAGAATGTTATAATTGTAGTTTGGTGCCCTTTATTTTAATGTTACTGGTTACAGTGGTTGGTGTCTTACATGTTGTATACAGTATAAATGTACCGACTTTTATTTTCACCTGCGCGAGCATCTGCGCCAGAACCATTCACCATACGACGAATATTATGCTGTCCGTCTACTAAAAACAGTATTGCTTTAACATTGCATTCTACGTTAACGACTTTATTTTCCAAATTAAAAAGTTTGCGCAGACTAGGTTTGGTGTGAAATTTGTAATGCATAAAGCGATTAAATAATCCTCAGCTATATAGCAACTGTGCCAGGTAAATACTTTTGAAAACCGTATGTGTTGGTACGATTCATAATGGAATGGAACCAGACTGTAGTAAGCAATACTTACAAATTGAAATTTTTTGCCTAAATCTCCTTCTTCGTTTTCTCCCTTACTTCAGTGTTGTGGCAACAAAAAAGCTTGTGGTAGTTTCCTGTAAGTTCGTCTGTTAAACAATGAATTTCTCCCTCAGACCAATTTCTGGACCGTGAATCTAGATTGTCCATTACTGTCGTCTGTCAAGATCTTTATATCGTCTGTAAAGCTGTCATTCGTACAGGAAGTTTACATCCCTAAGTACACCTTTCTTATCTCCTGTCGCTGAAGATCCACAGGATTAAACCCTACGACAGGTACGCAAGTTGCGACGATGTATCGGATTTACGTACAGGGTCGAGAAAGTTCACTTTGTGTAAGTTACAGAGTGCGTAACTTCTTTCCTTTCTGCATAAGTTGCGCCAGTGTTAGTGAAACGATCCCCTGGTGTCGGTGGCTCCCCATCCCCTCCCCCACCGGCGCCCAATCAGAAAATTTCTCATTCTTTTGTGCTGCCTTCATCTATTCAAACTTCTTACCTGGTAGAGTACCTTGAATATGAATGCTTTTGTTCCTAATTTTATAATATTAGCAACTTCATCACTTCTTCTTTTAGAGCATATCTGGTATAAGCCACACTTCCAATCTCTTGTCTATAGTTACTACAGATGAAGATACACAAATTAATGAAGCCACATCACCTCTATATGTTCTTTACATGGTGTTAAGTGAAAACTGTTCATGCCCAACAAAGAAAATATATTGATTATAATTTTCAAACTAAAATTTCCGAGGTAGCAACTAGTCTATTGTTTTAATGACAGTTATGCCTGAAAATGTGAACATGAGAGCATCTCGTCCTCGGTGTTTGTTCAAATTATATCTGTTTTAATTCATTCTGATTTAATCTATCCTGTTTTAATTTAGCTTCATTTTTAGCAAGAGTAGGACCACCGTCCTCTAGAGCTCACAATGATACTTTAATCGCACTTTGTCACCATGATGTCCAGTGTTCCATCGAGTTTGATATATATTAGACACGAGGTCCAGTGTGCCATCGAGTTTGATATATATTAAACGTGAGGTCCAGTGTGCCATCAAGTTTAATATATTTTAGCCCAAGTGTAAGAGGACTCGGTATCAACCGACGAACAGATAACACCCAAAAGGTAGCACAATATCCATGAATATTTCTTGGGAAATCTCAGATTAAATAAGTAAATAAATATATTTTTGTAAATAATTTCTGAGAAGTGTTGTTAACCCCTCATTCTTTTAACTGCACCCGGGGCTACTCTATAACACAATTATTTCAAATTAACTCTTTCTTTTAGATAAGTTACAAGTATTTATCTAATTTCAACAAATGTTAAGAGAATACAATATTTAGGAAGTATACAAAGATTCAAATATCTGATATAATTATTCCAAGTAGAGTTATCATGAAAAGTAAATCGGAAGTTTTAAATATTTTATCTTCCGAGGTCATTCTATACATACATTCATTCATATATACTTACTATATTTCGAATACCGTATGCTTGTGCCTGATAACCAATAAACTTTACACACCGCAGGATAGATAATGATGTGATATGAATCATAAACCATGGGTCAACAATGCCAATATTTCAAGCGACAGGGTCAAGTAATATACATCAGCTACTCCACCGAGGTCTGATAAAGACTCCTGGTTTACTACGCCCACCTAACCTAAAGCTGAAACGAGAGAGAGAGAGAGAGAGAGAGAGAGAGAGAGAGAGAGAGAGAGAGAGAGAAAGAAAGAGAGAGAGAGAGAGAATTACAAATATACACCAAACAGAGCGGAAATTGCAATCCCTGGATTATATATAATATATTTATCTTTATGAATTACACGATACGATAGTGATGAAATGCTAAACGCTGGATATACACTACACTATATAATACAATAATTTCCTATCCTTTAATAGTCTTTTTATGATACTGAACAATTTCTAGTCCAATGCACAAATTATGAAAATCAACAAACACAAACTATGATATGTTCGTGCAATATATCTTCGAAAAATAGCATTCTTCAGAGTTTCATAACTATACCATAATATGAAACGAATATTAGTCATACGCTCCAATTAAAAAGAAAGGAGACATTAATTAAGAACTCTTTTTCTCGAGTATCGTAGGTAATCTACATATCGTTATACAGTTTATATTGCAATTTTATCTGTAACAGTACTTTCGTTATTATATAGTTCATAATGAGATATCGAAATGTGTGAGAAAAATTGATATCGCCTAGTTCATTCATTCATTCTTCTTATTCTCTCAATCAGGATGAAAAGATCTTAAAACATGTCAGCACCACACATTTATGTAAACCACGAGGAGGTGCCAAAAAAAAAAAAAAACAACAACAAAAAAAAAAAAACAACAACAAACACACACTTTCCCAAAACAAGCAGGTTTCAAGTACATGTATTAGCTTATTTATACAATGCTTTGCGACGTGAATATATATATATAAAGAATAGAAATCATATGGCGATGACGAATAACAGCCCTTTCAAGTGCATTGGATTCAGCAAAGAGATCGCGTGTGTCAGGGTTTGATTAAGATAACTTTTAAAAAAGAATGACAACTAACAGTGCCGAACAGGTAGATTTTTTATGTAGATATTTTTTTAAACTAGTCTAATTAACCCCTTGAGTGACCTTTATACACAGGGTTCAATGTAATCTGATTTCTAAGGTAGAAAACTACTTAAACTTCAGGTAATCTTCACAAAAGTGACTAATGTTTCGTCTAGATTATTAAAAACCATATTACATATAACGGATCTTACACAAAGAGAGGCTCGTTGGCTTAGTAGTTAGCGTGTTTGACCTGCGTCCGAAAGGGTACAATTTCTAATCCTACCATTGGATTAGCAAGGGTCGGCTACTGTGGTGAGTCCTTAGGCAAGGCATTTTATTCCAATTACCTCGGCACTAAATAACCTACTCGTGTTGCTGCACCGTATCAATAGAATCAATAGATCTTACATGAACTTTATGAAACAAGTCGAATAATTTCGAGCCTTGGCGAGCAAAATAGTGAGATTATTCGTCGAGTTTCAACAGTTTCATTTAAAATTAGCACAAATGCAAAATACTGATTTTATTTGACCAAGCAGCAGAATAGTGTAGTGAAAAGACTTTTAAATAGAATCTGATGCATCTGTCGTTACGCATTTCCTTTACATGACGTTATGACGTCCTTTGTATCGTCATGAGGTGTTGTTACATGAATTAAAAATATAGAGGATCGCAAATGGGCAATGATTTAATATTGAATTTATGAAACGAGTTGAATAATTTCCAGCTTTTGCGAGCTTTGGTGAGCAAAAGCTGGTAATTATTCAACGAGTTTCATAAATTTATTTTTAAATCATTATCCATTTGAGTCTCTGTTTATCACATAGTTTTATTTGAATGGAAATAGTTTAGAGAAAAAGAATAAGAAATAATTTCGTTCATTCTGGCTCAGACGCTGCACCTTTCAGTTGTTGCGCGTAAAAAACAAATAGTCCCAGACGCAAGTTGAATTAATAATGCTAAGTTCTGTACCCAGAAACATTTAAAAGTAGATTTGTTTACAAAATTGTAATTCAATGAGCAACTGTCCTTCAAAATCAATAGAACATTTGAGACAGACATCATCATTTTTCAACACTGGATCTCCGATGGAAATTCCTGTGTGTTATCAAATAGTTTACTCGGGTTAGGTTAGACGCGCCATATACAATACATCGACGTCAATGAGAATGTTTACAATGTTTCCACCTAAAGTGTGTCAGTTCCTACTATGAATGCAATATATTGTATACGAAAGAAAAAGTAGCATTCCAGTTGTTGGATTTTCATGTTAAGGGATGATTACTAGATTCAGAAATTGTACTAAATCTAGACGAACGATGTTGCTGAGTAAAGTATTGGCAGATTTGATGTATTTGTGACCGGATATTTGCATTATTGATTTGGATCATTGCTGTGGTTGGAAAACGTTCTGTCATTTGGGAGACCGGCATTTGTCCATATTCTTCTCTAAACAGAGGTGAGTTTATTTACTCCCATAGGTTAACATTTACACCACACTTGTCACAGGGTGGGGTCCCTGTTACAGGTTTATACCCCCCCCCCCGGCTCTCTATCCATTAACCGATACCCTTTTGTAACGAGCCCATGTGGGGTAAATAGGCCATATTCTGACGGTGGTAACCTTTTTTTCTCAATGCCCCTTGGACAATTGATTCGAAAAATGGCCGCCAAAATGTTGATAGTAATAGTAAATCAAAAAAAGTTCCAGAAGGCGGGGTAATGAAAATTCCCACAGTTGCAGCCAATTAATGAAGAGAGTATTGCGCAAGAATTTCATCTGCTTATTTGGACCAATCAGATTCTCAGAAAGTGATATGCTAACATGTAAACATATCAATATATATAACTGCATACACCATATGTAAAGTGTACCAACTATGTGATAAATACAAATTAAAATATGAGTATTTCATGTAATAACACAGTAGTCTTGTGATAATTTTCTATATTAAAACATGTAATAATTTCCCATTACGTCATGTAAAGCAATGACTCAACATTCGATACATTGGAATGCACTTCATAATAATTTCGCTGTACTACATTGCGGTTAAGAGTGCAAAAAATCATTACTTTGTAGTGTGATAAAAAGAATATATCATTTGTCCTCATGTTTAATTAAATATATGACACGTGCTTACTAATTTCGATCTGTTGCTCGCCAAGGCTGGCAAATGATGAAATTATTCGACACGTTTCATTCATTTCATCTGAAATGAGCACTTACGAAACATCATCAATGTACTCATTCTTTCGATTATAAAAAAACACATCATCTCACGTCATCTGAAATTTAAAAAAATAACAAAGAAAACATATTTACAGCACAATGTCGATTCATAAAATAAAATACGATTCAGTTGTGATAATAACTAAGCATTTTTATTTCAGTATCGTCATCAAGGCATTATATTTGACCATTTCCATTTTAAAAGTTCAGTCACGCATCACTCGAATTTGAGCTGAGAGTCCACCCTGAACTCGATTTTGTTAAGGGATCCCTTTGTTTTTGATCAAATGCAGAGCTTAAACCATCAGCTCCTCCTGGTACAGTCTGTGACTGAATGCTTGGAACGCCACGATAATCAAACCCAAGATTGTCCTCCCCAAGATCTCCCAATTCGTTTCCACTAAAGTTCTCCGATATGCTAATCATTGTTGTATTCTTTTCCATGTCTCCTGTTGTGTTTATGTGGGCTTTCCCTTCACTTGGACTTACGGACGATTTCGGAGCGACCTTTCCTTTTCGTTTTGGCACAATAGGTGGTACTGGAGATGCACCCGAAGCCGTTATATCTGATTTAGATCGCTCAGCCTTTTGATCTGACTCACCTCTCTCGCTTACGCTGTTTCTGACGATACTTTCCTCTGAAAGACCTCCTTTCCCTGAATGTACCATTCCTTCCGCTGCTTTGAAGTCATTCACAGACTTACTCTCCAATGTCATAGTTAACATGGCAAGTTTTGGTATATTTGGTGCAGGACAATTTGGAAGCCCGGAATCTCTATAATTGGAAGAAACGGGTTCCTCATATAGGGCTTCATCATAAGGTTTCATTTGCTGCAGGGCTTTCCCATTTTTGGATAGCACGTCTCGGTGGTCTGTGTTCTTAGGATCTATTTCTGCTGACTGATTTTCCTCATACACAAATTCTTCTATCATATCATCATCATTTGGAGGAATATGCTTGCCTTTTCCTTTGCAGTTTAACGGCTTTTTCGGTATTGACTTTGTATATTTATTTGTTCGTATGTTTTTTCCAATAGATTCATCATAAGATTCATACAAAGTGTCTTCTTCATCGTCGCACTCATTCTTCTTTAATACCTTGTTTTTGCCACTTTTGATTTCATGCAACTTGTTCTCGTTGTCATATTCCTCATACAGTCCGGGTTCACCTACGTTGGCATCGTCGTAAGATAAAAGCCCCACATCAGCCTTGGCCATCGTATCCACGTTTTCAGTAAATTCCGTTTCTTTTTCCTCTTTTTCTTGATCTTTAATGTCCTCTAATTCATTACTATAGACTGTGACTGAATTGTCAAATTTAACTGTTTTTGTAGAAGATCCTTTGGAATCATTTGCTGGCGTTTTGAGCTCCTCCGATTCAGGCAATGCAACAAGATTTGGAAAGTCCCCAGTGTCATCATCATCGCTTCCCTGAGCTTTGTACTTATGGAGAATGTCTTGGACTTCGGCCTCCACTGATTCGACTAAAGAATTGGGGCTAATTATTACGTCCATTGGATTTCGTCGTTCTGGGAGTATGGGAGGCTGTTTACGATTTGTCTCCTTATTTTTCTCGTGGAAGTTTCGATATTCGTTTACATTTTCTTTCTTATCATGGAGGTTATCGTATAAGTCATCCTCCATTTTCATTTCAAATTCCTGCAAAACTTCACCACCATGAGTTGAGTAGTTGATCGTTTGTAAGTACTTTATTGTTCTCTTCCTGAAATCAGAATTTTAGAATCAGACATGATCTGCTTGTTTTTCATTGTGTAACAAAAACAACACTTTGACATTACGATTAGTGCACACTCATTAAGGTGCGGACTGGTGTCAATTACAATACCAAAACGTGTCATTAAAATATAAAAAAAACAACAACAACAACAACAAAAACGCATCCTGTTCGGACAAACTTAAAGTTCCATAATTAAATTATCTTGTTATCAGGTTAAAAGGTTTTTGAAATCGTGTCGGTAATGGAGTACATTGATATATTTTAGTCAAGGTGTTACAATAATTGCCAACAGAAATAAATATAATATTTTCATAGGAAATAGAAACATAGGTTATGAAGTAATTTTTTTTTCCTTTAGGAAGACTTAGTTTTTAAGACTATAAATGTACAATTAGGTATTGCAACTTTTTACTGTTTTTTTTACAGACAAAAAGTATACTGGTTAGTTGATCTTATCAAATATGTTCAGATTAAATGACCATGATTTATTGTTAATGAACATTAGAGGTGGTTACTTACATTCTAAGAATGATGATAATTGCCAAGATAACGACTATAAGCAGCACTATACATACTGTGATTAAACCAACGTCAAGTCCTGAAAAAAAATGTAAAAAGAATCTTACAGACAATAACATTGGCTATTATAATACAATCATAATTCAGGTTTTGTCTATTACGTGTATCTATAAGAGATAAATACAAACAGATTAAACATATACACAAGGTTTTATCTATTGTTGACATTAGGCATAAACTGTGCTCTCCTGTTTGTATTGACTAACTAAATGTATATATTAAGAAAATGTAAAAACTATAAACTGATGACAAAGCAATCTCACGCAGCTTATATAGTTACGCAGATAAAGAAAACGAAATTTACTATATACAGATTTTCTTTTTAGGTTAATGTCAATGGTCCTAAAATATTCCAATTATTTTAGAGGTCATATGGAGCCTGATGCGGAAAATATAAAAAAACTTACATTGTACACATTTCAAATGTTCATATTGCATGCGCTACAACATGAATATGCATAACTATAGTCTTCATTTTTTATATTCTATATTGCTAATAATCTCATACAGTATTCATTTGGTTACAAAACTAAACTAAACTTTAATTTTAAGCAAGGTTGCCACTGGTGGTAATTTCATTGCAATAAGAACAGCACTCATGTTTGCACAGTCATGATTTGCATAGTTATTAAGTTCAAAGAATATTAGAAAAAAGTGTCTAAGTTATGCCCACCCCTTTGTTTGTAGCGAGACCGACCGTAAGATATCCTATACTGACGAAAACAATATGGTTGACAGAGACACAAACACACACAAAACCAATACAAAATAATTAAAATAATTCAAACCATCGGTCGGGTTTAATTCAATATCTGACTATGGAATGTTAAATTTAAATATCATTCAAGTACCAGTGAATTTTCACCCCTATATTGTGTACCTTTATATTTTATAAAAAGGTATGAAAGTAATAAGCACCATTTAGGCTTCTGTGGACTTCGGTTGTACTTGTCGCCTGAGTTGGTAAAGAGGAGGCTATTGGAAGAGAAGGACGGTTCATATGAAGAGATGCAGCCTGTGAGGCATTGGTAAATAAAACTGTAAAAAAATTCATGAGAGAGAAACAATGTAAACAATGATTTCCTGTGTTTTTCGTGTTCAAGCTTCGTATATATTTATCAAAAATATATAACACAAAAAGACACCATGTGATAGGACTTTCACTTGAACACGAGGGATCTTTCAAGCATTATTATACAGACTTTTCCAAGCTGTCAGTAAATAATAATTTTGCATACATTTTTTTCTACAAAATATTTCATCAGACAGATTTTGTTTTGTTAGGATTTATTTTCATTTTAAAATGTAGTAATATTATATTTCACAAAACATTATACAGTGTTATAATATCATCTTCACTTCACTATTTTAATAAAAGGCATACATCATGTCATCTTGCAAATTCAGCTCTTCTCATGAGCTTTTAGACATTTCATTTCTTCTCCATTCAAAATATCAAATATAAATATATAAACGTTTTTAACCAGAGAATGAACGAAATGTCCAAAATGTAACAAGGAAATTGGAAAAAAAGTTCACGAAAAAGGCAGAAATTCTGAGACCTTGAGAGAAGAGCGGACCTTCGACGATTATATTTTATCCTGAATTAAAAGGACTAGGTACACTTTTGACTGAAATCGGCCCTACGTCAGATGTTAATGACATTTTCCCGAATGTATCGACTATATGGGTACTTCATAGAACAGTCTTGTTTTCGACATGGGTATTTGTCTTTACTGTGTTTTAATGCATAATGACCATGACGTCATGTACAGTTGAAAACATCAAATGGCGTGCATCAACGTTATGAGCGACGTGTTCTGTTTATGTACTACAGTGCATATTGAGATGCGTAAGAGAAATAAGTTCATATTCTCTTTTCCGTTTATATTTATCAAAACTGATATATTTCTTATTAGTTATATTATTCATTAAGTTTCTTCAATGTGGCGAACATTTTCTCATTCATTATAAGGCTTGTTGTATCAGGCGCCGCACTTCTCGTTTGTATCATTGAGAATTGTTTTCTTAGTGAAATTATTCAATTTATACCAAAGATTTATTCTAGTAATGTAGTGCAGTTAGTTTTGCTACTTGTAGATTAGTTAAAGATATTGAAGTTACTATTATTGAAAAAAAACAGTAATGTTTCTTCACCTTCATATCAGATCTGGTCATATCAAACACCCTAATTCATCTTCATTATCACTGTTATTGTTAATATTGTCTGTTTTACTGAAGAATGTGGGTGAATACTAATATGTATCTACAATTACATAGTAGTAGTGTGTGTGTTGGTGTGTGTGTGTGTGTGTGGAGGGGGGGGAGCAAGGTTTCTTGAGCATAATTTTAAACAAAAATCCCGTGCCGTTTTGGGAGTTACTGCCCCTTACTGTGGCTCTAACGATAGGTAGGTAAATTATAGGAAGGAAACCTGATAGAGTCACACCTCAATGCAATAACATTCGTTTTCGTCGTAGTGTGTTTGACGTTTTATTTTTTGAATGACATGCATTCGAAAAGCATACATAGTTATTAGCAAAATATGTAAGTGTTGTATATATGTACAGTGTATATGTAGGTATTTATGTAGGTAAGCAGATATATACATGATGAAGAATAACAACTCCCCTTTATAATTATATAGCGTCCTCTTTTAGTTTCTTTCATCTGAATAAAAGTTGAACAATCCTCCTTTAAAGTGCAAAAATGGGAGGGGAGTAAATATGAAAGGAAAGCATGCATTTGTGGTTATTACGTTTTTAATAGATCTTCTGTTTGAATAAAAATACTTGAAGAGGACATAATCAGTCAACTTTCTGACAAGACAAACACAATAACAGATGGATAAGAATCTGAGGAACGCGCTGACGGACAGAGAAATGGATTGACAGGAAGGAAACATAACGGATGGATAGATGACGAGATGAACACAGACGGATGAATCGGCAAAAAGCCAACGGACGAACGGGCGATTGGCAAACGGACGGATTAAGGAACTGATGGACAGACAAACTCAAATTTACACACGAATAAAAGGATGGAAGGACGTATAGATATAGGTGAACAGTTAATGGAAGGGCCCATACATGGACAAGCAGACGGTCAGATTGAGAGGGTAAAGGGCAGAAAAACGCACAGACGAGTGAACGGAGTTTTGAACAGATAATAAAGTTGTCCAATAAATAATTTGACGGAAGCACGGATGGACTTTCCAATAATTCTATAGTATTCTAATGTTGAAACAAGTGAGGGACCGATTAAAGTGGCTATCAAACAAGAAGCACTCGAATTTGACGGAAGAGGGGCGACTAATTCTGAGCGCATTCGTTCGTTGCTGATTAAGGAAAACCTGATAATGCCCAAAAAATTCATTTTTTTAAAAGTCCGTTGATGGACACATTATTTTAGAAACATTGTACCAAGGTTCTATGATGTAATATTCCAACTTTTAGTCGTCTATTTCATTTAAAAGCCTCCCTCCCACCCAAGGCATTTCGCGTTACCACTGGAATAATATTGTAGTATCGACGTAGTCGTTGCCGATACCTTCTTTTTTTTCTTTTCTTTCTAAAGCAATCAATACAAGCAAAAAATACTCCTCGTGTTACAATGCTTATCTGTATAGACTTTTGTGCCCATAACTATATATATATATATATATATATATATATATATATATATATATATATATATATATATATATATATATGTATATATATATATATATATATATATATATATATATATATATATATATATATTATATATATATATATAATTTTAGCCCATTTTGTATGATTAAATACCCGTATTTTTTTTCAAGTTTGCATTAGTAATTTATAACTTCCTGTTGTGTTTGTTTGTGATCTTAGGATAGTCTTCTAAAGAGCAACGAAGAGCAAATGTCTTTATTTTTAATATAGAGCGCAATTTTTGGCCAAACTTAGTTCTTTCACGTTATGTCCTCATTAACCTTTACTACCACTTGACAAAATATCACAGTGGCGATGCATGCGCTCTCTGTTAAATATCGTTCAAAAAGGTATATTTCGGGATAAAATTGCGTTTTTCTGCGTTCCACTACCATTTCATCACGTGACGTCATGACGTAGGCTCGTGCCTATGACGTCATTGAGATACCAATATGAACTCGTATCGATATTGTAACATTATTTATTATATACTCATTTTTACTCCATTAACATTACATTGCCAGGAGAGGGAAGTTTCCTTGCCCCGCCTTCTGGAACCTTTTTTTTCCATCTTTACAGTCAGTTGCCCTAGGGTTATTGGGAAAAACGTTACGTCTGTCAGAATATGACCAATTTATCCCACAGGGGCTCGTTACAAATGAAATTAAGAGTATCGGTCAATGGATAGAGGTCTGGGGGGTCCAAATGTAAAGCTAGAACTTGAGTACATTTAACCACCACGCCCAGGACCAGCGTGGTTTAAATATCAAATTATTGGAGTAAATATTCTCACCTCTCTTTTGAAAAAAATGTCGACAAATGCCTGTGTCCAAACTGACAGAAAGTTGTCTAACCACAGCAATCTTCCAAACTAAATAATGCAAAAATCCGATCACAAAACATTAAGTCTTCAACCACTATTATAAACAGTAACACCTTTATAGCCTAGATTTAGACGAATTTCATGGGCTTATTTGGACCAATCAGATTCACATAATGTGATATGTTAACATGTTGACATATCAAAAATATCAAACAGCACACACTGTGTGTAAAGGGTACCAACTATGTGATATATATATATATATACATATATATATATATATATATATATATATATATATATATATATATATATATATATATAATCATAGTAAGCAATCTTGATTGCTAGATCACGTCGAATTGTTAGCATCAGCAAATCCGAATTATTACAAGACGCTAAGCCTCGTCTCATGATCCGGACTTTCTGATGCTGACAACAAGACGTAATCTAGTAATCGAGATCAAGTTACTATGATAATGATATTTTTGTTATATGCCTAGCAATTTTCAGATACTTTATTCAAATCGCTGTACTTAACTAAAAAACAAAAGAAATTGCTTATCATTTCAACCTTTTTAATACGAAGTTCATCCTAAAATCATGGACCGATTTACATACTGATCAGCTGATATGCGCATGAATATCGCAGTTTATGAATGAAACTTGTGTAACAACAGTTACTTATTTTCAATACGTTCACTGTTAGTTACAGGAATTCTTAGACGCATTGGGGAAGCAGACAATTATATGTGATTTACAGTTATAGTGCAGTTTTTAAAGTTCGCATCACGGAAGATTTCAACAGCTGAATGACTTTGAAAGTTTCTCTCCAAGTCAAGGCTACAAGCGGTGTGAGATGCTCCGACGGGGACTTGACATGGGAATGATAGCATTATTTTGACAGTTATTTACAACGGGATTGGACAAATTGCTGGAACTTGATGATAACGATCTGTTACAGAGAATGTAACTCATTTCCTTTTGCATGTCAATTGAGGCTACGGCATAGCTGTTCACACTTGTTCATTCGTAAGCGGGAAACATCGAGAAAAAAGTTGTTCCAGTCTTGTTGGAGAAGATGATGATTCGGAATTGGAAAACGAAAGTGTCGTTTTCCGACTTCTATGAAATGATAGTAACATTTTGGCTCTTTCTTGATTAAAAAATTGATAGTTGTATAATAAAAGTCGATACATGAAAATGTATTTTTTGACAGATTTTAGGGCCGTTTAGAGGGTAAAGCGAACCTAGACCTTTATGCTTGGCAATGACACACACACACACACACATGTATATATATATATATATATATATGCTATTATTTGTAAAAATTCATTAACCTATATATTGATAAATACTGTTTAATAATATGCTTATAATATAATATAAAGTTACCCTCTCTCTCTCTCTCTCTCTCTCTCTCTCTCTCTCTCTCTCTTCATATATCATAAGTTGTTATACTCAAACGACGATAATCATCAGTATCATCTCCAGTACGTGGTAGTCCAGTACGAAAGGGCAAATCAATGATCTATTTGTGCATTCATACGTTATTGTATTCTAATAAATGATAACGACTTTGAGGACAATCGTCTTTGTATATTAAAAACCTTGTTTGAACATTCATTTGAAATAGCAGCGTTACCTTTTCTGATAAAAATAAAATAAAAACTTATACAATTAATTACCTAACATTAATGTATCTATTCTTGAAGATAATGTTAAGCAATTACAGGCTAAGCGTAACTAATGTTTAAAAGGCAAAAATCTCTATACATTCCTAGTCTTGACACACCGGCTGACTTATCATATTTCGACAGCACAGTAACGATAAAGTATTTTAAATATTTACCACATTCAGCAAAATGCAATACTATAGAACAATTATTAAAAAAACCATCCGCAGAAAAAACTCACTCATTTTGCCTATTTATAAAGCCTCAGCCCCTCCGTTTCCAACATCACAAGACAGACAAATTATCCTCCATATTTCGAGGTATATTATGGGTGTGGCAAAGTATGTATGATAACAAAGTACAGAACAGGACAAGTAGATATTAAAGATTATTCTGACGTATTGATATCTGGGCTATTGCCAGAGCTCGATATTTGGAGTTATCTTTCCTTTCTGTACACAGAATTATCATATGTAGAACACCAAAAAGGGCATAACTGTGAAAAAAAACCATCAGATCGTGACGACGTAAAAATAAAAATTAAAAAACCTATTGAAAAAGATTTTCTAAATCCTCCTATCTACATCATATAATGCTTCTCGGTAATTATTGGATATTTATTCAATAACTCACATAAGACCAGTATATGGGATGGCCACGCCAAGACAAAGTCTGTATTAGTTCCCTCCTTTAACGATTCACCTAATGTATATACTTATCACAGTCAATTGGGACCTGGTAGTAAACTCATTTTGAATTGAATTGTTCGAGTTGTTTTCCTTTACCGTGCTTTGTACATTGTACTCGGTTAAAGTACACACTGTTCCATCACAGCGCGATGGCAACAATGATATAACACACTGATAACATTATTTATATGCACTATCAAAGATAAAAATGGCGGAAACAGGAGCCACTGAGAGAGTATGTATTACTCACGAAGTAAATCAAATCCGAAGGTCTGTGGGTGGGGGATGGGGGTGGGGATGACCTACATAGTAGCCAAACTGGAGGGGAAGGGACCACACATGGACGTACAAACAAGCACACGGATAGACGGACAAACACAACTAATGACAGACAAACGCCTATTTAGACGGACAAACACACATTTTGACAGAACAAAAACTCATGCTTCCAAACCATTACTCACCATTATAGAAAAGCACACATACTTAAAGATCAACATACGTCCTTGCAGACAAACACCCACCCTTAACAACAATATATAGTGCAGCAGGGGTGTTGTATGGTATGATGACAAACACATCCAGACCAACACTCATCCTTACCAACAAATACCCACCATTACAAACAAATGTTTAGTGGGTGGAGTGTAAGGTATGATGATCAACAATCGTCCTTACAAACAAACACGCATCTTTGCAGAAAACCAAAAACACCAATAAAGACGTATAAACAATTATGAAAATGGCAATCATAATCACTGTGTTCTTTTAGTGATTGAAGTGGCCGTATGTTTACAAATCTTTTCAACAGGTACGACACTTCTTGATTCAGGGTGTGTGTAGACTTCTCCTTATTAGTAGTTCGAATTCCAAGACTCGGTTCAAACACCCTTGTCGCTCGATGTTTACCTGTCACACAAATATGGGCGTCTTTTTCTTTGGTGACCCACTTCGTCTTGACAGTGGAAATGATAGTGGAACACGTTACGCTGAACCGCATGTTGCTTCTTCGAGAATGGATAGTAAGACTGGTGAGGAAACGTGTCTTATATAGGGAGGATAGGAAATTAAACAAGTTTTGACTGCGTAGCGTGTCTTTTTATTGCGCGGCCAGCCGTAGTGCATCTCGCTAAGCCAATCCGAGTGCGCCTTGTGCCAACCAATCAGAACACAACCTTGCGTGTGGTGTGAACCAGTCAGTGTTGAAAATATCTTTTTCTTTTCATTTTTGTTTTACGAACAACAACGGCACAGTTCACAGTACAGTACAGGACTATACCGTGACTGAGCTGAAGAGTAACACCATTGGACCTGCAATCGGTCCTTATGCCAAGAATGACACAACCGACGCTACCACCATCATTCACCCGATGTCATCGTTAGTCCAGCGTGATTGTTTCGATCTGGCTCTCACAGACCTTTTTCTCATCGCAGGAATTTCAGACGTCGAATTTCCGTCGTCTAATTGACAATGATTTTAAACGGAAGCAAGAAGAAGAGTAGCAGAGATTGTTACAAAGACGAAGGGAAGAAGAAAAGACTTGAGAACAACAATAACAGGAAGAGAAGGAAAAAAGAAAAAAAGAAAAACTGTCCCAATCACTGGTCAACGTAGTGAGACATGTGAACAACTGGCCTCTCAATACATGAGTATATTACAACAAATCTGGGCCGGACATAAAGAAATGAGAGTTTTGCATGAACAGTCTTCGGCAAAATCAAAGAGGAAGCCAGTATTGCAAAGATCAACCCCATCGACAACAACACCACCACTAACAACAACGAGGGCAATAGGATTCGGACAAAGGAAAGAACCAAGACGGTTATGGTTACTGCTGAGCAGTAATGCATTCTTACACTTTCTTTCATTATATTAGTCATTGATTGCCAAAATAAAAATTATGTGTAAATGTGTCTATATGTATGTGTCTGTAGATGTGTCCTTTGTGTGAGCTCTGCATAACCATGTAATTTTTTTATCCAAGCATAAAATTCACAATGCTGAACTTCCTTACCAAAATTTTATATTGAGTTCTCTTAATTCTATCCATCTTTATTACCCTATGCACAGTTATAAATATGATTTGCAACTTAGATCACTAATGTTATGTTGGATTAAGTTTGGTAAAACTAAATTATAAAAATTCTGAAATTATTAATGTTTTGAATTACCATTATTTTGGTTATTACAATTAACGTCCTTTGCGACCATTGTCCCAGGAGTTTTACTACATCAGTAACCTGAATACCTGTATAAAATGTTTTCACACATCTGCAAATCAACTCACCAATATTAAAGCATTTCAAAACTTCAGATATAAGAGACCACTTTTGAAAGCTTTCTAAATAACCAATAATGAAACTAATTCCGTGTATTTTCTTTCTATTATGTATACCAGCAGTTTAAATATATAATTTTTTACCATGGTTCAACGAGACTATTCTTTCTAGACTTAAAAAGAAAGTAATTTCCAATTATTCATTTGTCGTCAGTCGAACACAATTTTTATATCTATACAGAGCCTGTCCTTATTAAGCCCTTTCAAACCTATGCAGATGACGTTTGACTTGTCATCATTTATGTTTTAAACAGATAAGCTACAAAGAGATGTAATAGTTATATAGTTCTAGAAGCGACTGTTCTGACTCGATTATACAGCTGCTGTATCATTTGCATATTGAGACAATACATACTCAGTGTCATGTATGGATACTACTTTACTATCCTTGTTTGTATTCACTAGGAGATTCAGAAGTTAAGCACAAAGAGACAAGAGATAAGGGACATATGATCGTCCTGTCTGCAACCTCAAGGAGCCTATAAAACGAAGAAAAAAGAAAATAAAGCTATAGTTTGACGGAGTAAACTAAATATTGATATTGAAGGTTTTCACGCACCTGCAAATAAACTCACCAAATGTAAACTATTCTGAGACTTCAAACATACAGGATCACTTTCAAAAGCCGTTTAAATATCCATCATACAAAATCCGGGTATTTTCTATCTCTTCTGTATAGCCACAATTCAACATGATCTAGTTTAATAGAGAACAATTTTGATGGGATATGTCGGCATTTTTTAAGAATTGTCGCGGTTTTTCCCTCCTGATAGCAAATAATGAATTCTTGACCCTGAGTTATTGACATTTTACCTTTATAACATCTCTCACGTAGTGATCTAGTAAAAGAAAAGCCCATAAGTGTTTATCCTTAACATTTATTAAATTCGACGGAGGAACTAACCACATCGGGACCTTTTAGGGATTATGTTTCCACTTTGGTCATTGTAGTATGTATTTGACCAAATTACTTAAAATTAGCACAACAGAAACTATTCTTTGCAATTAATTCAGACAGCTCGTATTGGATACATTATATTGCGGTAATTGCTATTAAGAAAACATATTTAATAAACTGCTACTAGAACAAACAGTTTATTTTTCTTCGTTTAAAAAACCTCACTAAAAATGACACACTCCAAACAAGGTCAGAGTTAATTTGAACATCCCATACAGCGAATGCACAGATGTCTTCACACCAATGTGGTCATGTATTCAAACCATAATGGTCACTGATGGTAGGGTTGAGTAACTTCAACTTTACAAAAGGAATGTAAATGTTTGGAACTTAGTCAAGTTTTGGCGAAGGGTTAGAACATTTTTATTCTAGTTACAGTTAATTAAATCAATATAACATATTTGTAATTACCATAATGTAATACAGGTACTACTAACAGTTATAATGACTTGCAATTTATAGTTTCTGCTGTGTTCATTTGAAGTCATATGGCCATAACACATGGCGCAGTGACCAAAATGGGAACATAAACTTTACAGTGACCATATTTTTCAAAACTTTCAAAGCCTATTCTTGTGTCAGATTACCGGTGTTCACCTGTTTTAATGCATATAGATGCTCCTTATATAATTCAACTTCTTTTAAAACTTCTTTTTAATTAGTTACTTCCTTAAGACTCTCTTTTGTAATTTGATTTATAGTTATGTTTGTATTATTTCCTATATCAAGTGAATACATTTGCTTTGATTTTCTTGTTACTATATTCTGCCCATCTCAGGTTTTTTTTTTCACTGATCAGAGTACTTGTTCAATTTTCTATTTTCTTTAAATTTCTTTCTTATTCTTCAAGACTCTAATTACTACCTGTTGAAATATGCTTTCTCAAAACTGAGATGACAGTATCATTGTATTCACTGCCCCCCACCCGCAGATCTCTATAATAGTGACCCCATAAACGTTTTTTTATCATCTATAAATACAACTTAAAAATTGTCTAAATTATCCTATTTTCAGGGGCACGTTCTTGCAAAGGTTTCAACATATACTGTATCCATCAAAAGAAATTTATTTAAACACCATATCTATATCACTTTTTCAAATGCTATGGAGCTGCGAGGCACGTTAAGAAATGACATATTCAGTATTTTAAATCTCTACGTAGAGTAAAGAGAAGTACATTTTGTTACGGAATTATGTATCATCTTTTAATTATAATATAGTTTTCATTTGGTTTATGACCTTTGTATTATAATGTATATTTTAGTAGCCAGCGCTATTATTGAGTACATGTATAACTTATGTTAGGAATGTTGGTTAAGCATGACTCACGACGTCACGTGAGTAGCGCGTGGTGAAATGTATTATTCGTGACGTGGTTCCCATGATTCAGTAATAGCAAATAACTTGTTTACTTGAAAAAAGAATCAGAATCTCAATTCGGGTTTATTTATTTGAAACAGAGTAGATTGGGTTTTTATTTGTTTTACGCAGTTAGATAATATAAAACGAGATTTAAAGTTCGTAAAGCCATAGAGGAAATTTGTTTATTGTTCGTGAAATCTTAACTCTAAAAACAGTACATTTGGGATTATGTACTATTATTCAAATATCTGAACATTATTCAACTCCGTCGGAATTATCGGAATCATTTCAAGAACTTTTGTGATATTCTACGTTCACAGGAATTTACCTGGAATTAAAAACATTTGGATTAAGAACTGTGATTCTTGTTGACACATAAGCACATTAGTGTCCTCATTTGGAATACTTTTGGACAGTATCCGGATTAGTGAATTCAATAGAACAATGTAGGATTATTTAAAAAATTCCTACACTGTAAGTTATTTTTAATTTTTTCACTTTGTTTGTTTAAAATATTTTATATTTTAGGAAAATAAAATTGTATTTTGGAAATTGTGAAATCTTGTTACAGTCTTTCTTTCTTTTGTTACATATTTAAACCCCTAGTCGTAACAATTTAATATTATGGTTTATATCAAGATAAAAAAGAATATATTTTTTAATTACTTTTTTTTAAATTACTGTATAGATGAATTTCTTTTGTCACAATTTTATATAGAGCACGTGTCATAATCAGCCTTTAATTTCTATATTTGTACATGCCAACAAACTTGTGCTTTTTGCATCTTGATAGTATAATATTACATACCAGGTCCAGCCAAAATCCATTAAAAATCAGGTCTCTAGCTGGTAAAAAATAGGCTAATTAGACACACAATCGCTTCATTAATATGCGCAAATGTCACTCATAATCGACATCATCCAAGCTGATAATTGTATAAGCCTACAAACTTAATACAAATATATTAACAAAACAAACCTTACAATGCTTTTAATCATCGCCAGAAATCAGGTGACAGTGCACGTTTTTTTAAATAAACTTTTATGTTTGATAAAATTACCTGTAGACACTGCAGAGACTTTTACAGGTCCAATCAATGCAGACGTGGTTGTTGCATTAGTAACTGAACTCTTCGTTGTTATACCTATGAAAATATAATTTATGATATGACTTTATAGCATTGAAAAACCATAAATATATCATGATTGTTTGGTACGTTGTTGTGTGTGGGATAAAGGAGGTGATGATTTCCTATCAGTGGGACAGGAGGAGTTTTATAGTAATAGCAAATGAAGTAGAATTAAATTGTAACGCCTTGAAATGAACCAGTGAGAAATCACCTATTTGTGTCTTGTATTCGTCCTTTTGTCAGTCAATCTTTATTGTATGACCGTACTGAAGGCGATGGACAGATAACATTTAAATATTTAGTGAAAAGTTCATGACAGATGTTTGTAATTATATTTAAGATTTGAAATTGTATATGTTCTATAGTGAAAACCATATTGGTGACCCACTGAGATCTTGTCCGACCAACTCAAAGTTGAATCCAAAGTGAAATAGGAAAAATATTTATACCTAGCTGGGTGATTAGATTGGTCATCAGGCCATTGGAATATCTATTATGCGTTAGTTGATAGCCACTGCTTTCTACAGAGAAATACATTGCTAGCTAGTTTTAAAACGAGTAAAAGCGGATTCTTTCTTTATTACCTACTAGTGCAGTCAAAGTATAAGAACTTCCTGGATAATATGTTGATACAACCTTTACAAAAGGTACGGTTCTCACCTGAAGATCATGCAACTTAGAACTTGAGTTGAAAATTGCGTTTCTGGTCTCAGTCGTTCAAAGGTGATATTTCACACGCAAAGTCTTTTGTGATTGAGTAACATGAAATCTCAAGTCTAACTCAGTTTTAACAACTGAGTGATTCCCAGGCCTGGACTGGGTACATTTTTGATAAGAGGACGAATAGAAATTGGAAAAGAGCCCAATGTTAATTCAGTTAGTATCGACAGTAAAAACTTTTCTTCGGTGAAAGGAAAATGTGTAAAATAAACTCAATCCTAATTTAATTAAAATAGAAAACAATTGTACAGATGGATAGGACCAAACACGTTCGTAACTTTTAGAGTTTGAGGGTAAAATTTCAGGTGAAGTGTCTAGAATCCGTCAATCCATAATTACATGTTTATACACACTTTAAATTCTAAAATTACTAGTACTTATTAGTAGGTGTGTAAGAACGAAAATATAAATGTATTCTAGCATATACACACAATGAGAGAGAGAGATAGAATGAAACATCTGTAAGCAGAGAAAAAGTGGACATCTACAACAATCAGTGTGAAAAATGAAAGAATCAATCAAGTTCACCTTCTGTAACCTTCTGAATATTTAACTGAACTACGTCACACAAACTGAAAACCTGGAGGGTGGAAGTAATAATATGCCATCAACATGATGACTATGATGATGTTGAAGACGATAATGATGTCAAGGACAATGAAGATAATGTTACTACTACTACTACTACTGCTACTACTACTACTACTACTACTACTACTACTAATAATAATAATAATAATGATAATAATAATAATAAAACTACTCATCATCATCATCACGGTAGTAATACACTCCGAATGGGCAGATAAATTATATATTTGTGTTGTGTACGCTATTGTGTCCAAATAAATAAAAAGACTTAGATGAGACTCTACCTCTTTATTAAAAATCAATCTTGACATTCATTGAGATAGCAACATAACCTTTTTTTGAAAAGCATAAAATGAAAACATAAAAATAATGTCTTAATATAAATGTATCTATTCGTGAAGCTAATGTTGAACATTTTCATGATCTGCCAACCTTTTTATGTGGAAGGCAAAAATGTTTGTTCCGAGTCTTGACACATCGGCTGATTGATCAAATTTCGTCAGGACAGGAACAATAAAGTATTTAAAATATTTACCACATTGAGCAAGATGCAATACAGCAAGTATAATTACATACCAACATTCATCCTCACGAGGAAATAAGTACCCTTACAAACAAAGGGCAGTAGTTATGGAGGCGCTTTTGTTTCCAAAATTCGAGACACTGGCAAGCATTGGGACACCCCACGATGTACAATGGGGACCCAAGATGGCTGTGAAAATGTTGTTTTCTTTCCGGCCCTTATAGTAAATCGACTTTTTAAATAATGTAACGGGTGCAGCAGGAAAGTGTTGGGATAGGGATGGGGGTGGGGTGGGTAGGAAGACTTCCGTTATGGCTCGAAGTGGATGAAACATACAAGGACTTACAGACAAACACAGGGATAGACAGACAAACACAGCTAATGACAGACTGTTATGTATATTGAATTTATAATATGTGTCCATGATTGTAAGTTATACTTTAGTTCGATTATGGTCATTTTGTAAACAACATGTTTACATAGCATTGAAGTTCCAGGCCAGTTTTGTTAGCAGATGGACTGTTTTTTTCCATATCATGTTGTGACAAAAGTCAGGTACGCAAAATAATTTTCCGTAAAAATTTCTCATATTCTGATGTGAGAATTGTCAGCTAGGCCAGAATATTTATAGGCATTTCGCAGTTAGACTGATGTGACATAGGTCATGTAGGCATGTGTATATATGCACAGATTTTGGTAAACAAATTCATTCCTATTCTAGAATTTCGGTTCTAAAAGATCAGTCTGCAAGGAATCTATTTTAGTTGTGTTGTTGAAATCAGATGTTACTGTTGTTGTGAAAACCAGATATAATTCAGAGAGAGGAATTATTTATTTAAAATATTCATTGGAAATACTAAGTACTCATACATTTTATAAGTTTTGGGATTTATGTGAAAATTCATTAAAAAACATTCCAGATTACATTATTGTGGTACATCAGGACAGTCAAGACTTGTCGTACATCAGGATATTCAAGACTTGTGGTACATCAGGACATTCAAGGCTATTGCCGTTCATTCTCAACATTCTATATATTTGGGCTTGTGATTAGGACACTTAGGATTATTTGGACTTTAATTCACGTCATTGTAAGTGTCTTTTGAATTTTCACTTTAATTGTCTAGAAATAAATTGCTTGTTGATTTTACTTAATTTTCTTGGTTTTACTCGTTTCTGTTACATATTTTTAGGTCATAGAGTCGTAACACAGACAAACACCAGTATAGGAGGGCATACACTCATTATTTCAGACCAACACCAATCTTTACAAATACACAACCATCCTGATATGCATTTACACATCTTTAAAAACCAACACACATCCTTGTAGACCCAATATCTACCCTTAACAACAATGTATGGGGAGCTCGGGGTATGATATGTTATGATGACTAGTACCCCTTCTTACAGGCCAACACACATCCTTACAACTAATACCCACCTTTATAAGGAAATGTATAGTGGGAGGGGAGTATGGTATGATAATAAACAATCAATCTTACAAACAAACGCTCATCCTTACAAACCGAACACCAACAGAAACGGATAAACATTTGTTTAGATCGCAATCACGATAAGTGTGTTCTTTTCGTGATCGAATTGGAATGTCGCTTAGCGGCATGTATTCACAATTCTTTTTAACAGGAAAGACACCTCTTAATTCTGCGTTGGTGTAGTATTTTCCTTACTAGTGGTCCGCTCTCCAAGACTAGGTTCAAACACCCTTGTAGCTCGATGCAAATCAGTTTGACAAATATGTCCGTCTCTTCTTTGATGATCCACTTCGTCTTGACATAGACAAGGCAGGATACTTTGAAGAGCATACTTGAAATGATGATGGGACACGCTACCCCGAACCACATGTTGTTTCTACGAAAATGGATGGTAAGACTGGTGAAAAGTCGCATTTTATATAGGGAAGATAGGAACTGAAACAGGTTTTGGCACGCAGCCAATCAAAGAGTGTCTTTCTGTTGCGTAGCTGGCTCAGGCAATGATTGTGTGTCTTGCGCCAACCAACTTGAACCCAGGACTGCACCTGGCCTGGCTCAGCATTGAAATAGCAGTTTTACGAACAGCAACGGCACATTGCAAAGTACAGGACATTACCATACAAGAGTAACACCATTTGTTGGGGTGGACTTTCAATCACTCCTCATGCCAATAATGACACCACCGCCGCAATGTCATCGTCAGTCCAACCTGATTTATTCGATCTGGCTCTCTGCAACCTTTTTCTCACCGCAGGAATTTCAGATGTAAAAGGCAGTCAGTAATTAATTAATAATGATTTTTAAAGAAAACAAGATCAGTTGCAATAAATGGGGGATTAAAAGAAGAGACTTGTGTGCAGCAACAACATGAAGAGTAGAGTACACGAGAAATTAATACTGTCATTATCACTGGTAAACGTAGTAAGACATGTGAAATGTTTGTTTCTCAAACTGTTAGTATTTTACAAGAAATCCTGGCCGAAAACATGATTCCTCTTTGGCAAAGTCAAAGAAAAGAAGCCTGCATTGCAAAGATCAAAACCATCAGGCAACTAGAATATTAACAACAACAATAGACGGCATTTGAACTCAGAAGAAGCGAAGACCATTACAGTTATTGACGAAACATCAATGAATTCCTGCTCTTTATTTTACCATTTTCAAAGGCCACTCGTGTTTTTCAGAAAAGATTATACTAGTCATCAATTGCTAAAATAAAAATGTTGTGTAAGTATGTGTATGCGTCTCTCTGTGTCTCTGTGAGAAAGTTCTACGTAACCATATAATTTTCGGTACATGCACAATAAAGAACTTTCTTATAAAAATGTATATATTATTTGAGTTCTCTTATTTCGATCCATAATTATAGCCATAGTTTTACCATTATCTCTCAAGCTTAACTCAGCTTTATGAATAATATTTGTCTCCAACACATCAGCATGTCTTGCAATTAGCATGTGTCTATCACATACAAAACTTTCACTCGGATTACATACCTTCCCTACATATAAAACTTGCATCTAAAAGAAAAACAGACCTCTGTCACACAAAAAACTTGTTACTCAAACTATGAATCTTTGTCTCACAAAAAACTAGTTTCTCAGATCACTGACCTTGGTCTTTCAGACATCGACATTTTCTCTTTACTAGCATTATAATAGTTACATATATTTGTCAAATATACTTTTGTTACACGTATAATGTTTCTCTCACACAATGGTATTTGGTGTCTTACGACAAAAAACATAAAGAGGTTACTTAGTGCAAACGGGATAAAGTGTCTTGCCCAACTACATTCTATTCGCATCCTTTCTGTCACCAGTCTGGTATGCTAATCAATGAGCTCCCGTAGTAGTACATCTGGCGTTAACCGATGTTCAGGCAATCCATCTGGTTGGATTATGAATAATTTCATCATATATATATATATATATATATATATATATATATATATCATTACGAAACAGAACATCTAGATGCTATTTTACTTAAATTGTCAGATATGTTCAGCAAAGACATGTCTTACAAGCTGAATGACATCATAATAAAAGGTAAAAGACATACAGCAGATGAAACAATTGCAAGTTGAGCAATGTGTACAACATGCACATTGTCAATGGCTTACATATACACCTCGCTCTTGTTAACTTGCAAATCCGCTTATAACGCGGGGTCAGGCGTGGATTTTTTTCCCTAGAAAATACCGAAAGAATTGTCCCATATTTGTTGAACGTGACGAAAATCGCGATCAAAACTAGTAAATGAAACTTTGTTATATCGCTCGTTTTATCATCGAAAACGGCGATTTGTGCCCGGAAATCTGATTAAACATCATGAAATTTGCAACTTTTAATACTAAGTCATATATTTTGTAAAATTTTCTATACAAAAACAATTCTCAGTACACTGTAAATTAACAATATTCAACTATATTCAAAATGTCAGCAATGTCTACTGGTGCCAGCACTTAAAGAAATAAATGCCAATTAAATAAGCTTTGTCAACTGAACTTCGTGTTTTGGTTCTATCATTCTATTCGGTTTCAGTGTAATCATAATGAATGCTATATGTCATCTTGTATTCAAATGTGAAAAGTGTCAATCTACCGTCAGAGCTATGTCTGCGAGCGTTTCTGAGAACCTAATTAAGTCCCGTCTCCGATTTGCGGAAGTGTTTGTTGTAATGTTGATATCAATTGAAAGTAGACTTGCTTTGTATTATCACGTTAATTAAGTCTTTTGTATCAAATCAAATAAAGCGAGTGGAATAACAATAAAAAAGTGAACGGCATGCAAGTCCTACCCGCCTAAAAGCTAGCGGTCACGATAGCGTGTCAGGTCAACTCATTTCAATTGACCAGTTGAACACTGTTATAAATATTATCATGTAGGTAACATAATTAAAGTATCTTAATCAGTGGTTTATCATACTAATTCGCAAATGCGATCAACGGTAGCAAGTGAAGCATTCGAAAGGAGTAATCGGTGCATGAAAAGCTTTGTTCCACAGATACGATTCATTATGAAGAAGCGATCTCCAAAGCTTGCAGTGAACTTAAAATTCGCGAATTGGCACTCAGAGGTTTCCTCCAAGCTGAGCAGAAATTTCACTATTACTTGCAGTGAAATTGCGGCATCAATATTTTACTAATATAACAATATTTTTTTAAAAAAATTCAGCTTCGACGTTGACGGCTGTTGTTTCACGACTTAAATGTCACTAACAAAGGAACTCTTGTTTTGTTGTGTTGCAAAAGCAGTGATGTAATACACAATGTTTTCGAAGGTACACGTGATGTGTCTTGAAACCTCTTGGAGTATTCTTTATAACGATCTTTCAAAGGTTGGTTTTCTTGAAAATACTTATTCCCAACGCAAATATTAAATGAGCATTAAACCATTTAAAGTTCCCCATCGTCTAATCATTGTCGATATCCCGCCGGGATGGCATCCCCTTAAATTTTCAGAGGTCCGTTTGTAACTCGCTTAAACTGCGGACTGTGTTTTTGGACCCTCATGTGCGCGAGTTATCGAGGGAGATGTGAAAATATCTGTGACCTGCAAGTCTAATGGATATAACAGGGGAAAGGTGGAGTTTTGAACTGGTTTGATTAACCGGCATTGTTTTGGTTATTGTATACTGTGTACATGTTTAGAAATTTTGGTAAATGTCGCAGCCTTACTGCTGTCTTTGTCGAGCTTGACCCTAATTCGGATTTTAGAATAAAGAAAATAAAACTGAACTCTTAGACTACAGTGCCTTTATTTCAAACTTGAGGGGCTATGGAAATATCAGTGATTTGCAACAACAAAAAATAAATAAATAACCAAACACCAAACATTTGAACCAAAATGTATCTCCAATTCTTTACTCCCTAGCCCCAAAGCTAATCCTAATTAAATCTGATTAGATGAATCATGTGTATTTGGAAACATGGAAACTGATTGATAGAACATTATCAATAATACTGGAGACAAAATTCATCCAGTAATATTATTGGTATTTTCCTGTATTCTGGATTTTTGCAATAAATGATGACACTATATAATACTATTTTACTCATTTTTACCAGTATTATTCTTTAAGAACAAGAACTGTTTTGTGAAACACATTTATATGCCTCCCAGATGAGCTGTATATATATCAAAGGAAATAACTCCTTGGCCCCATGGAAAATGAACTCATTAACGAGGTTACTGAAATGTAGGTGATTTAAAAAAAAAATAGTTTACCACAAAGTGTACTATATGTACTTTTGACCTCATGGCCACACCATGGGACATGACCTGGAGCAGGAATATTAAAATCCATAAGGACTGTGTGTGAAGACATTATATTCCAAACATGATGTGAATTGGTTTAGGGGCTATGGAAATATCAGTGATTTAAACAATTTTGTACCAAACACCAAAGATTTGAACCAAAATGTTTCTCCAATTCTTTACTCCCTAACCATAAAGCTAATCATAAGGGGCATGAAACAGTTGCAGGAGTGGTACTGAGAGAAGGGGAACATGATTATATTCCAAATATGAAGTAAACTGGAAAGGGTTTACTGATCTACAAGTGATGGAAACATTTTAACCAAAGTTGTCCACAGAAACATACACCCACACTACACCCACACATAAACACACACAGACAGCCCATGTGCTAGACGCCCCAGTCTCAGGATATATATGTATTAGCATTTAATGGAATCTCGGCACAAAAAAGACCATATGGTGCAAACTAAATGCAAAAGTCGAAAAATTTAAAAATGAAGAATTGCACAAAACTTTAGGAAGATAAAGCCTTTCAAATAAATGTAAATATGAACTACAACAAGATAAAATATAAAAGGTAAAGATGTTAATCCTTTGTAAAAGGTATGCAATATAAAAGGTAAAGATGTTAATCCTTTGTAAAAGGTATGCAATATAAAAGGTAAAGATGTTAATCCTTTGTAAAAGGTATGCAATATAAAAGGTAAAGGTAACATTTAAACCCCTGAACAAAGTATCATCAACAATTGTTTTATAAACTTTCTAAAAAAGTTTAAGATTTTCTTTGGTTGTACATCTTCATACAGTTTCTTCATCGACTATATAAAACAAGTATTATCAACAATTTGTTTTTTATAAACTGTATTCCCTAAAAAAGTCTAAGATTTACTTTGGTGGTACATCTTCATATAGTTTCTTCATCGACTATATAAAACAAGTATTATCAACAATACCAGAACAAATCTGAACCAGCAATACCAAGATAATACCAACAATTTCAGTATTAACTCTCAATAATACATAATGTACAAGTACCACAATAATAATGCTGGAAAAATTTCAATATTACCAACTGAATTATACTTGAAAATACCCAAAATTCTGCTAATACAGAATTATCAAAAAAATGAACATCATTGATAATACTGGAACATGAAATCTTATTGATATTATTGCCTTTTCTCTAGCACTACTGATCATTTTAATATTGCTAAATATTGGATAAATACAACATTACCAGTATTATTAGTTTCTGAAATATTTTTTGAAATATGTATGTATGTATTAGCATTGAACAGAACCTCAGCAGAATGATGACTACAAAAAGTAAAGTTCTAAAATGTAAAAATGAATAATTCTGCAAAAAAACCATTATAAAGATAAACCATACCAACATTTGTAAACAAGAAGTACTACAAGATAAAACATAAAAGGTAAAAGATGTTTAAATTCTGTACAATGTATATAAAATAAAATATAAAGGTAAAACATATAAAGTCCTTAAAAATATAGGGTCAATATTTGTTACATAAACCCCATTTGCTCAAACAGTGCAAGATTTTCTCAGGTGGTATGTCATCATAAAGTTCATTAACTGACTTCACGCCATAAAACTTCTGTATCACAGGATGTAATTTAATTCACTCGACAAGAGACAAGAATGTCAATGAACATTGGTAGGGTATTCACTCTGGTCAAGGTTCACCCTTCATGAGGTATGCATCAACTGGTTATGTGTGTCCTATATTCAATCGCTACAATACAATCTTAAATCTGCGACTTGTTGTATATGAAGGATGCCACTATCCAATAAATAATTGGTCTAATAAAATAAAGTTTGTGGAGTTTTCATTCCATTTATTTTGCCAAGTATTTACAACATGTTGATTTATATAATATATTAAGGACGTATATAGAATCTTCCATTCACAAACTGGCGACTGTTTGCTTGGATGCTTTATTTGTCCTCTCATTATTCCTAATGACAATGTGACTAGGCAGACAATAGTACAGAATACTTTTTCCAGACTACATGAGCAAATCATGTTTCTGTGAGATCTGTGACATTAAAAGATTGTCAAATTTATGCTTTTGCAAGCTTTTCAGTGTGAAAAAAGAATCCGAAAAGATTATGACATTTTTGTTTGAAAATCACAATGAATTTCAAAGATTTGAGTATGTCTGTAATTTCTGCTGTACAAATGGAAGCTTTATCCGGTAACCGGCTGGAGATGGTGCCACGTAGTATTGAAGTGGCAGTTCCAACCTTGTCTCCATCTTTTGAACCATCTGTATACAGGGAGATATGACCACGTTATGTGGCTCTGATTTCAACGAATTTACTCTGGAAATGAGATGATTTAGTGATGACTTACTTTTTGAATTGGCAAAGCTCAAATATTATTGGGGGGTGGGGGGGGAGGGGAGTTGATAACCAAGGTGGTGATTTTGGAACAGAATTTAGCAATGTTTCCCGAAAGTAATTTTTGCTGTTTCTAGGTGAGAGCAAATTTGTCTGCCAAAAGATGGAAAGAAATTTGGTTTCTGATCATACCAGGTCTGGTCTTTGGGCCTAAAGACAACATAATACGCAGGATTAGACGGATCAGTAGGTTGATTGCACACTGAAAAGCTAATTCTATTCATTGGAGATAACACGATGATTCGTTTGCCTCAACATAAAGGTTATATGAACGGAAAGTTCTAACTGCACAGAAAACATCTAAGTCACTGATTGTGTATCGGATCAAACATCTAGAGGTAAGATTTACAGGCTGATCCATACACAACAGAGCCATAGTCAAGTTTAGATCTTACTAAAGACCTGTATAACTAGAGCAAGAGCAAGACTTCACATCTGCTCCCCAATCAATGTTTACCATGACTCATATTAAATCCAGGGCTTTTAACATCTGTCCCTGAAGTATCATATGTGGAAGAAAAGTCCTGGTTCATTTGGATTAAAAACGGACTTTAAAAAGATTAAATTGAAATGATTCTGGGAACGTTTTTAGTCAAATCGATCCATTTTAGCTATAAAATGGTAAACTCCCAAAAACACAAAAGAGAAGGAATTATAGCTTGTATTCCCGGATGCAATAAAGAAAAACAATTCCTGAAGATCTGCATACATATTTCCCTATCAAACGTATCCGACAAATGAACTCATCTTGTATAGCCAATAGAGTAAAAATACTCTTCCTTTATCTTATTCATGAGGATAAAATAGGCATCATCTCTGGTAGATCTATGATCTAAATGTGTTATGAAGAACAAAACAAAATACCAAGTTTGCACCTCCTTTTTAGTACTCTAGCTATCGTACATCCTGGGCCACCCACCTTCTTATCATTGATAATATTGTTAAGTTCTAAGCGATCCACCTTCTTATCCCTTTTTTTTAGTTTCAAACACCAACACTCTACACACCATACAATAAATGACTTTTTTCCCAAACTAACCCTATGCCACCCACCCTCCTATCCACCACATTAAAAAAATAATAGACTTCCACCATTAAAGATTAAAATATAAATGCGCCACCAATTCTCTAAATTCAAAAACAAATACAGAACTCCAACCCTTAGAATTATGAAGAAACAAAACAGATCACATACCCTCAAAATTTAAAGACTCTTAGACCACCAACCGTCAAAATGTCAAGAGTAAACATTGGCCATAAACCTTCCAAATTTGTTAAAAACACTAAGCCACCAATTTATTGTTCCAACAACCATAATTGTTTTTACCCCAAATCGAAACTTTTTGTAAGTTTCCATTCTATCCGAAGAACGTTTTCTCGAACCAGACAGTTTCCCATATATCCTCCAATAATTATATTCAGACAGAATTAGCAATTTTAAATGAAAATTTCATGTAAGTAGGATTTGCCGTCATAATAAAAACATCATGTAAGCATGCTTCACTTCTTTTGCTTCAGAAGCTATGTAACAATTGTAAAGAACTGACTAATGAAATTATGAAAATGTAGAGAATGTAGAGAAATACTACAGCTCCTCCTCCTCAGGCACAGAGACATACACCATTTTTACTTTTTCCTTTATATTTAAAAAAAATCATATAGATAAAGTGTTTGAAGCAGCATTAGTAGTGAGTGCATATGTCTTTAACTTTACTGCTTTATGTACAGAATAATTATATTCTCTAAATTTGTCATAGAATTGAATGATTTATAGATTTAGTCAGTAGCTTCAGTCAGTATAAAAACTACATATTTAATAGGATAACTATGTGGTTAGCAGCTTTCAAGAAATATATATCGTTGCGAATAATAAATACTTAGTACATACGGTAATACATGTCTATAATTGAGTAGATGTTATGAGTGTCGTAAATGTATCTTAAGTGTATAAATTTTAACGTTGTTTGTTTTAAGTCATTTGTGATATAATTCAGTGATTCAAAGATTTAGTCAGTAGCTTCACCATTATATCAGTGACAGATGTGAACGATGTGATTGGTAGTTTTCAGTAAATATATATCTTCACAGATAATCAGTCCGAGCTCACCACAGTCTGGTGAATATAATGTTCCTCACCCTGTAGCGTGTCGCATTCCTTCATCTATTAGTCACCTAATTACACTGGTCTACAATTGTTTCGAAGTCGTCTGCTTCAGAGATAAAATGTGCTATTTATTAGGGATTTTGATGTGCTGAATTCAAATATGACAATTGAAACAACTGATTTGCTACTGTTTCCAAGATATTTAAGTTTTTACATTTTACGTCTATGTATATTATGTACATAGTAGAGTTTTAATAATAAATTGTAAACCTAGGTCTTTTCATGTGTTTATGGTTGCTTTACATGATAATATTTCACCTGTCCTGTTTATGTAACACTTTAAAAAACAGCAAATGGGTTATATAAATAAAAAATATATTGAAACAAAAGTAAAAAAACTATTATGTATATATAAGTACATAGTTTAGTCCTTCTTCAGTGTATACTCGGCGCTTCTTGGCTTGTCTCTTGTATTCATTAAATGGAGCATCTCTTGTCACAGTCCAGCAATAGTCTACAAGCATTAATGGGCTCCATCTGCCCTGATAGCGTTTCTCCATTGTTGCAATGTCCTGTTGAAATCGCTCGCAGTTCTCGTCGCTCACTGCTCCGCAGTTCTGTGCAAACAAATCTAGATGAGAGTGCACAAAATGTATCTTTACTGACATGTTGCAACCAAGGCTTTTGTATGCCTTGAGGAGGTTTTCAACCAACTCCCTGTAGTTGTCTGCCTTGTTGTTTCCCGGAAAATTTGTTGCCACTAACTGGAAGGCTTTCCATGCCGTCTTTTCCTTGCCACACAGTGCACAGTGAAATGCATCATCTAGAAGAAGTTCACGAATCTGAGGACCAACAAAGACACCTTCCTTTATCTTAACTTCACTTAACCTTGGATATTTTCCACGGTGGTACTTGCAAGCTGCTTGTGTTTTGTTCATGGCCTTGACAAAGTTCTTCATCAGACCCAGCTTGACGTGCAAGGGTGGTAACAAAATCTTCCTTGATTCAACAAGTGGTGGATGCTGAACACTTTTTATCCCAGGCTCCAATGACTGTCAGAGTGGCCATTCTCTCTTGATTTAGCGGGAATCTCTCGCACGACTATTCCATTCGCAGAGAAAACAGCAGTACTTTTTGTGTCCAGTCTGCAGACCAAGCAAGAGAGCAAGAACCAAAACAGCTTTAAGACTCGTCTTCGATGAATAAATGAACAGTCTCCACTCATCTGGATCATGAACGATGTTGAGGGCTGCCATCACACCATCGATGTTGTTGCAGGCTACAAGATCATCTTCCATGAAGAAGAATGGGACAAGATCCTTTTGACGGTCACGGAACATGGAAACCCTAACATCACCTGCCAGAAGATTCCACTGCTGTAGTCTGGAGCCCAACAGCTCTGCCTTACTCTTGGGTAGTTCCAAATCCCTGACAAGGTCATTCAGTTCACCTTGTGTTATGAGGTGTGGTTCAGAGGAGGAGGATGGGAGAAAATATGGGTCATGTGACATTGATGGTTCAGGACTAGAAGTTTCATCCTCTTCCTCGTCTGACTCAAGTGAGAATGATTCTGGTGCATCAGGAACCGGCAGTCCTTCTCCGTTGGGTACTGGGAGTATAGCTGACGGAATGTTTGGATAATGCACAGTCCACTTTTTTTTCTTTGACACACCTTTCCCAACTGGATGCACCATGCAGAAGTAAAAATTGATGATATGATCTGTTGGCTCTCTCCAAATCATTGGCACTGCAAAAGGCATAGATTTCCTTTTCCTGTTCAACCACTGTGAAGATTTGTTGCACAAGTGTTGCAGCATATGTGTGGGGCCCACATCTTGTCCTGATCTCCAATTTTGCAGCCAAAATAAATGTGATAGGCTTTCTTAACCATAGTGGTTATACAGCGCTTTTGTGATGCAAAAGTCACTTCACCACAAACATAGTAGAAGTTATCTGCATTGTTCACACAAGTACGAGGCATCTCTGCTCACTTTGGCTAAACAGAAATGTGTCCCTTTGCAAAATCAAACACTGACAAATAAGAGAGCACGACACTGTATGATTTGTAGAGCTGATATAGGGCAATTTCTTCAGCAGAGTGATGTAAGCTTAGTTATAATTGCATCATCCATGACTTCTAGGAATAACATGATGCAATTCATATCATGTATGACGCAATACCAGCTTCAGATTGCATCATTCATTGTTTTGCCTAAAAAGCATGTACTGTCCAAACCCAGTCATAGATTTATTCATAGATCCAGTCAAAGATGTGTTTTAGTCATTTCTGGTTTAAATTGAGATCCCTTCCCTTTATAACTTACTTATCCTCCGCCATTCCCAAGTTAAGGGTCATATATACTGACCCAGTATTATATCTTTAAAACTAGAGCCAATTAACAATTTTAAGCATCATTTTCGTTCTCAGTGACCCAGAATTAGTAAAGTTTGACAACATTTATTGCGGAAGCATTTTGGCTGTAGACCAGTGAATTATCAGGCTATGACCAATATGTAACTTAATTTTTTCTGATTTGTGAATAATTTGTGAATTTATGATAATCAGCTTATATAGCATTCGTATTGATATTATTAATAACAGCACACATAATAAATAAGAACTTCGCACCAGTGAAGATTCCACTGGTACGACCATTATCTAATACGCATGTACACTGCTTATAGTGTCGCCGACAGGTGATCATGGCCTTATTCTATTTAAGTATGCAATAGAAATATGCACACTATATAAATTTATGGTGATAATAAAAACATAATAACCTGTTTTATAACTGAACTATATAGTTAATGAAATCATATCATAGATATAAGTAATTGTTTTCAAAAGGAAGACTTTAAGTGTTGTAATGACATAGAGGTAGCGCAGGCGTTTTCGGTACACAAAGTCGCTATCAATATTTGTTCGGAACATGCATAAATCTTTCTCTTATTAATTGAGCACATCTGTTTACTCTCTTCGGTCTATTGCAAATATGACACAAACTTGGCGCCAAGGTTATGAGTTGAAATTGATTCAAATTACAAGTAATGCGAACTTCCAGCGCACCATAATACTTCTGAGGGGATAGTTCGCAATTCCTATAGCTTGCATAACTTCTGGAGATTGTAGCCTTTCGTTTCGCCTTGGAGCTCTGAATAGGGGTCATAGTCAAGTGTGTAACTGAATCAATCGATGCGGCTTACAGGCCAATTCGACGTAAGAAAGCATAACGAATCCTGTTCCCGGGGACGGCCATATGCGCCATAATCGTTTGAGTTGAGAGGAACAAAAAATGGTACGCTGTTTTGAACTTGTCTCTGACACCTCTGGAAAGTTCCATTTTTTTAATCAAAACATACTTAATTTCATTGATTTTCATCAACCTAACATTAATAATATTGTCTGCGGGTGGTAATATTGGATACAATGGTGCATGTGATATTTTCTCTCCCATTTAGATTTAAGAAATTGACAATTTGGACTCAGCGTTAATGCTTGTAAAACCATGATTTGTTTTGTCTATTTGCTGGAACTATTCCTTGTTTGTACAAAATGAATGTGATCAAACGTTATCACACTAGCAATCATTGATGAAATTAGTAGTCCTCTCCTAAAAGATAAAAACCCAGTAAAGTATGTGAGTACGTTTGTTGTTAAGTAATCATCTTTCTGCTATGTCTGTAATTCATTTAAATTATCAATTTACTCTTGAGTGAAAAGATGAGGAAGTTGAGATCAGGAGCTGGTACAGAAGTTGTATAGTTGATATTGTATATAACTGTACAGGTGATAGTGTATACCGAAGCTGTACAGTTAATAGTGTATGGAAAGACGTTTAGGATACTACTTGACTTTCAAATAAACACTTGCATATTCTTCTTGAAAACAACTGGATGAAATTATTTGCACTGTATACCTTTTTTGTACTTTCCATGTATACTTTGGCTTAAATGCAAAGTAAAATTTTCCTAAATTATACTGTGTCAAAATGTTCCTTTTGAATTGCATTACATTATTTATGTTGATTTTTAAGTTGTAAAAATTACATGATAAATGCAGACTCTTTCTTTTCTATTTTAGATTATAGACATTATTATCTTTCAGTTCAATAAACGTGTATATTAATATTAAGATAAAAGAACACAATATGTTTAACCGTTTCACTATTTATTGAAAATGCAGTTCCACTGGTGGATGTGCTTGCCAAGAACATTTAGGAAAACACTAGCTTATGTTACTCCCTGTATGTCATATCCTGTCGACAAAATGACTCCAGAAACGACATGAATCAGACGACATTCCCTCTGCCACATGATGATGCCAGCAGATCTTCAAAGATAATCGTACAGCCTTCTGTAAAACCAATGGATATTATAAACTGCTGAACATTGTGTGTGGGGTTGGAGTGGGGTGGGATGGTAACAAATCTTTCTTAATATTTTAATGTGTTGTCAAAAATATTTATATTTAAAACTATCCAAGCTGGTAAAAGGATGAAGTACGAGTGAATTGGCTGCATAGAGTTACCAAATGTAAAGGTCTGATCAAAGTGAAAAGGATTACTGATACGTTACAAAATACTCAAACAGGTCATTCAAAATTTATTCAGACAACAAACAAACTGTTCCGAATAAAATAATCCACTCTTTCTCGTCATATAATCATATAATCAATTGATGATAACCAGAAATAAGAAAGTACTCGCCTTTTTTCCTTGCAAAAGCTCTTTTAAGGTTTCGCTCAAGAGCTCAGTTCAGGTCAGTTATTTCTTCAATGCAGTTGTAAAGCACACTCTGATAATTTGCTTCGCTCAAAGCAGTTTGTGAAGATATGTATGAAAGTATCTCTGCATACATTTTGAACTGATGTCGAAGTGTTTTGTGGTCAAGGGATTCAGTGAGTCTGAGATGCCTGAAACTCTCATATTACAGAACGCCTACCAAGTGAAATAAATCAATACTCGTTGAAACGACAACATGATTACCACCAACACTCATATATTGGCGTTTAGACTGCGCTACTTTGCCTGCAGCAATCAATGCCGAGTTCTTAAAGAAAGAAAACCAGTAGACCCAACCCTTTCATAAATAATTCCTTGCGCTGCTTTAACTGCTAGAAATATCGTCGCCGCAAAGATGGCTGCAAGATAAAATCTGCGTGCCACTTATGTGGGCAGGAAGGCAACGTTTGATCATCCTGTAATGAGAAAATCTCTTGTGCGAATAGACAGGGCAACAACTTGTCATATTTCAGAGTATGCCTTAAGTGGAATCAACGGAAGGAAATAAAATAAGTACAACACGGGAAAGGCCTGAGCTTCCCTGAGGCCAGAAAATCACAACTCCACTTAACATTGCCGGAAACAAATAAGAAACCGAACACTACTAGCGCGAAACCGATTCGACCGGCCAACAAAAACAGAAACGAACAGCTGGCCGCAGTGGTCAATGTAACATCGTGATAAATAAGAAACCCAACACTACTGGTTCAAAATGGTTAGATCCGGTCCACAAAAAGAGTTTCAAATTCCTGGACCCAGAAAAATAAGCTACTAGACATCCGAAGGAATCTGAGCACCGTATCAAGCTCTTTAATAAGTTTTAAGTTTGGGACTTTAGAGAGTATGTAAAACTGGAGAGACCCCTGATACCAAACCTGGTAAGCCACCCACCACCCCCACCCCCGCCCGACGTCCTCACCACTTTCAAAACTAACTATATCTGACATCATAATTCAGTATTATTGCAGATATTTAAAGGCAAATATTGGTACAAAAATCTTCTATTTAAAGAACACGACCCATTATCTGCCTGCCTTCAGGAGACCTTATTAAAATAAAACTAGAGCTAATCTAACGAATTTCATAACCTACTTTTTAAAAAAATACTGATAAAACCAGTGAAGACGTGTCCATCATCATCAAATAGCAAACCACCTCATTACCCAATGAATCTAAATACTACATTATATGCTATAGCCAAATGTGTGTGTGTCCATACACAAAACTCTTACACTTTGCTCAGCATATTTTCCTTCAAGCACTCAAACCAATCAGTCTAATTTTGACCACTTCGTTGAACAGTTACCAGCACTTTTTGTTCTACTGGGCGACTATAGCGACCACAATATACTTTGGGGCTGAAAGGATTTCAATGAGAGAGGGAAGAAAAAAGAAGACTGTTGTTTCAAAACACAATCTTTCCTTTTTAATGATAAGTCGTATACTTACCTACATCCTGCCACAGAATCTAACTCGTCCTTAGATCTGGACATCTGAGATCCATCTCTTTTACTTGATTTCGCAAGGGAATTTGGTGATGACCTATGTAATACCCTATGTGGTAGTGACCACTTTACAATATACTTAAAAGTAATATTTCCAAACCTCAAAGCATAGGCCAGAGATGGAAATTAAACAAGGTAGACTGGGAAATGTTTCAGTCCATCTGCGAATCAAATTTGATGTTGATTGTTTCGAAGACATAGTCCGATATTCTTATTTAAGAACAAAATCCAGGATAATGATATGGTTACAATACCGACAACTTCGGCGATTCCTAGACTTGTCAACAAACCATGGTTGGATGATACTCGCAAAGACGCCATCGGGGAACGGAAAAAAGTTCTTTAAAAATTCGATTGAATATTCAACAGCTGCAAATATGAATAAATACCGTATATACCTACAGCTAAAGCGTGTCGTACCATTTGAGAGAGCAAGCGTTAAACACGGAGATTTCATGCCTCTAGCTTTAACGCTTGCTCAGCTATTAAATCAGTATGTAATATGGGACGGAAAATCATAGGGGAAAAAAGTCTAACACTTAAAAAATCTGATTAATTGGTAACGACCCTACTATAAGATTGTGAAAACTTCCGCCGTGCTAAACACCTGAAAGAAAAGGTTTTGATAATACTGAAAATTAAAACACACCTTTAACTCTTACAGAATTACAAGACTCTTTTAATCGAGCCATGACACTTCAGCAGGACTACCTACCTTGATATCCATATGTTCCTCAAGATATGGATTTACAGTAGTGTGGGAGCATAGTGTCAACATCACAATTAACAACAGAGCGAAATGCCCTAATCAGTGAATTGACTGTTCGCTCTATGTCGACCACGTTTTGATCTGCTACAGATCAAAGAGTATACCTACTATAAAACATCAACTACAGATATATTTAAATAATGTTCAGAAATGATCAGAGAGAAACTGGTTCAAATATTTTAAATCTAAAACTGTTTGTATGAACTTCTGCCGATGACATATAATTCATGATGACCCAACGCTCTATCTTGAATGTTTTTTTGTCCCTTTTGAGGAGGAGACCCAATTTTTGGGCTTATTTTTTTTACTCTAAACTAACTTTCCTTGCGCATATTAAGTACTTCAGAACAAATGTTTTAAAAAAACCTGAATTTAATCCTGAATTTAATACGAGTCGTGGCAAACACATATTGGGCAGCAGACCAAAAGTTCTTACTCCAGTTAAACAGGACATTAGTAAGATCTTAACTTGACTATGGCTCGATTGTGTACCGATCAGTTTGCAAAGCTTACCTTCAGAGACTTGATTCGATATAGAATCAGGGACTTTGTCCTTTCCTGTGAACATTGAGAACCTCACCTTCAGAAAGCCTCTTTGCTGAGGCAAATTAGCAATCTCTTTCTCTCAGACAAACGAAATTGGTTATTCAGCAAACTACCAGACTATACTCTAACCCATCTAACCCTGTGTGCGATGTTGTCTAAAGGCCTTAATACCAAACCGTGTACGCTCAGAAACAATATTTCATTCCACTGTTTGGATTCCAAATTCATTCTTATCTAGAAGCAGCAAAAGTCAGTCTTGCCAATACTGCAAAATTCCATATTCCCAAATTACCACCTTGGTTATCAAAGCCCCGCAAAATAATATTTGTTCTTTGCCAATACAAAAAGTCTTGAATCAATTCTCTCGCTTTTTCAAAATAAATTCTATGAAAGCACAGCCTCCTATCGTGTGTAATGTGTCTCTGTACAAAGACGCTTTAAAAGATGGAGGCAAGTTGCGTCCGCTGTTGCAACACCCCATGTTACCATTTTGAGCCGGTTACCGGATAAGGCTTCCATTTTTACCGCAGAAATTACAGCCGTACTAAAATCTTTTAACTACATTGAAACCTCTCAACAGCAGCAAATATTCATCGTCTTTTTGGATTTCCTTTCGATACTGAAAGGCTTGCAAAACGTTAATTTGATAACCAGTTAATATCCAGATCTTATATAAATATAATTTGCTCATGCTACCTCTAAAAGTATTCTGTACTATTGGCTGCATGGTCACACTGCTATGAAGGGCAATGAAAGGGCAGATAAAGCAGCCAAATCTGTCACGCAGTCACCCGTTTGCGAATGGAAAATTCCACATATTGACTTCAAATACTATGCATATCGGCATTTGTTACATACTTGGTAAAATAATATGGAATAAAAACTCTACAGACAAGCCTCGGAACATCAAACCCATCACTGAAAAGTAGTATCGTTCATATAGAAAAAATCACAGAGATGAGATGGTATTGTGCCAATCACGTATAGGACCCACATACCCGACTCATGCATAACTCTTGAAGGGTGAACCTCGACCAGAGTGTATACCATGCCAGTGTCCACTAACATCACATCCACCCTGCAAGACAGAA
Source organism: Margaritifera margaritifera (assembly GCA_029931535.1). Classification (NCBI taxonomy): domain Eukaryota; kingdom Metazoa; phylum Mollusca; class Bivalvia; order Unionida; family Margaritiferidae; genus Margaritifera; species Margaritifera margaritifera. Next base: position 1,545,599 of record JAQPZY010001370.1, on the reverse strand, counting down.
TTATTTGGAGGGGGTAGGGGAGTAGTAGAGCATGGCACTGGAGGCCTCTACGGGAGTTCTGTGTTAAATATGGTCAAAATATTCAGGAGACAAACGGGAATTTAACATAGGCGCAATGTTGGTTCATATGGTTTGTAACAGTGTAGCATGACTCGACAGTCTACACTCGAACAGAAATGTTGTAAGACGTCAGGTGAGTCTGTATGTCTTGTAACAGTGTTGCGTTTGTTTGGAAGAGAAATGCAAGTTTGATTTACCCTCTAAATGAAATGATGAGAGGAGGCCTGTATCAAATAGAGTCGAACGTTTATAGGGACCAACGGGAAATTAACATGTGAAAATTAATGGTTGAAAGTTTATTGAGGCAAAGGGTCGAAAGTGTATAGGGACAAACGGGAAATTAACATGAGACAGACATACATTGAAGTTGTGTATCTTAACAGAGGTTCTGTACGATGACGGTCGTTTATATTGATGACATAAGGTCCAACGACTTCATGTTTATCATGTGTAGTGTTCCTTTTTTGTGTTGTCTATAACAAGAACTGACTAGGACACTAACCCTAATATATATATATATATATATATATATATATATATATATATATATATATATATATATATATATATATAAAGTTAAAATCTCTACCCCATTCTATAATATCCCTATCCCTCACCTACCCTACTTTTTAAAACCAAAACAACCATCCTCATAATCTTTACATATCAACACCCAATTATCTACTATCCACCGCCTAATTGTCTAATCATCAATACTCCGTTATATACTATCCACAAACTAGTTATCTATTATCCAGCACCCAGGCAACCCTACTGTCCAGCAACTGCTTTTTGATTACCATCCAAACACACACCTATACTATCCAGCAACCGAGTTTTAATTACAATCTAAACACACACCCCTACTTTCCAACCACCGCTTTGTGATTATTATCCAAACATACAACCCTACTATCCAGCAACCGATTTTTGATTACAATCCAAAAAACACGCCTCTACTATCTAACGAAAAGGGTAGGAGTGTTTATACACACTATATACTTACATACATACAAAGATTATATCATACAAAAGGGGGTAGGATGTAAAACAAGGGGATGAAATATACACACACTCTCAGTTATTTACTAGCAAATCCCAGTTATCTACTATCCACCAACCAGTGATTTACTCTACAGCACCCAGGGACCTGCTATCCACCAGCCATGGATCTACTATTCAACAACCAGATATGTACTATCCAACAATCAGTTATCTACTATCCGCCAATAAAAGATCTACTATCCACCACCCAGTTATCTATCGCTTTTAAATAAACTAACGTCACTAACCCCACATAGCACTCTATGATCCTTCTTTTAAATTAGGTAAAAATAAATCTAGCCCCTTCTATAAAGCCCCTTAGTTATATCCATTTATAATATACCTACACTACCCTCCTATGTTTTAAAATAAAAAAAACCTTCATTATCTTCCTTACCACCGTATAAGCCCACTTATAAAGCTCAACGTTCTACCCTCTTCTATAATATCCCTACCCAATATATACCCTCCTTTTTCAAAAACAAAATCATCATCCTCATAATCCTTACATATCAACATCTGCTCATTTACTGACCCCACACCTTTAGATATAAAATAAGCAGTATAAAATACAATTTAAATCCCTTATCAACAAAACTAACTTCATTATCTTCCTTACCACTCTGTAATCCTATTATAAAGTAAAACGCTCAACCACCATCTATAATGTTCCAATCCTCACCTACTCTCCTATTTTTTAAACAAAACTACCATCCCATGCACACAGGGTAGAATTCAAAAGATGGGTATAAATATAAATAATTAACACGCACGTCCGACCCCCTCCCATACCACCTACAAGGCCTCTTTATAAATTAAGTAAAAAAGACATCTAGCCTCTTCTATAATGACAATTATTTATCTCCCTTTATACTATTCCTAGCTGAATCTACTCTCCTATTTTAAACAAAACTAAAATTCCATTTGCGTCTGTCATTTTCTATTTTTTAATTGTAACAATCTGAGTTTATCTGCACTCTAAATACATTTTACAATAGCCGACAAAAACTTGTGCTGGATCTTAAATATCTTACAATTCTGCTAGCATAAATCAACGTTGTAAAGTCGGACTTGATTTTCAGACAATAACGACAGTATCATTGTGCTGTCAATGCTAAAGAACAGAGCTAACCATAATGTTCACAAAACCACTTTTCTATATTATCATCATTTCTACACATAGGAAGAACAGTCAGAGTTATAAGGAGGGTATGTAAGTTGCTACGTAATATGACAGACAGTAAATTGACAAAACGGTATTCACGCTCAATTTTTAACCCTACGTGTTGGTTCAATTTAAGCTGGAAAATGTAAACTTTTCTGTTCTAGAAATGAAATGTCGTATGACGACAAACATTTTACACGAGGAATTGGTCTGTTTGGAACATGTTGATTCTATTTTTGAGAGAAATGTAATGGTTTTAAGTTTTATCAACCGGGAAAATCTGGGTTTATCTGCACTCTAAATTATTTTACAATTCTTTTAGCGCACTGAGAAGCCAAATTTTCATTCATCAAAATTAATACAAACTTACAATTGGGTGTCTTAACTAGCAATGGTAGATTGATAAATACACTGAATGACTTGTATTCTTACCCCATAGGTCATAGTAGTTATGACAGTTGGAAATATATTGTTTTAAATCCAGACACAGAGTGTTGTAGCAAGAAATTAAGTCTATAAATCTGGCAGCCAATACTACATGTAATATTTTGTAAATATGTTACTAAGCATACCCTACATTCTGTCAGCCAAGGGCTGTGTACTTGTTTACATTGTAAGCGGCTTTGAAAATTTTACCTAGCCGCTATATTCATTGTACTTTTTACACCGTACGCGGCGTCAAAATTGTACCCAGGCGCTATATTCAGTGCACTTGTAAATTTATAAAGCAAAGAAGTGATGCTTACAAAATTTCAACTTTTTTGAAGCAAGAGCAGCACTGAATTGTTTTCGTAAACTCCTGTTTGTGGGCCAACATTGAAGCAAACTAACTGATTTTGGAATCACACTAAAAAGGTCATGTACTGTAACATTGTTTCTCGCCACGCTAAAGATGGTTTCTAACATTTATCGGTTTCCTTTTTATGAAAACAGCAAACATATGATATAAATTGTTCTCGTAACACATGTAAACTTATGCAAGTTTCAAAAACTTAAGTCACATAGCTTTCTAGTTCACTTAGACATTTCCAACCAGGCAAATATTTTAGAGGTATCTTAAAACAGGGAACAGAAAAATTATGATTTAAATCTAAATCATTCTCTAGGAAGATCAAGTTTGTCGGTCTGTCTGTCAATATGTGCGTGTGTTTTGTGAAGCAGACTGAGAGAGAGAGAGAGAGAGACAGATAGACAGAGAGAGATGGAGAGGTGTAGATAGATAGATAAGTCAGACATCAAATAGGTGCGATTTGGGGAGTTATTAGGTGGGAAGTAATAGAACTTTAAAATTAAGAGCGTCGCGTTTTAGAATTTCAGTTATGCGGCTACTCTAGCCAGTCAAGGAATGTACTTTATTAGGTTTTTTTTCTCTCTTTCTGTGAAAAGGCAGAGTGTTTCTGTTCCAGTTTGAAAAATGGTCAAACTCAAAGAGAGAGAGAGAGAGAGAGAGAGAGAGAGAGAGAGAGAGAGAGAGAGAGAGAGAGAGTATTTCTACTTTATTTTCACTAATCAAAATACAGATAAACTTACTTATTTATGGCATATTTTCCATATGAAATTTCAAGAACACATATCCCATTAAAGAAATCACATCGAAAGGAAAATTTCACTTTTGTAAAATATCACACTATTTCCTTCATACACTATAACCCCTTTCCAAAGCGTAGATCTAACGTTGTCAAATACACCGTGGTAATTTTTTTTCGCATAAGGGGGACAAATGTTCATTCATCACAAAGAGTACGATAGGCCGGGTGTTTTGTAAAGTAGTTAGCGGTCAGACGCAGATAAACACATCTAACTTTCTCACGGTGTAAATATAAACTGAAGCCGATTCGAAACGAAGCCGGTAAAAACTGTTTTTTTTTTTTTTTTATTGTTTTTTTTTTGCCAATGAAATCACTTATAATGAGTGACGAAGTGTTTTTGTTCAAGATTCTGAGACGATATGCAATTCATAACTTATGTACAGGCTTTATATAATTGCATTTCCAGTGCAAACAAACTAAAGAATTTTGGAATCACTCTAAAGAGGTCATGTACTGTAAACTTGCGAGTGCATGTTTACTGGAAAACGACAAACACCCGATAGAACTGTTTGTCACTAAGTGAAAGAGAAATAGTAGCATTTATCTGTTCAAGTCAATTGTTTTTACTTAGATATTTTGACTTCGGCACCTTCGACGAAGGGGTAGTACTCCCTGGATCGCTGTGCGTGTGTGTGTGTGTGTGTGTGTGTGTGTGTGTGTGTGTGTGTGTGTGTGTGTGTGTGTGTGTGTGAGAGAGAGAGAGAAAGAGAAAGAAAGAGAGAGAGAGAGGTGGTAGGGAGAGAGAGGGAGAAAATATTTTATTCCTCCTTTAAAAAACAAAGCACAGATAAACTTACTTTTTATGGCATACATTCCCTTTGAATAAAATTACAATGAAGTTTAAAAAACACATCACAAAAGTCTATTGTTTTCTTTTTCATTTACTGTCTTTCTTTTTTGACTTTCTTCACAGGTAGGGATTCTTTTTGTTGTTTCTTCGGGTATGTTTTGCTTTGAATTTCTTTGCTGGAATGGGTTCTTTTTCTGTTTCTTCTTTTTCTGAAATTTCCTCATTTTTCTCATTTTTTACTTTCTTGGGACACTCTGTAAACCAATGTATTTTTTCTTGACAAAGATAATAGCTATCTTTACGTTTGTCTCTCTTTGCTCCAGTCTTTCCTTTTCTTTGACTTTGTTGGCATTCTGGAGTCCAGTGTTTTTTCTCTTGACAGGTATAATAAGTATATTGACTTTTATCTCGAGAGGAGTAGTCCGTAGTCTTATTGGAAGCGTACTTTTGAACGACTGTCTGTAAATCTCTTACGATAAAGGCAATCTGTTTTGACTCTTCCAACTTTAGAGACGGAAAACTGAATGAATATATTCACTTACGCAGGAGTATTATTATATTATAATTCAGAAGGAAGCCACCACGAAATTCTATGTCGCCTCATACGATAAGAGAAGAATTTAGCCCAAGTTCATGTTAGCGATTTTAAAGAAGACACGAGCGATCCTGAGACAATGCCCATGGCTTCCAAGGGACTGAGAGAGTGAAGAGCAGTCATCAAGAAAGTTGTTCCATAACTCCTGAAGATTATTTTCACATTTGAGAGACACAGTAAGTGACAGAAAATTTTGAACGACGGTTTATACTTACACGGTTAAATTTAAATAGTTCAATGTCAGTCCTTTCACTTTACATTTCGTATGATGTTGTCCTTGTTTTGTCGCTGTACTGTTAAATGTACAGTTTAGGTCCCCACGGGCAAACTCACAATAGAGTCTTCGATATGTTCATCGGTCCGTCTAAACGGGAGACTTCAATGCTTGAAGGATAGCCGCCAGACTGATCGATGTAAATGCGTCTATTTTTGATGCGTAGTAAATAACTCTGTTTTCTAGAGGTTCCATTTTACCATAAAGCTGGCATCATCGTTCTTTCATTACAAATCTAAAATATGTTTGAGATAGTCTTTTTTTTATAAACTGACTTACTTTAGTTTACGTAAAGTGTGGAGTGAAATCACGACTGTGGCTGACTACCGTTAAATTTCATTTCTATCATAAACATTAAAAGCAATTTTATTCGTCAGTATCTTATCATAATGTCAGTAGCTTGATAGACACACGGGTACGTTGTAGGTTTATCGTGTGTTGTGAAGTCAGGAAGATTGCATCAGTCTTTTGTTACAAACATATATATCTCTTTACATTTAGAAATCTATTCATGGAAAGATAGAAAAGGAGGGATATATTATTGTTGACATAAAAGTACATAGGGGAGTCCTATGTAAACAGAACGCCACCTATCGGAATCAATGTAAATTACAGTCGTTTTTATTTATTTTCTTAACATTAGGGAACCATTGCAAAACTATGTGAAAAATAATAATGTTGTGTCTAGAAGTTTTGTATCCTACTATTGCTTAGTCCACATCTATTCAAGAACATCTAATGATATAAAGAGAAATGTACTGGTACAAATTCGAGATAACTATCGTTTCTTTATTATCTATTTACGGGTCATTTTCAAGACTTAGGAAGTTGTATATATTGACAGCATGGTTAGTGATCAAAGTATTGAGAGAGTGTAGGTGGGAAAATTATAAAGAAGAAGAGATATGCGAAAAGTCTACTCCACGGAAATTTATATGGAAAAATCCTAACTTCAGGCAGTAGGTAATGTATGAGAATTCTGGACCACTAGTTCATTTTAAAGTCAGTTTCTCCACTCAAGCAAGTTACTTTGCTTTACTCCGTCATCAATCGAACAAAAGTCATTTGTGTTCGATCACACATTTGATAAATTCGGTTTTGCCTGAACCACAAGGTCCAACAAACAACATAGTAAAGTGCGGCAAAGATACAGGGTATCCCAGCTTTGATGAGCAGGCCTTTCGTCAAGCACATTTGAGAACTGAGGAGTGTAGCTTTAACACTCAATGTGTGTTTAGAATTCTGACATTTCATCAATAACACAAGACATTTTATACATTTAACTTTTTCATAGAGTAACAGCAACAAAAATAATATTTTACATTTCAAAAACACAAAGTTTACGTTTTTCTTTCTTTTATTTCATCAAGCAAGTACAATGTCTTTGGCATAATCAGCAACTTCTTGTGCCTAAGCATCGAATCCAAGACTTTTTCTGTCATGCACATCTTTCCAGTGGTTTACTCAACATGCTATACACACTTCTTGTTAAGTACGAAGACAAATGTCTTCTTTACACGGAGGTGCACAACTAATATTCATCACTATTTTCGCAACACTTTTAACACCAAAAGTGTTTTATGCACAGATACAATTTTGGGGCTATGTCTTTGCATGTACTGTTTATAAAATATGCCACAAATAATCTGATAGTAAACGAAATACTTAAGAATGTTCTATCTGTAAAAATGATTATTACACACAAGCAAGGGAGGAATGCTTACACATACTTTACCATCAAACAAACTTATATACTATCACACAAGAAGGGCAAGGGGTTTAAGTTTTATTTTTTTTGTGGAAGACATAGGCATACGTAAACATAAAACACATAGATTTGTAACGAGTGAATAGTATCTCTGTTTCTAACAGAATTGGGTAATCCTTTAAAGGACCGTTGGGTTTTGAAAAAGTTATTGTCTTGACACCATCAATGGCTAAGGTCTTGCACCTTTTACACCTCCAAGGCCTACTCTTGCTGTGGTAGTAGTAGTGGTAGTGGGTGCCGGGGTTGCTGACATTTGTGTAGTAGTGGGTTTAGGCGTTGCTCTCTTTCTCTTAAGTTTCTCCAAAAAAAAGTTTGATAAATTCTTTTCGAGTGTTTTAACTCTGCCAGAATGTTTGTAATACACTAATAGTTTTGTTTTCACTCTAATCCTTCTGTTCAATGTTCAAAGTTTTAATCTTCTCCTCTTGTGCTTTCTCTTTCCTCTTCTTGCTGTATAACAATAATATGTTCTTCTTCTCTTGGCGCTGCAAAAAGTCTCTAACTCTTCCTTCTGTTTCTTTCTGAAAACATTAGACACTGGTAATGATAGAAAATGAGGTAAAGAGGTTACTGCCAGCAAAAGTTCTTGCGAAGAAGATAAGAAATCGCACAAAGCCAAGCTGACGTCCTCTATCTCTGGAAGAATACTCGCTACAACAGCATTACTCATGCCATCACTCCGAAATTGAGATGTATTTTACGGCAGGAGAACCCCAACACAAAGTCTTCATTTTCAGTCATGTTATACTATACTCCAACTCTACAGCAAGGGTAAGCACCAACCCCTATACCATCTCGACCATACACACATCACCAAAAATGATGCTACATTGTCGGTGGTATAGGCATTCGTGCGTAGCAGACATACCCGCATGTCGACCCAGTGATTAATTCTCATCTAAGTACACAGTCCATTTGGATTCCTACTACAGAAATCAAGGTATATAGATTTTATTATAGAGAATTACAAATATATACTAAATAGAGCGGAAAGCGCTATTCCTGGATTCTACGGAGAATGCTTGATAACATTAACAGAATTTTTAAATATATATAAAAATAAATATATATTAAAAGTGACATGACGTGTCAGCAACAGTAAAAGGCAGTTTTTTTTTTACTAAAATCGTGCTACTGCAACGGGTAAAAGTTAGTTTCTTCACTACAACTGAGGCTACTGAACAATAAAAATTAGTTTTCTTCACTAAATTTGTAGGCAACTGCAACAGTAAAAAGCCCAACAGTAATTAGCTACACCATGAAAGATATAAAAATGAATTTTTTTATGAACGGTAAACTGGTTGTACCACGAAAAAAAACGGATTTTGTTATTTTTTTTAAATGAGAATTTGTTGCAGCATGAAACAAAACACGATTTTTTAAATATTTTTTTTTCTTTTTTGAAATGTAACTTTTGTTCGAAAGATTGGGGTTATACTGTTCTGCATCCCAAATTAAAGTTCATCCATACCCCTGCTTCGAAATACGCGCCGTTTTGGAAATGAAAAGTAACAGCAAAACAATAAAACGATTTCCAAGTGTTTCGTGGTTGGGGCTATGAACGGACCTAGAATTGGGAAGCAGAATAGTATAGCCCTAGCCTTTCGAACATAATTTACATTTCAGAAAAAAAAAAACAAATGAAAAAAATCCATAGTTCATGTTTTGTTTGATGGTGTAACAAATTCACATTTAAAAAACAAACAAGAATTTTTTTTCTTTCCTTCAGTGCACAACTCCTTTTCCTTTCATAAAATAAAATTCATGTTTTCGTTAATGGGACAGCAAGTTATTGTCTTTTAATGTTGCCGCGGCCTACAATTTAGTGAAGAAAACTAACTTTTACTGTTGCAGTAGAACAATTTTAGTGCAGAAAAACTTTTACCGTCTTAGTAGCACATTTTTAGTGGAACTACTGACTTTTACTGTTGCAGTAGCACAGCTGGCACGTGACGTCCTTTTTAATATATATATATATATATATATATATATATATATATATATATATATATAGATATATATATATATATATATATATATATATATATATATATACTCTCGAGCGTTCCCCTTGCTGTAGACTTCGAGTAAAGTATAACATGACTGAAATTAACACTCTGTTGGGATGCTCCTGCCGTGAATACTTCTTATATTCGGAAGGATAGCATGACTAATGATGTTGTAGCGAGTATTCTTTCAAAGGTAAATGACTTCAATTTGGTTTTGTGCGATTTCTTATCTTCTTCGCAAGAATTGTTTCTGGCAGTACCTCATTTCCTTTCTTCTCCATCATTACAAGTGTCTTATGATTTCAGAAAGAAACAGAAGGAAGAGTTAGATACTTTTTTGCAACGCCAAAAAGAAGAACAACAAACATTTGTTCTGCAACTAGAAGAGGAAAAGAGAAAGCAACAAAAGGAGAAGAGGAAAATTTTGAACTGTGAACAGAAGGAATAGAGTGAAAGCAAAAATAGTGAAACATCTCAATACCGAAACCTCAATAAACCGAAATGCCCTTGAAACTGAATCATGTTTCTGTTCCTAATTTTGCACTTCTTTGATTTAAATAAACTTCAATCCTTAAACCGAAATCCCTCTATTCTGAAAACCGAAACAAATTTTCGATCCAAATAGCAATTTTAAACTAAAATATATATAACAAAACAGAAACAAAATCAGTGCATGCGTCCAACAAATGGTCTTTAGCCTAAAGTCACTCCAAGTAAAGTAAAAACCAACACGTGGACACATATAAAAGCAACGAAATCCTTATTATAACTAAGGTATCTATTTTAAAAGTTGACTGGTTATTGCCATTCGGTCCAAATACGTCAACATTTACTTGCTTCTGAGAGGGCACCCAATCACATCTCGTTTAAATGTAAAAATAGTGAACCTTAGTCAACCGGAAACCCCTCATCGTGGAAAACTGCAGATCCAGAGGTGAGAAACTGACTATTCTTCAGTCGCTCACTGGGAACAATTTGTCTGCTTTTCACAATAATTATACTTGTAAATATTATCGAAAGCAAAAAAGCACAACACAAATCAAAGCTTTATTCAAATCAATACAGAAAGGAATATATTCATTACAACTGCATGTTTGACAGAAAAGTTGGATTATTACATGAACTGTAATATACAAGGAAAAATAACATCAAAAGCTTACGCCATATTTATATCAAATTTTAAAGTTTATCTTACTTTTAGTTTAAGCTGCAACAAAAAGGTGATAACAAACATAATTCTTATGCAAAGAAAGTGGATGAAGCTCAGCGCAGACAGTGGAAATATTAACTCTGGGCAAAACTAGGATATAAATTCTGCTGGTTAATGAAAAGCCAAAGCCAAAGTTTTAAAAAGCACGGAATTAAACTACTTTGCTTTATATTTTTAGCTCCAACATTTTGATCACTTTCTGCTAAGTGCAGATGCCGAATTTATTATGGTTAAGTGTGGACGTTAAATATCATCACAAATAGATGTCTAATAATACCACGCATACTTTCATTTATAATAATGCTTGCTTTATTAGAGCTCGTTTAGTTAAATTGTGAATATAACGAGACAGGTTTATTTCTTTCTGAATAAGAGGCATTTAAAACAGCTTCTTTATGGTTAAGAGGCATTTGACAGTTTCTTTCTGGCCAAGAGGCATTGGACAGTTTATTTCTGGCGAAGAGGCATTTGACAGCTTCTTTCTGGCCTAGAGGCATTTGACAGCTTCTTTCTGGCCAAGAGACATTTGACAGCTTCTTTCTGGCCAAGAGGCATTGGACAGTTTCTTTCCTCAAAATGGATTTTTTACAGACAATTTTATAATGCCTTTTTAAGCACTTTTGCTGGAAAAATGACGTCTCTAGGACTTTGAAAAACATGTACACGTCCATTAGCAAAGATTGTTTAAAGTGCACAGAATCAATAACACACACACACACACACACACACACACACACACACACACAAAACAAAAACAACAAAAAAGAAATATAAGAAAAATAACTACAATACTGTAGCCAAAAACACATTAAGCTTTAACCAGTTTCATTTATCAATTGGTAAATTAAGTTAGAGAAAATCCTCTTTCTCTCTCTCTTCAGTAATCATGGGGATTTATGCGTATGTGTGCCTGGACTCGTTGTCTGCTACTGCGTTTTTGCATATTCTTCTAGAAATGTCTTCCCTTGAGTTATCGGACCTGTTACAAGATGACCAAATCATTTTGTTTTTACTTTATATGCATCAACACAATAACATATATGTGGAAGAAATATATATCAATAGAAAAACAGAAATAAATGTACATATTGCTGCTGATCATTCACTACAGGAAAATGGTGAATCGCACATGTATATGCATCATGTTAAAATATATTAAAATTTAGCTTCTTTTTTATGTTATCAACTTCTTTATTTACTCTTTTATAAAAATGTATATGATCAATTGTGCTCTTCGGTCAACGGAGGAAATAGAGATATAAATCAATCAATCATAAATGAACAAATATGTCTCTTTTCTAATCTCCTCCTACACCTTGAACATTTTTGTTCCTCTATTGGTAAGTTATATGGGACAAAATATCTCTGCATTCAGTCATCACAGAAAACCAAATAAATTTGTATTTTTCACCTATTTATGTCGACTTAAAATAAAAATTTTATTCTCGATGTACAAATTGACTGAATTTCTGTTACAAATGCAGCATACACAAATACAACAAAATCAAGATACTAAAAGGGAAATTTACATGCGAGCGTTTTGTTCTTTCACCAAACTAGCTTTCATGTTTTAATCGCTCTCCCGACTTAACACACGCAAAATGTTCCCAAACGGATGTATCTTCTGCAACACGTTCTTACCAGAAATACATATCTAACGCGATCGCACCACCTCCTAACTGTATTGACGTCATTCTTTTCTGGAGTTCTGCCGTCACATTTATCGTCTGTTTTCTGCACTTTTATCACTATGGCTGTTTGAAAAAATAGGGCGTAAAACTCAAACTCACCATGTTTCCGTCCGTGTTTACATGAACCGTGTTAGTTAATATACTCAAACTCAAAATACTACTAGTGTCTCCGTCTGTGTTTGCATGAACCGTGATAGTTAACATACCCAAACTCAAAATTCTACTGGTGTCTCCGTCTGTGTTTACATGTTTACATGAACGGTGTTAGTTAATATACTCAAACTCAAAATTCTACTCGTGTCTCCGTCTGTGTTTACATGTTTACATGAACCATGTTAGTTAGTATACTTAAACTCAAAATTATACTCGTGTCTCCGTCTGTATTTACGTGAACTGTGTTAGTTAACATACTCAAACTCAATATGCTATTCATGTCTCCAACTGTGTTTACGTGAACTGTGCTTGTTAATATACTTAAACTCAAATTCTACTCGTGTCTTCGTCTATGTTTACATGAACCGTGTTAGTTAATATGCACACAAAATCACAATCTGCAACCACTATCTGTTCTTATAATCCAAAGGCAGAGCTTTTTCAAAATTTTATTGAAAAACACTTTCTGCTATTTATGTTTCCATCTGTGTTTACGTGAACCCTGATAGTTAATATACTCAAACTCAAAATACTCATCTCTCCAACTGTGTTTACGTGAACCGTGCTAGTTAATATACTCAAACTCAAAATTCTACTCGTGTCTCTGTCTGTATTTGCATGAACCGTGTTAGTGAATATACTCAAACTCAATATGCTATTCATGTCTCCAACTGTGTTTACGTGAACTGTGCTTGTTAATATACTTAAACTCAAATTCTACTCGTGTCTTCGTCTATGTTTACATGAACCGTGTTAGTTAATATGCACACAAAATCACAATCTGCAACCACTATCTGTTCTTATAATCCAAATGCAGAGCTTTTTCACCATTTTATTGAAAAACACTTTCTGTTTAGGTACAACTCGAAATACTATTTAGAATTGTGTCCAACTATATTAGATATTTATTGTAAAGCAAATGTAAAATCAAAGACAAAGAACTATCCCTATCCAAGTATCTATAACATTTATCAAAGCAAACAAGGCCGCGGAATGTGAAAAAGTTGGAACTAGAATTCTGCGCTTGCAAAACATCACCGTACTTCTTACACAATTTGACCACCATCACAATGTTTTTGCCTCTTAACTAACACACTTTACTAACACTCTTGACTAACATGCAGCTAACACTGACTTCTAGCCCTGCCGTTGCATTCAGGCAAAGACAGACCGACGGTCAGTGTTAGCTCTGTATATGTATTGCCTTGTCATGCAAGTATGAATAATTGTTACAGGGTGGGGATTTCAATATTTACGAAGTTATGACCCTGCTGCAAAACCTCCACTTCCAACATCCTGTCTCAAGAACCAAAATTGTATACATAAGTCTATCAGTCTTTTCATGCCGAATAAATGGATAAAAAGTTATGGGGTGAGGATCCCAATAGTTTCCAAGCAATAACCAAGGGGCTAATTCATCCTTGCATGCCTTGCAACTACATGCAGTAGATTATTAAAAGTTAGGGATTTGACTAGGTTCCGATTTGCTACCCAGAGGTTAATTAATCGGGTTGGAGAACACATCAAGGTATATGTTGGTCACATCTATGAATTCACTTTTTTATTCCAAGCAAATAAATCGAAGAGTGTAGGGCGGGATCTCAACAGTTTCAAAGATATGACCAAGAGGCAAAATCCAGGACGGTGGTGAAATACCCATGGGTTAATATGGTCTGTGTTTTACCTAAGGCAGACACTATTCACTCACCTGAATGTACTTTCTCATGCCTTGTATACATGGTTGTAGAAGGTGGAGATATTTGGGTTCCATAATCATTCCACCTCCCCGCGCCCTTACGGGAGCGATCAAAATTCCGAAAGTGTAGCACAATTGATAACCATTGTACTATCTCTGACCCAAGTTTAAATTTTCTCATTTTAACAGTGTAGAGGACGTTTAGTGACATTACATAAGTACGAACGTATGTGTCCTCGTTTGTATGTATGTCCGGACCGTATAACAATACCCTCACAGTTCTACAAAGCGCGGGAATACAAAATTAGGTGAAATAATAATGATATAGTTGGTCTCCATCCAACGTGACAATGTGAGGCCTCTTCTTTGATGAGAGACATTGGTATAATTGTCCTTGATCAACGCGGTGAATAGTGTACGCTGATTGGAAATTGGTCTCCATCCATTGTCACAATCTGCGGCTGCTTTTTGTATGAGAGACCTTGGTATAATTTTATTTGAACAATTGTACGTTGATAGGTAGATTCATTATTAAACTGTTATCTCGCTGAGTCTATTAGTGGACCAATAGACAGGAAATTATGAGGTTAATGATGCTTACCAAGGAGTTGCAAGGGTCGATAGTCGGGTAAATAAGTCGGTACGTTGGCATTTAAGTTTAAAGACAACACAATACACAAGTATGTATCAAATTTGATGGATTGATGAATCTAGATAGATGTTCAAGTATATACATAGTTAAACCGGTGCTATAGTTTAAAAAAAATATGTAAAAAGTGTATAACAAAGGAATAGTACATGGGTAGAATTCACGAGAAAATATTAACACATTTATAGAGAAAGAGGGCTATTCGTAATACGCAAAGCATTTGTCTGCATGCAAGTGATTATCTACATGCAAAGTTGTTGTATACATGCAAAGTTATTGTCTACATGCAAAGTCATGCAAAGTCATTGTCTGCATGCAAGGTCATTGTCAGAAGCAGAGTTAAAATACGATTAGAAGTAACAAGAATGCGCACGAGAAAAGAAAGAATTTGAGTTTAAACTTTTAGGGATGGCATGAAAATATTTTTAAAAAACCTTTCGACCTGATATCAAAGGTGCACAAGACAATAAAGCAGAGAATATAATAAATGTGAACAGATAATCTGTTTTTTTATGGGGTTTTTTAAATGAACAAAACGTGCCTTTTTTAAAAAAATATTCATTATGCAACAAAACTCCACAGAAACGGATCCACTTTCAGTCTGAAGTTAGAATTTAACACCTTGACTGCTGTCTACCAGGAAGATACGGTATTTTCTGTGTATATTTTGGTGCGTCATATCATAACTGTACAAGTACACTGTTTGTTTATGATTACCGATAAGTCTAGTAGATAAAGAGAGTTATGTTATATCAAAGATTTGTTATAATAAAAACAATCACTTGTTCATGCCAGTCAGATTCCTATGTACTTGATAACAGGTAACATGTAAAATATATGGATAGTGAAATGCATCCACGCACAGGCCTTTGAAACTCTATCACTGTAGAAAAACAATGTCAGAATATTTGATATCTGAGGAAACAAATCCTATACAGATAGATGAAGGACAAAAATATTATAGATAGATAGATAGAAAGATGGATAGATAGATAGATAAGATTGTTTCTCGCGTTGTTGTTGGAACGTTTGAGTTTGATTTCCCCGGCCAAATTCTTAATAATTACTATGAATTCCAAAGACTTTATTTGACGTTCCTTTGTTACAACGTGCAATTGGTTATAGCGTTTGATTGTGTGGTCCGCCTGTAAAAAGTAGCTTAATTATATCGTCTTTATCACCTGATGCGCCGAAGCCAGATGTCGTTTAAATAAGAAAAGTGTAATAACAGATGCTCCAGGTAACAAAAGGTTGATAATCATACCTCATTCAAAATTGGTAAATTACGAAGGACTAACAACGGATCCAGGTAACAAAGGCGGGAAAATCACACCTCATTTATAATCGATACCTTAGAACTACGGGTTCTTGGTTCAATGCAGTTAAAGCATTTAAAGAAATGTTTTTGTTTTGTACTTTTTTGACTAAATAGCTTATAAATATCCTTTAGCTATCGTTCCATACCTGTATCTTGACCAATTGAGTCCAACTCTAAGTAAATCTCTCTCGTGTTCATTTCACTGTTGTGAAAATGACTGAAAATTTGCCGGTCAGAAATAGAAAAATAGTCTCTTTACATACAAAGCTACAAATAATAATAAAGAAACAGATGAGAAATAAATGTAGTATCTGCAATCAATATCAGACATTAGACTGTACCTACAAGCTCAGTGTGGCACGCCTGATATTCTTTATGAGCATTTGCATGTCATTGAAAAACACATCAACAAAAAATCTTAGATTAGTAAAAACACAGATGACTATTCATAATATCTTTCTATCCAAATAAAAAGGACTAATTTACTAGTCGTTTCTATCCAAATAAAAAGGACTAATTTACTAGTCGTTTTCACATAAAAGAGATTTTTTATTCACCAGATGGTACATGTACATGTATGTTAAAACTTTCATCGGCTGGTTTATCTTACTGGTTTCTTACTTTTTTCTTTCATAATAACATGTATTTACACATACGTATTTTGTTTCAAAATGTTATTACCATTGCATATGAGTTCTGTCAGTAATCATACCAGTATAAATTGTTTGCTACATGCATGTAATACGTCATCGACACGGACAAGAACATAAACGTTTCTAGGTTATAATAACGTTCAATATCCAAGTCCCTTGTGAAACTTTATAAACAAACTTTAATATATATATATATATATATACATATGATTGTTTTTGCACGTTTTGTTCTCAGATATTGTTTTGGACATATGTTTACTACAGTGATTGTGTTTCAACGGCCTCTGATCCACCTGATCATGATAGTTCGCACATTTTGAGAGAAATGTCACGATGCGGGAACAATCCTTATTAAAAGGTGTCTATTCATCGAGTTAGAGTCAAACACCCTTAAATCTGCGTGTTAAAAACAAGAAAACTAAAGAAAAAGAAAAGGATGATATTTCTTTGACACCAAACATTTCATATTTGATGAGCGAAATGGTGGATGTCTGTGACTTTTTTAGAGTCGGGTGAATGTTTTTCGTCTTCTTTTTAAGGACAGAAATTTGTCTTAGCACTTTAATACAGGAGATATAGGCAGAGGACAGGAGACATATCTAAACGATGGAGCAAGGATTTTCTTTCAGGAAAGGAAGGGTCAGTTTGTACCCCCCCCCCACCCACCCACCCACACACACACACCTCAAGGTTATTAGAATCCATAACATGCGTTGGTGATAGATAGGAAAATGCTACCTGCAGACAGAAGCGAGGCTTAGACGAGCTCCTGTTACAAACTCTGACCTTGAGGGTGGATTTCCCTATTGCTCACCTACAGATATGAATACTTGTTTAACCTTCTCATTCCTGTGTCAAATAGTATGCTTAAGATAATAATGACGGACAATTTGCAATTTGCTGCAATTGTAATGGGCGTAAATTTGCTGCAATTGTAATGGGCGTAAATCGAATCAATGAAACAATGACGTCAATTTAATCTTATCGGTTGCACTGGTTTGTGAAAGGTTCTCATGACTGTCTTCAATGGGCCAACAAAAACATGGATCGGAATGAGAAGAAAAAAAAAGTATTGTTACCTTAAAATGAAATGTTCTGTGTTCCACGTATTTTTTCATGCCTCAGCGATTTATTTTGTTGATAGGAACCATAGATAAATTAGAAAAGTTTGGGAATATAATGCTTTGTTGTAGAATTCTAGTTCCAAGATTTTTAGTTTGCTTTTTTCCTAATGAAGACACAGATGTTAGTTAAAGTTTGAAGGAAAATTATCAGTGTCTTGAAATATTATACAAATTTGTGTCTGCAGATACATTGCAAGCTCTGAGTGAGCAAGACCCATGTTCTCTTGGTGCCTGTAAGACCAATTTATGAATTCCGTTGGCTGACTTTTTTCCTTCTCCCTCACATTCACTACGACCCCCCCCCCCCAAAAAAAAAAAAAAAAAAAAAAAAAATTTTGATTACTTTTTACATATCTCCACTGTTATATTGAATACATTGGTGTGCTGTATATCTTATGGTAAATTATATTAGATAACATTTCTCTGCATTCAGTAATCGTACAAGAACAAATGTATTTCTCTCTTTCAAACCTCTTCGAAGGCCTATCGACTAAACATTACCAATTAATCGTCAATTTAAAAAAAAAGCAAAAGTTATAAAAACAAAAACAACATACAAAAAAAAAAAATTACACTTCAGTAACTGGCATGTGGGTATATCGGGTCTTTTCTCGTGCAAAAAGTTCCAGTATCGACACATTTCCAAGACGTCTGTACCATAAATACATCGCTAACACCATTAAGCAAGCTCCTATAACAATCATGATGTCCTCTCGGTCGAGAGCTCTGCCGCTATGTCTGTAGCCTGTTTTCTGCGCCTTCACTACTATTGCTGTCGTAATCGCTACGGCACCACCTATACATAGCAGGACAGAAACCACGATTGTTATTATGCTCCCATTCTCCTTCAGATTCTAAAATAGAATAAGAACACAAGAGGATTCAATAGAATAAGGACACAAGAGGATTCAATAGAATAAGGACACAAGAGGATTCAATAGAATAAGGACACAAGAGGATTCAATAGAATAAGGACACAAGAGGATTCAATAGAATAAGGACACAAGAGGATTCAATAGAATAAGGACACAAGAGGATTCAATAGAATAAGGACACAAGAGGATTTACAACAGATTCACACAATCAAACATTAGAGCAAACATTTTAAAGTACAAAAAATTAAAGTTTATCTAAAAGATCAAAAAGAAAGTTTCTAAGTGATATTATTGGCTAAGGAAAAACATGCGTCGAGATTTTCAATTTTCGTTTCAGCAGAGGAAAATGAAAATTAATTCACAACTGAAACAATATTGAGAGATTTTGTAGCAATTGCATTAAAGGGGCATCATATTGTGAGCATGAAGAGACAATGCATATCATAAGAAAGTGTTTTTGTAAATCAGTTTATTAGTTGGCATTGTTACATGTGTAGAGAGTATGCAATAAAGGCATAAGGACGTAACGTTTAGAACATATTTTACAATATTTTACAGAGCAGCATATTTACGTACTTGTCTGAAATTACAAAGATCAGAAAACGCCTCGTGGGTCATTCAAGGTTTTCAGATTTAACTCATGTAATGTCTCAAATGACAAACATTACGTTACTTTTGTTTGGAGGCAAAAATATGTCATTTCATAGTAATCAGAGGTTGTCAATGAATGGCAAATGAGATACAATATTCCCCAAGTCCATCTTAGTATGCAAAGTTAGAGAGAGAGAGAGAGAGAGAGAGAGAGAGAGAGAGAGAGAGAGAGAGAGAGAGAGAATGATACACTCGTCCATGTGTTGGTGGTTATATGAATTACTCTCTAGCACAAAATTGCAATGATTAACTCCTGCATCCTTAACAAAATGTATACATTAATTTCAATCTTGGTCGGATTCACCAAAATCATTGATTTCAAAGCCCAAAAAGTTGATTTATACATTTTCACGATTATAAACAAGGTGGTCAGAGGATGGTGAAATAGAGATTTTGTAAAAGCACTAAAGATTTGATGATTAGAAAAAGATTTACAACAAAAATTAATTGGCATCTTTATCACATATTAGGTTTAGGAAAATATTTATCATAGAATTGTTCAATTCCTTGCTTGAGTCAGTTACTAATAAAGCTAGGAAAATGTTTTTGAAGCTTGGTAAGAATTTACGAAGAAACTGAATCTGATACAGTGGAAGATGGGTTTTTCACCACTTTTGTATAATCCAAATATGACTGGATCACATAATTTGTTTCTTAAAAAGGTATGAAAAAGGTATTCATACTAATGTTGATATAATAGTTACTAATGGTTCCTTTTGTGTGTATTAAGAACAATATTTAAAAAAAGCAACATCAGCACGTAAAATATGTGACCGGTTTCTCTTTATTGCTTCATCATACTGAATTAAAAATACTGTTTACGTCATTAAATACATTTGGTTTCTACAAGATTAACGTTATAAACAGAATGGCATAAGCAAGTTGACGTCATAGCTTGAACCGCTCTGCGACGTTCTAGCTACAGTCTTAAATGCATAAATAGCATGGAAAAATTACATAATAAAAGATATAATAAAATATAAAAACTGCATCATTAAGATACATATATCTCTATTCAAATCTGTAATAGTATAAAATATATAAAGAAATAGAGATAAACATTTTTTGTTTCCCTTTAAATATGTATAACGTATTATTTATTAAATATTATGAATTGACAAATTAACGAAGATTATAAATAATCTCAGACTTAGACTTAAAACTTTTAGATATGTCTGCCAGTATCCATTTGGACATATCTAAATGTTTTACGTCTCTATTTCTTCATATATGTTGTATTAAGTTCTAAGTCTCTATTTCTTTCTATATGTTGTATTAAGAATGGAATATATGCGTGTGTGTGTGTGTGTGTTTGATGTTGCAAGTTATGATGTTTACCTTTAAGTTCATTAAAGTATGAAAACAGTTGTAGAATTGTTTATAATACTTTGGTACAACAAAAGGGTATACATTGTCATCAAAATGGAATAGATATTTTGATGGGATAGATTACTATAATACGAAGAATTATTTTTCACTACTCGCTAAAAATCAGTGACATCAAATTAAAAGAAATTCAAATCAAGACATCTCTCAAAATATTGTGCACAATTCTTGTTGTATATAAAGCCAAATATTTACATAAAATAAATGTAGTTTTTGTCAGTTGGAAACGATAAATATTTTACATCTAATATTTGAACGCACAAAGGCAAATTATTTATGTGGATTAATCTACTTGTTAAAGCAACATTTAAATATAGCTTGGAAGTTAAAATCCATTATGCTTTGAACAGATTGTCCAATATTTTTTTTCTCTTCACTGTAGTAACAAACAAGAAGGAGCGCTTTTCACTGTATATTCCAAGTTTCCCTAATCCGCACCCTCCCGTACTCACCCCCCCCCCCCGCCCCCACATCCCGACAATGGCCATGGGTTCATACCGCAATATATGTCATATATATCAAGATTTATATTGGCAACCAACAGAACTACACAGTGTCGTAAATATCCAGCCCAGCGGTTTAGGAGGAGAAATGGTAGAGGACATAAGGACAGACGGACAGGCGAAGGGTATGACAATATATTCGACACTTTTAAAATAGCCTGTGGATAAATACTTTATATATAGATTACATTTTTCATCTTTTCAGTTTGAAGACCTAATTCAGAATTTGATTATTTTAATGTCAAGAAATAAATTGCGAGGGTAAATCAATCAAATAAAATAATATGTATATATGATCTATAATTATTTTCAAGACTTAAATCATAATATGTTTATGATATGAATGTTGCTTTCATGTATCTTACACATCTATTATAATTAAATTTCGTAACGTTTTCATCATGTCATTTGCATTTACAACTTATATTCTTCATACACTGTCAATATTTATCAGACACAATTATATATATATATATATATATATATATATATATATATATATATATATATATATATATATATATATATATAATCAACCAAACAATTCAAACAATATTTTAATGTAAAATAAAAATATGCAACTCATACACTCCACTCACCCCCAACCCTCCCCGAGCAACAATCCCTAATCAAATTTCATTGCACACGCACATGTCTTTTGCGAAATAGAAGCGATTTAGTAGCAGTTGTTTGTTTTGTGTGTTCGTGTGTGTGTGTGTGTGTGTGTGTCTGGGTAAAAACAAAGCACGTCACAGAAGTCGCCGTGAACTGCATGACCTGTGACGTCATGAGTTGAACACAGATTTGGTTCTAGATCTACCTTATTGTTTACATCAGGTAGTATGCGTGCAACAGAGAAAATAGCATGTGTCGTAGCTGACAACAGAAATGATTCGAGAAGCAATGTTGTTTTTGCTTTTTTTTTTAAATACAAGAAATGGAAGCAGTATGTATAATTTACCAGAAAGATTCGATGGGCATCAAATTATTTTGTCATTTGTAGTGACCACCTCGCTGCCCATGTTAGGATGTAGCATGCCCGTTGCAGACTGAATATCGTTTTGAAAACAAGACAGACGAATTTAATATTTAACTTTATATCCCCTGAACCTATTTAGAACACTGCAGTGAAAATGAATGATTCCACTTTTTTCGCACTTATTTAGAAACGAAGTAAATATTTAATTACACACGTTATTTTTTACGTTATTATGTTGTTTTAATTTAACCAGATGTGTACAAATTTGTAAAAATAATCAGCGAGTACAAAAATACCTGCTATACGGCATGTCCTTCAACAGAAAGTTCATATGTGAATAATATTTACAATGTTCCCTGAATGATGATGTAATGTACATCACTTCATTGCATGAGAGAACTATGTGTACAATATTACTGATTTATATAATGCTCCAAAACACCGTGGTAATAAGATGACGGAATCGTTATAACGAAGAGAAAGAAAACAATTCATGATAAAATGATTTTTGAAGTGAAATAAAAAGGATGAAATGGCAAAAGGTAATAACCTATATTTAGTTTTAAATTTAATTGAGACAATAGGCTAAAAGAATTAGCTTATTAAACCTAGAGAATAGAATCGGAGAGAGATAGAGAGAGAGACAGACAGACAGAGAGCACGAAAATATATCATAAAGAAAATATCTATCTTGGTTCTACTTACTGAAAATATAAAATAATCAAAGAACTACTGGCAAATATTGCCGAACCAATGCATATATCGTAAAATAAATGACGGTTACCCTACCAAAGTCTTCTCTCTCTCTCTCTCTCTCTCTCTCTCTCTCTCTCTCTCACTCTCTCTCTCTTTAATGAAAAAATGACAGAAATCAATTGGAAGTAATAATCGATAACAATGGATATATATACATGAATGTATATATATATATATATATATATATATATATATATATATATATATATATATATGTATACATGATAATCCTTGGAAGTACAATCACACGTGCGATTCGAACCCCTTCAAAGCAGAATGACAACCTTACCTGTTTGACGGGATGAAGAATGCCACGGCCCTGTGAGTTTCCATGAGCAACACTGTCCATTTTGGCGGAAAATGATCTTTGCAAAAACTGATATTTGCCTCAGGAAACAGTTCTTTGCAAAATGTCAACAAGCTAAAAAAAGCTGAATCTTTGCAGAATTTCTAACACCACCAATACCAAAACCAAAGCATAAACTTTGTGGTATATCCCTTGAACATTGTTTTATACGGGCATATTTTGTCAAGGTGAGCTTCCATGTTAATTTTGCAGCAAAGTTTGAGATCGTTAGAACCCATCATGGCTGACTTAAGAAAATGATATTGTTCGTAAAGTCTAAGAAAACTTTATCACAGTCGTTGAATTTATGGTGACACTCTAACTACTGTCCTTTTTCTGGACGAGACAATAAACCGAATATTCCACCTTTCTGTCGTATAGTCCAGCTTTTTATCTCAATATCTTTTTGTAAGTACTGTATTTAAGAACAATTCAACAAGAACAAGCAGTTTCGTTTTGTTCTCTTTCGCATCTATCGATAAATACATCCAATCACATAAGCCAAAGCATTCCCGTGTATCGAAATATAGTATATCATACATTAACAGGCATTTCTGATTGGTTGGTCATGAATTATAAAGGTATACAAGTATGTGCTTCCATAGGTTAGATTGACAGTTATTTAGCCTATTAAACTGTTTCACGACTGCTCCTATTGATAGACGAAAAACGTACATTAAGAAAATGAGTAGCGTAAACAATAAAAATTCTGGGATAAGCATTTTGCCGTAAGTCACGTGATCCTTTTCAAGAACGAGAACAGAAAGTAGCTATTTTCCGTAAACAAATGACGTGTTCCTTTGAATAGAGACGATATAGTGTTTCTTTCTTTGACGCACAAGGTAAATAATGATAAGCACCATATTCGATGATTCGGTTTTTGTTTTTTATGCTTATCACATTTTTAATCGAAACTAGAAATGTATTCAAGGAACACGGATGCTCCATCACAGTACCTGAAATATACCGAAACGCAAAACCTAACCAACGGTTGACGGACGCACCGACGGACAAGAGTTACACAAAATAACACATTCTGGGGCATATAAAGAATCATTATACAACCTTAATCTGTTGCTTACTGTTAAGCTATGTGGAGAAACGGGATTTTATCAGTATTTAGTACGTTAAAATCTATACATTAACGTCTTGCATTTAGTAATTGGCAATTGTACAGATTGTTGTCAAGTTCATCAATCTTGTATGTGCAGTGAGGCAGCAATTATTCCTTGCTTTGGGCTGTGCATCCATGCAAACTGATACAGGAATAATGCAATTTAATCGAAATATATGGACCGATGTGTCTTCTCTTCATCTGCAAACATGATATTTTGCAGTAAAAATTAAAAAGAGTCCTGCAAATGGTACAATATGCAAACTTCCTTCCTTGTTGTGGATCATAGTAAAATTGACATTGACCTTTTAATCCTGAAATCATCAGGTTGCTTTGTTAGAGTCCTGTATCGTGATGGGGGAGCCCTTTAGTAATCACTTTTTTCGTCCGTCCGTCTCACAGCTCGCTCACACTTCTTGTAACCACCAAAGCTCTGCATTCTTTACGCATATATGGATGGCATTGTTAACTGCCTATTACACGTAGATGTGCCATAAAGGTTTCGACTTTACCAAATTTAAGGGCGTTACTGCCCTTTTATTATCAATTTTAAATTTCCACAACAGTGATCGGTGTAACCAGTATAGTTCAGGAATCTTCCAACATATTTTTATGCAATTTGGTACGTATATTGTCTTACAGACCTATATGTACCTTTTACGGGTTTTGTCTCAACTCCATTTTGGATTGAATTATGGCCCTAGACAATTAAATTCATATTGTCACCCGAGGGTTGACGTGTCACTTGTAAACGGCATAGGTCATGAACCCTTCACATATTGTAAAAAAAATGATTTGACGTCGTCCCATACACGCATGTGTGCCTTTTATGGGTTTTGTCTCGTCAACTCCAGTTTGGATATAACCCTTCCTCTAGACAATTAACTTGGTATTTTCACATGGGATGTTATTTGTAACCTAGCACATCTCGAGAACCATTCAACATATTATGATGCAACTTAACGTGAACATTGTTGTATAGACCAAGATATGCCTTTCATCACTTTTTGCTGGCTGTGCCCAACACACCTGATGATATTTAAGGAAATCGTTCTTTACATTTATTTGGCAAGGCTAAAATGACAATAATAAGTGATATAATTGTACAAACAAGGAGAATGGTGGACTAAATATGGTGAATTTCAAAACTTTCACTCAAGCACTGAAATGCTCCTGGATGATAAAGAATAATTAAATTTTAAAAAATGTTGGGATCATATCTTTATGAAACATTTTGAGAAAATTAAAAATATTGCAAATCTTGGGATGGAGTACATGAAACAACTAAGAAATAATACGACACATCCTTTTTGTAGAGATGTATTTAGTACTTGGATTAAAGTCTACGAAGAAACATAATTTTATTCTTCAGAAGAAATGTTAAACCTACCTATTTGGGAAAATGAACATATTACGGTAGCAGATAAAACAGCGTTTTATAAATCATGGTACAATTAAGGAATTAAGTGCACAAGTGACATCTTTGATGGTGTTAACCAGCACAACCCAAGAACCTTTCAACATATTCTGATGCAAGTTAGTATGAACATTACCTCTTGAATGCTTGTGTGTCATTTAAGAGCTTAGTCTCATCTACTCCATTTTGGACAGAGTTATAATCCTTGCAAAGCACAATATTGTCTTTACATGGAAACGTGGAATGTTGCATTGTAATCAGCATAGCTCAAGAACCATTCAACATGGTGTCCTGGAATTGGGTAAGACCATTGTTTGACACACCTATATGTGCGTTTTTTTAAGGGTTGTTCCATTTTGGACAGAGTTATGGCCATTCTCAATCAACTTCATATCTTTAAGGGATCTTTCTTTTATTGATGAGTCCTTGAAGGAGTCAGATTTCAAGTATTCTATGTCATCATGTACAGGAGTCAACAAGAAATCAAGCTCACTGAGTGGAAACTATTTCACTTTCTTGGGTCACCTTGACCTATAGACCTTTCAATCAATGAACTTTTTGCACCCTAAAAAGCATCAAATCTGTAAAAGTTCAGAGACAGTATGTCAAGTAGAGTTCAATTGTATGGAAACAATTATGCTTTGGTTAGTCACAGGCACTTTGCACTTGGACCTTCAGACCCACCAAATCAATTTGATTTGTTTTGTTTTTGTATTATATCGGGCATCCCAGTAGCAATAGTTAGTGAAGGTATATGAATCATAATATAACTTAATGTATAGATTATTTTGCTTTCTTCAGTCTCAATGACCGAGTCGTTGTTATTAAAAATTCTACAGGGTAATTTGTCCCAAACAGGGGAAATCACATGCAACGTTTGGATATGGTATGTGATATAGAAGTAAAATTAAAGCACATAAACAATTTTACATTACTAAATCAAAGCAACATTGACCTTTGACATTTAGACATCCAAAATCAATAATGTTCTTTATATCCAAGAAAATGTCAAACAATTCTAAAGTTTATTTGTGAAATGCAATTGCTACAGGACGGACAGACATGGTCATATAATACCCCTCCCCCCCCCCCCCCGTCGGAAACTAAATTTGCATATCGCAACCATTTTTTGCAGTCATTGGACTTTTCTGTTTAACCATTTACAACTTTGGTAAAATGAGAGCTGGGGACAATCTAGCCGGCCGCATCTCTCCAGCTGGATGCACGATAAGAACACGTGTCTATGAAGAGGTTTGCCATGAAATCTAATTTTATAGGTAAACTGTAGTTCATATATGAAAATATCTATAAGAAAGAGGGGAATTCTAATTCAAAGCCTATCAATTAATCTATTATGATGAAAATCCTAACAAAGTATGATATTGCCAACTTCAAGTCTACCTCAAGGCTGAGGCTAAGATCTTCATTTTATTCAAGTAACGCCTCTGTTTTATCTTGCATAGTAAAATATATGTTGTTGGTAGAACAAGTGTTTTGTAGAAAACTGTGTCTCAACTGAAAACAGTGCTATTATGTATATAATATGGTATTAAAAAGCTAGACACAAAATCTTACACTATCCGGTTGCGTGTGTCAGTATCATCCTTGATGCTGGAAAAGTAATATCCCTATCTCATTATCTGCTTACACAGACATGAGATAAAATGAGTTGTCAGCAAGAAAACCAATCTCATCTGTATGCAATAATACTTGTCTAATGATGGAATTGTTACATAATGTTTGCAATGTCCTTGGATTGCCTGGGCATGTTCCAAATGATGTGATCATCATTCTGACCATGTTACATAAGACTTCAAGCCTACAAATGCAGCTGTGTCAGGAAACTTAAACTTTCACATTAACATTAGCATGTAAATCATAAAGTCGCTAGTGTAAGAGAAGGTAACTATGAGCTACATTCTCTCGAGGAAGAGGCAAAAAGCTGTAAATGACACACTGACCTAATTCTATGTATATACCATGCATGAAGCTGGAGCTTATAAAAGAAACTTAAACACTAGAATATATTAAGCTATAATAAACAGTTATTAGTATAATATACTTAGGTCACTGTGACCTACATTTTCGGTGGAGATCCCAATTACTTAAAGAAGACCATTACCAAGTTTCATGAATATACCCTGCTTCCAGCTGGAAATCTGCCAACATAAAACTACATATAACATATTCATGTATGGGTCAACTTGTAAATAACATATCCATACATGTAAAGTAAGGTACTTTTGACCTATTTTGTCTTTCGGTTGCTCTCCATGAAGTAAAGTAATATTCTGATCAATCCTACAACTTAATGAAAAATTTAACACTTGAGGTTAATCTGGAAACACAAATGTTAATAATATTGGAAACGTAGGTCACTATCCCCTACCTTATGATTAGGGTGGTTAAGAACAATGAAAGCCTAAAACTGGAGCTTATGGATGGAAAACACAAGTTTAAAGCTGAGATAGATTAAGGTGTGCGTAACAAAGTCATTAGTTCAAGAAAAGCAGATAAGTGTGACCTTTTTCTGGCGTGCTTCCCAATAATTTGAAGTTCCATAATCATACCAAACCTACATCATTTTTTTGGCCTAGCAAAAGAGTTTACCTTTAAATAACTCATTCGTGCATGTAAATAAGCCACTGTGATCAATTTTCCATTGATGTGGTTCTCTGTGACATCAAACAATATCATGAACAATTTCGATATAATGCCAATTACTGAAGATGTGCCAACAAAGTAAACATTTAATGCTGGTGTTAACCTGTAACCACAAAGTCGTTAGCGTACAAAAAGTTTATTCATATGGCCTACTTTCCCATATAGTGGTTAAGAATGATGCAATGAGCATTCCAGACCAAGATCCAAGAAGATATCACACCTAAATCTGGAGGCAACAGCAGGAAAACAAGTCCTAATAATGATGTCAAAAATGTCCAGGATATAGCTTAAGCTCTTCTATAATTTCAAAACGTGAGCTAAGCTAAACAAAATGATATTAAAAAAATAAACTCAGTTGTTTTAAGTATCTATTAATGGAAAGTATAAAGATAATTATATGTAACATGATCCTGATGATGACAAATAAAAACAAACCATCATAGTGGTACACATCATTCATTCCTTTTGCACCTGATCATTTTAAGAAAGCTAATTATAAAAACATTTCACTGCAATTTTATGGCATACAGAGTTATAAATGGCACTAAGTAATAGCAAACAAGAGGTCCAAGGCGACCTGAAAGCACTCACCTAGCTGACATCTGCCTAATAGCCAAATTAAGAACAGTTGGCAAGCAATCAGGGCCTGTATGATGTTTTATGTAATTTCTTTCGAAGATGCTGATTGCTTGTAATGAAAATGATTGTTTCAATGTTTTTCTGTTTTTATATCATAATCCGTAGCTGCATCATTTGTCCAATATTAAAATCTCTCTATGCCATGATGCTGTCTGTCGAATTTGGTCATATTCTGCTGAGCAGTTTTTAAAAAGGTTGTATGTTGTGTTTCTATTTTGTGTAACAGCGGCCATATCTGATGACCAAAACCGAAAGCCCTTCATGCCAGGATGCTAGCTGTCAAAGTTGGTCTTATTCTACCAAGTAGTTTTGAGAAGACATGTAAAGATTGTTTAACTTTTTTAGTAACAGCAGCCATATTACATGGTAAATCATCATAATTTTACATAACTTGAAAGCCCTTCATTCCATGATACTTGTTGTCTTTTCCTGTCACATTTGGTTTAGCAGTTTCTTAGCAAATATTTTTTAGGTTTTTCTATTTTTATTTTTAGTAATAGCAACCATATTTGCTGGCAGATTGACATAATTTGTATACATTTTAAAGGCGGTTATGCTATGATACCTTCTGTCAAATTTGGTCAACATCTGTTAAGGGGTTGATGAAAATAAGCTGGTGAAAGAGTTGTCTAATTTAGAAATGGTGGACATATTTGGTGGAAGATTTACTAGGATGGTTTCTGTCAAATTTGATAAAATTGTGTTGAGAGGTTTTTCTGAAGTCATGTAATGGTTACTCTACTTTTAATAACAATGGCCATAATTCATGGTGGATCTGCACTATTGATAAAAATTTGAAAGCTTTTCGTGCCAGGATGTTTTCTGTCAAAATTGGTAAAATTATATGAAGCAGTTTTTGAGAAGTCATTTAAAGGTTTTTCTAATTTTAGCAATGGTGGCCATAACTGATGGCAAACTGGCATCATTTGTAAAACCTAAAAGCCCTTCATACCCAGCTATCTTCTATGAAATTTGGTCAAATTCTGTTGAAAGGAAGTAGTTTATAGGTTTCTATATTTTTAGCAACAGTGGCCATATTTGATGACAGACTGGCATCATTTGTACAAACTTAAGTCATTCATGCCAGTATGCTTGCTGCTAAATTTAGTTCATATTGGTCCAGTGGTTTCTAAGAAGTTTAAAATAGCAAAACCTCACTTCTTTCAGCTGCAAGAACAAACTAAACAAGACTTTTTTTTGTAATCTTGTTGTGGGGTGACATCTGTAGCAAACTTCCTATACTTCATGATTCCCTGCAATCCTAGGGGATGAACGAAAACTGCATACTGAAATTGTCGAAGACATGAAAAATGAATGTCGTTTTTTAAAACTGTATTTGAATTTTCAATGTGCCTGTCCTTTGTGTCACATGGTTCCTGTGGGAGTTTGTTTTTCCAAGTCTCTTCATCAATGGCCGATCATACTCCCAATGTTCTCCAACCTCTTGAAAATACTGAAAAGAAAATATGACATCAAATTTAATTTTATTCAGTTTAAGAAAAAAATACCTTTATTCAAAAGTCTTCACCTAAATTTTAACCTTCTATTTTCTCCTCATATTATCCATCTTTGTCAATTAAACATTGAATTTTAGTTTGCATTTCTTCCTGCCCACTGTCAGCGGCACACTTATCTGTCCATGTTTTGTGTTCAAGAACCAAGAGAATTTCCTGTGCGCATACTGTGAAGTCATAACTTTTCGTGGGATATCAATATTTACGTATTTCATGTCCTGGTTGAACCACAAATGTCAAGACCCAATAAACAATGATAAGACACTTTCCCCAATCCATGAATTTAAGTATTGAACAAAATGTTAATTTTGGCAAAATCACAAACATTGATGCCCACAAAAATAAATGAATTTTATTAATTTACATTATAGTTTACCATTATCTCTCATGTATAACTCTGCTTTATGAATAATATTTGTCTCCAACACATCAGCATGTCTTGCAATAAACCTGTGTCTATCACATATATAACTTTCACTCGAATTAATTAAAGACCTTCCCTAGACATAAAACTTGCATCTAAAAGACCAACAGAGCTCTGACACACAAAGAACTTGTTCCTCAGATTACTGACTTTTATCTATCAGACATACACCGTTTCCCCTTACTAGCATTATAATAATTACATATATTTACTAAATATACTTTCGTCACACATACAATGTTTTTCTCACACAATGGTATTTGGTGTTTTATGGCAGAAAAATATAAGTAGGTTACTTAGTGCCAAGGCAAATGGAATAAAGTGCATTGCGCAAGTACATTCTATTCGCACCCTTTATGTCACCAGTCCGGCATGCTAACCCTAGTAGTACAATTAATGTTAGCCGATGTTCAGGCAGTCCATCTGCTTACATTACAGCCTTACTGCTGTCTTTTTTAAGCATGGCCCTAATTAAGGGTGTCTTGAAACCTTGGCTGTTGGAATACGTAGAATAAATTAAATATGGTAAAACTGAACTCGCAGACTGCAGTACATTTGTTGTAAACTTTAGCCCCTCTCCTTCATGTCTTTGGCCTCTTCTATTTGCCTATATTCTAGCTGGTGCTTGAAGTCAGTGCATTTCTCTACATCCTTGATTTTCAGATTATATGTCACCTCCCTCCACAATCTGTAATAATTTAAATTTTGAATTACACGAATTGAAACACATTATAGGC
The DNA here is from genome assembly GCA_029931535.1 of Margaritifera margaritifera. Lineage (NCBI taxonomy): Eukaryota > Metazoa > Mollusca > Bivalvia > Unionida > Margaritiferidae > Margaritifera > Margaritifera margaritifera. The sequence continues at coordinate 1,513,806 of JAQPZY010001370.1, read as the reverse complement.
CTCCCATATGAGCTGTAGATATATCAAAGGGCATAACCCCATGACTCTATGGAAGTGAACTGATTAATGAGATTACTCAAATATAGGTGATTTGTTTAAAAAACTTTCATCAAAAAGTGCAATACATGTACTTTTTGACCTCATGGCCATACCATAGGATGCGCTCTGGGAGCAGGAGTATTAAAATCCATCAGGACTGTGTGTGAAAACTTTACATTCCAAGCATGATATGAATTGGTTTAGCAGTCTGGCACCTAGGATCCCAAGGTCAGGGAACACTGTGTCCCTTACCCTCCAGATTTTAAAGGGAGAAAGGAAAATTGTAGTGCATAATGCACTGAAAGTGCTAAAAATGAGATAATCTAATTTTCTTCTACAGTTTTGCCACCTTATCTTTCTCATATTTTCCTTGGACATTTATATTAGTGCAATACATGTTTTATCATGTAATTAAGTAACTCAGGAAAACATAAACATGTTTAAATATCTGGTTAACCTGAAATGAACTGCCCCATGGAATTTTCCGTTCCTGATCTTGCTCTCATTTAACTTTAGTGTTCTCTCATTGTCTCAACCTACATTTATTATAATAAATACCCATGTTTTCTTAATTACTTGTCTTTTTAAAGTATTAAATCATTAATCAAATGACAAATTGATTATTTGCTTAAATTAGTACCTTTTTCATTAATTCAGCTTGAGAATAAAGTAAATCAATACTGTCGTAGGTGTGACTTTAGCCTCAAAAAATCCTTAATATAGCGGTGGTCAAAGATTTGAGCAACTCGATTGACTATCACAAACCTTGACTATTTTCATTGCCAGATTCATTGCTTTGAATGGATATTCATTGTCATCTTAGAGGTTTTATCACTTTTAGAGACTTTGGGCATTGTTAGCGCCAACATTAACCACATTTGTCCACATAAAGCACATTTTTCTGGTAAATTATGCTTCTCCGAGAATACTTGCCCGATTACACTAACTTTAACATTAGGAATATAAGCCTGCTATCTCCTGAATCAAGCCCTACTAAAAGACAAAAATTCGTATTTCCTGTCTATAACATATAGACAAAAGGCAATAACTCCTGCCTATTACCTACCATTGCCACCGCTAGGTGTCGCTAGTTTTTATGCCGAGCGAAATACCAACGAGGTTACTCGCATAGCAGGGAGACTGGGCGCGTTTTTAAGTAATGTGATCGGGTAAGTTTTCTCAGAGAAACATAATTTGCTAGAAAAATTTGCTTTCTCCTTTGAATTCGTTCCCTGATTACATTAGCATTAGGAGAATAGGGAATAGGTTGAGGGAATGCTGAGATCCTGCCTACACCTCGGGTATCCTTTTAGGGAAGAAAGATTGGATTCCCTATGTGAACGATAACCCGCTCTCCTACGAAAAGCAACACAGCCTATAGTCACGTGATCCGTGACATCTATGTCAGGTTAAGATGATTATTGAAATCTACTTACTGTCATAATTCACTGGCGATTCAAGCGAAGCTAAGAGGCTGTGTTGGTTTAATTAGGTCTGGTGGTCGTCTGGGACGCAGCCTCAGGACCCACCAGATTCAGGATTTATATCTGCAGAGCTAAGTCCCTGAGATAAAACTCGAGAAGGTTGACTCTACATGTCAACCAACAGCTTCTATGATGTCTCGGACCGAAACGTTGCATTCGAACATGAGGCTCTCAGAGATTGCTCGAATTTCATGAGCGGAAATCTTCATAAGGTGACTCTCATCTTCTGAGACTTCAGAGTTCGCCGAGTGTATAACCCACATAAGCCACGATGATAAGGCATGTGAGGGGATATCCTGCTTTCCCGCCTTTGAGGGGAGAAAGAGTCGCGACTTGTTTCTGTGCGCTTCAAGCAGTGCTTGAAGGCACGGACAGGATCTTGGATGGCTTATCTATAGACTAAAGGGAATGTATGACGACTCTCTAATTTCCCACTGAAGGTAACAGGTTCTTGGCTACAAAGCCTAGTTGTGTCATGAGGATCACAGACTCATCCTATCTGAACTATAAGGGCATGTAGCTCGCTCACCCTGCATCCCGAAGCCAAAACTATCAAGAAACAGGTTTAGTATGATAACAGCTTCAGCGAGGTTTGGGTTAATGGCTAGAATTGATCTTAATTGAGTCATGTTAAGACATAGGACATATTCCATTTTGGAAACAGGATGTAGGAGTTTGGTCTCATAGATCTTAATCACGACCAGTATCTCTTCTGCCACGATGCCTGAATTTCAGATATCATGGAGCGGTAGCCTTTGATGGTAATAGGTGCCAACTTTTCTCCTCGTAGAGACAGAGAAAAAAAAGTCGCCCAGTTGAGGAAACATGGCACTCAAAAGGAGCACCTGCAACCGTGGTTGTTCGAGAAGATTCTGTTTGGCCATAATCTTCCTTGGTAGGTCTATTGCTAGATCAAGTAGATCGTTGACCCATGACATGTCCCATCTGAGAAGCGCTATCAGAATTATCTTGCAATTCTGACCCCTTATTTTCTATATTATTTTCGGCACTAAGACCGCCGGGGTGGGGGTGGGGTTGAGACAAAGGCCCATAACCCCTCCCAACTAATTGACAGTGCATCCACGGTCCAAGCTTCTGGGTCCAAAACCGGTGAAACAAAGTAGGCAATTGTGGTTCCACCTTGTCACAACAAGGTCGATCATCAGAAACCCTCAAGTGCACAAATTCGATGAAAAACTGATGTTTGATGGGACCATTCCGTATGCATAAACTGACCCTTTCTGGAGACAACGTCGACCAGGACATTGAGTCTGCCAGGAATGTGTCTGATTTGTACGTTGATCTTAAGTTGGCAGCACCAACGGAGTAACTGCCAAACCAGCACACACAGGACAGGCGATTTGATATCCCCGTTTGAGGAGGTAAGACACCACTACGGAGTTGTCCAACATAATAAGGACTGACTTTCCGCAGAGTCGGTCCTTCTAGAACTGAAAGGCGTTTATGATAGCCTTCGTTTGGAAGAGGTTGATATGAAGAGACAGTTTCCCTAGTCCCCATTTGCCACTGACGGTTTTGAAGTCAGGCAACCAGTGGGCTCCCCAACGATACTTTCTGGTGTCTGTACATGCCATCACTTCCAGCTGGGACTTCTCCAGAGGAGTTACCGTCATGAGACAACCGTGGTTGCGCCACTGACACAGGAATGATCGTACCTCATTCGTGATATTGACCTTTTGTTCGAGTTAACTGGAAAAAGGACGCCATTAAGCTAGCAAAGTGATTTGTAACGGGCGCATATAAAGGCAGCCCAGCAGAATAAAATCCACTGCCGCATTGAATAACCAAAGGAGTTGCAAGAAATCTTTCTCTAAAATCCACATCGCGTTCGAAACAGACTCTACGAGTTTAACGATCCGTAAGATGCGGACATGAGGGAGACGTACAAGATTGAAATTGGTTATAAATTCCATAACCAGGCGGACCAAACACTGGGATGAATGAACTTCGGATTTTTCCCACTACATAAGTAAACAGAAATGATTCAAAAGGGATAGATCGTTTCTGTCCTTGAGAAGAATAGAACTTATGTTTTTGGAGGAGATCATCCAGATACGCCGCCGTTGCTGTAAAGGAAGTTGACCGAAACAGGGCGACAACGCAATCCATGATTTTGGTAAAGCCCCAAGGGCTGATATCTAGACCAAATAGAAGAACTTGAAAATGGTAAGCTTTGTCGTGGTAAGCAAACCGAAGAAACTTTCACGACGCCGTGCGAATAGGGACATAAAAGTATGTTTCTGTGAGATCGAGACTGATTGTATACCCGTCCCTTTGGATAGAGAGTCGTATCCATCTTGAACCTTGGCGGAAGAATGAATTCGTTGAGGCGACTCAGATCTATGATCGGCCTCAACTTGCTGTTGGCCTTTAGATAAGTAACAGCCCTGAATAGAACTCCGGAAATTATGTTTATCGCACAATCTCCACCGCCCGTTTGTCGATGAGCGACTGTATCTTCTGCTGAAGAATATCGTCCTTCTCCGGATCTGATGACACATCCGTTAGAAGAGGAGAGGAAGAAATAGGAGGGGGTTGGAAAAACGAAATTCGAAGCCCCTCCAAAATGACTTGGATCACCCATTTGCTGATCCAACGTGATTGACATTGCAGGAGTCTGGCACCCACCGGTAGACTGTTTGCGGGCGATGGGAGTGGTAACATTTTATCGACGGGAGACAGGAGGCTTGGGTTGGAGAAACCTGGTTTCTTACCTCCCCTATAAGGATGCCTCCTAGACTGGTTTGGCTGTTGTCTGCTATCATAAGGTTGAGATCTTAACGGCACTTGGGACGTAAAAGATCCCTTTTGCTTGGCTCGCCTATCGTCCCTCGGTTGTGGCAGGGATTGTTGGGTTTTAAACAGGGATGCGGATGGGGCGGCAAGTTGGAGGGGTAGTTGTTTAGCAGCCTGCTGCCGAACTTCTTCAATGTTTGTCCCCAAACAGCAATGGCGAGACAAACGGGGTCATTCTTAAAGCCAGAGCATGATGTGGCTTTAGCGACGTAAAGCGCAACATGCGTCCCAACGTTCAGATCAAGATTGGCAGAGGCAGTCAACGCATTTGTTATTGAATGATGAGCTGCTCTGTCAATGACCCGACCAATTATGGCCATCGATTCCCAGGGGTGTTGGTTGGCCGATTCTTTCCGCTAGTTGAAAAATCGCCATCGAGGCCAATCCAACACCGAAGCTGCGACAATGTTCTGAACCAGCTTCAATGTGGCGTGAAAAACATTCTTGTCGACTTTATAAAAAGTGGGACAGACATGTGGACAGCCGCTAAATTTTTATCTAGAGCCGGGCAGTCAGTATGGAAAGCATCAGAGAGTGTATTGTACCAGCGTGATGAGAACGTTGCTGGTACTTGGCTTTCAAGCTTTAGCCTTCCCCCAATCACAGACTCTTCCAGACAGACTGTCATTAATCTTCCTGATCTTTGCTGACTGGAGAACCAGCTGGAAGTATAGAGACTCTTCCCCATCGTCGATATCTACGAAAGGCATAACCTAATAGTCATGCGTGGGGTAAGGGGTGGAGGGCATTCTGAAAATGACAACACCCGGTATATCTTTTGGACGGCAGCGTTAAAGCTTAACTCAGTCCACTCCATGGTTGGATCTCAGTAAGGCTGTTCTTCAGAAGCATCTTCACAGTCACCGTGTCTTGTGTACTATTCTGGTTCTGATTCCATATCCAGATAAACTATCCCAGGTAGCATAGATTACGTAGTGTTGTCATTTTTATATAAGTCACGGTAACTTCCCTGTCAGCAAGCCGTGAGCATATGGTAAGCTGGCTCCACTGGGCGAATTTGTCGTACCGGTACAGACGGCTTGTTCGCTTGGAACGGTTACCGGCCGTGTGGAATGCGGTCCGATTGGTGCCAGTACCGGCCGTGCCGTGTGCGTGGCTGGACGGATGTTCTATCACTAAAATCCCCGTCATAATATGTTTGTGTAGCCGTATGCGCCCACCCCCCACCCCCCACCCCCCGCGAGACGGATGGATCTATAACTTAGATCCCCGTAATTGTAAATGTAATTGTAAGTAGCCTTAGCCATGTTAGGAAGGACATATCTATCATTAAGATCTCCGTAATTGCAGAGCAGAAAGATAAAACCGTAGGCCTGGCGAGACAGACGGATCTATCTCTAAGATCCCCGGAATTGTAATTATATGTAGCCTTAGCATTGTACGACGGGCAGATCTATCATTAAGATCTCAGTAATTGTAGAAAGATGAAGTGTAGGCCTGGCGAGACGGACGGATCTTTCAGTAATATCCCCGTATTGAGACAGCTGGACTGGCTGGACGCCCGGCTCGGCTGGTTAGACGATAGTGGACGGCTCCTGACGGCGATATGGTAGTATAGGATGGACCTGTTGGATCCATTAAAAACCCCATGTGCCTGATTTACATGCCCAAAGGCAACGCTCGGACATGCAAGGGGACTTACGCCACCTGGGCTGCCTAAAAAGGAGGGTGCACTTCCACATTGTATCATAGTTACCTGTAGAAATTTAAAATTCGGCGTCGTCATCACCCTCTTTTTTTGCCTTGGTTAACATTTGAAAAAACGTAGTCCATACACTCTCGGATCATATGGAATGCATACTGCATGGTACTATGTACATTTTGTACACGCAAAGCACGACTCATGCTTTGAAATTGTTGCATTTATTACACTTTGTCAACTGTTTCACTGAAATGACCAAATAAAACATAACATAACAAAAAAAGTATAAATTAACAATGCCGCGTGTTAAAAAGTCGCTAAAACAACACCTGTTGCTAACTAGATGAGCGAACAATAGACAGTGAATGCAAAATCGTGAATCACTACATGCATCAATAATTGCATGTTGTACCATGCGGTCTAAAGTGACAAATTCACAGAATATTTGAAAAATATAAAACATAATGTATACAACCTGTAGAGGAATGATAAATGCACAATATAAATCCAAATTCCTGGACGGATGGTTAAAATTCACATCGATATTGGCATGGAATAACGGGAGGTTTTCATACGATGTTGACAGTGAAGCTTAAAAGCTAGTGACACCCAGCGGTGGCAAGGGGAGGTAATGGGCAAGAGTTTTAACAAAAATAAAGGTAACATATAAAATCCTGAAAAAAGTCATCAACATTTGGTATATAAACTGTATTCCCCCACCCACCCACCCACCCCAAATAAAGCCTAAGATTGTCTTGGTTGTTATATCTGCATACAGTTTCTTCATCGAATACAGAAAACAAGTATTATTAGCAATACCAAAAAAATTCGAACCAGTAATAACAAGATAATAACACCAATTTCAGTACTAACACAATAATACGTAACGTACCAATATCACAATAATAATGCTGGAGATTCCAATATTATCAACTGGATGATACTTGAAGATACCCTAATTCTGATAATACAGAATTATCAAAATTTACATTGTTGATGATACTGGTACATTAAATGCTATTGATATTATTGCCTTTTCTCTAGCATTACAGATCTTTATAATGATGGAAAATTTTGATAAATACTACATTACCACTATTGTCAGTTTCTGATATATTTGTTGCACATATGTATGTATGTATGTATGTATGTATGTATGTATGTATGTATGTATGTATGTATGTATGTATGTATGTATGTATGTATGTATGTATGTATGTATGTATGTATTAGCATTAAAAAGCACGTCAGCACAATGATGACTATATGGTGCCAATTAAAAGTAAAGTTCTAAAAGGTACAAATGAAGAATTCTGCAAAAAACATAAGGAAAATAAACCCTGCCAAATAGTTGTAAACAAGAAGCACTACAATATAAAACATAAAGGCAAAGATGTTTAAATTCTGTTCAATGTATATACAATAAAATATAAATGTAAAACATAAAATCCTTACAAAATATAGAGTCATCATTTGTTACATAAACCGCATTCGCTCAAAATGCCAAAATTTTCTCGGGTGGTATATCATCATAAAGTTCCTTAACTGATTTCATGCTATAGAACTTCTGTCTCACAGGATGTATGTCAATTCACGCAACAAGAATGGGTTCCACTATCAGTGATCACTGGCAGGGTATGCACTCTGGTCGAGATTCACCTTTCAGGAGCTTTGCATGAGTTGGGTACTTGTATCCTTTATGCAAACGCTAAAATACCATCTAAACTCTGCAACTTGTTCTATATGAAGGATGCCACGATCCAATGATGGGTATAATAAAATGAAGTTTGTTGAGTTTGCATCCAATATATTTTGCTAAGTATTTACAACATGCTGATTTTTATATAATTTTAAGTAAGTATATGGAATAATCCCTTCATACATGGGTGACAGCTTGGCTGCTTTATCCCCCCTTTCATCACCATTAATACAATTGTAACTAGGCAGCCGATAGTACAGAATACTTTTTCCAGATTAAATGAGCAAATCATGTTTCTGTAAGATCTGTGATATTAAAGAGTTGTCAAATGTAAGGTTTTGCAAGGCTTTCAGTGTGGAAAAGAATCCTAAAAGATGATAAATTTGTTTCTTGAGAGATTTCAGTGAAGTTCAAAGATCTGAGAATGTCTGTAATTTCTTAAGTACAAATTGAGGCTTTGTGCATATGCTGTTCATAGGATGATTGACTAACAATAAGCTGTCCTGAGGTACACCCATATCCTGAGGATATTTTTCAGATAGGGTGGTACCTTACTTAAATCTTATTCTATCTGTCAAAATAGGGTGGTACCTTACTTAAATCTTTTTCTATCTGTCAAAATAGGGTGGTACCTTACTTAAATCTTTATCTATCTGTCAAAATAGGGTGGTACCTTACTTAAATCTTTTTCTATCTGTCAAAATAGAGTGGTACCTTACTTAAATATTGAAATTTCTGTCAAAATAGGGTGGTACCTTACTTAAATATTTAAATTTCTATCTTTCAAAACATTGGATATAAAACTTGGTTGGTGACCCCCCCCCCAAATTAAGGTTGAGTAGTTAATTAACTATGCCATACTTTAATATGGCGTCATAAGCTTTCTCCAGGCAAAAAATATGGCAACTATATGTTCTTCATTTAATAAATGCTTCTGTAATAAATATTTCAAGTCTGACTAGATGGTATATTGTGCTTCTCTATGAATTCACATTGAAGGTCTGACTGTAGATTGCTGAGCTCAAGATACCAAACAAGTTTATCGTATGTCATTCATGCCATGGTTTTGTAAATACAGCTTGTTAGTGATATGGATGATAGTTCGAAGGGTTCATGGTACTGTCAACACTGGAATACAAGCAATACTGATCATACTTTATGAAGCAATTGTCCCAGTATCATTACCATATTACTACTAACATCAGTATTAATGACGGATTCTTATGTCAGCATATAAAAATATTGGATTCTGACCACCTTGATGATACAAAAACATGTTATTAGTCTTCACAATACAGTATTACAACAACTTTATGCTACTGATAATGCTGGAAGATAAAATGTCATTAATATTGTCAGTAGCATCCAGTTTTACCAACAGTGATAGAATATGAAAATACTGGAAACTTCTAATTTATTATTATTATCCATGTTGCCGCTGGTGATTGACAAAATTGCAAATGGTGGTCAAACTGTCCAGATGGCAATTTATTCCAATATCAATAACATATCTGGTAAATGAAAATTGATGGATTTGTCTGCAAATGTTTGCTTTAAAGCTGCTAATGTCCACAAATGTAATGTATTTTCTAACTTGTATAAATGATGTAGGGGAGTAAATTTCTAACAAAGAAATCATTAATCAAATTTCTGTTATATTTGAAGGAAAAATTAAGAGAAAAAGGGGCATTGTGATAAATAAAATACTAGTTAATAATTGGTAATGATTAAAATTAAACAGGAACTAGATGTGGACTGGAACATTATACAGGGCAGCCCTTTTCTGGAACATTAGATAACTGGACAGGTCAGTATTTTGGGGGGAAAATTTGGCAACTACTTGGAACATTTTAGCACCAACCTAGATTATTCATTTTTATACCTCAGACTGAAACTCTTCCTCATGCAAATGTTTAAAATGTTTTTCATTTATTTTCATAGATATATATTTTCATGGCGTGGTAAAAAGTATATTTTCATTGTTACTTAGACTTGGGAATTGGGAAAGGGATTGCAATATTTACAAAAAAGGATCATTGTTTGTTGGGTCTTTAAATTCATGGTTTGTAGCATTAACAAAATCCATAACAACTGCACCCCACGAAAAATAGTGAATTGACAGCATAGCTGTAGTATTAATGACGGGACCTGAGAAAGAAACCCTCATCAAAATTTTGGAGTAAATATTTTATTTTAAGAAAAAAAATATCTTAAAAATTAGGAGATACTATGGATATTGGGAATATTATTTGAGTAATTACCTGCGAGGCTCAAACTCAGTCTGGCTGTCAGAAGAACTGACCATATTTGTTACTACCGGGATCTTACATATGCCAACAAAGACTTCATTCATCTAAGAAAAACAATAATTCAAAATGTCAACATAACTCTTTCTAAAGATAATTTTGATTAAAGACAGCAGTCTCATTAGCTAGAACAATAAAGACTTGCCCAAGTTCCCCTATTGGTTTGACCTTGATGCTCTCAAGACCCAAGCCCCTATTCAAATATGTGTATAATTCACAGTTGACACAGTTTTTCTATTTCCGGTGTCTCTATGACATACCTCTTTTTCCCCATTATATTTCCCCATTGAGTGTATCACGTTTGATGGGGTCTATATGCAGATAGTGTGCTGACTCTGTTGAGCAGCTGCCTTGCTTGATTAAAGTAAAGAAACATCCAAAAGTGTGACCACCTAGGCTAAATAAACTGTGAACAGCCACTCACTTGAATACTTACTTAGATAAAGTTGACTGTTTAGATCTAGATGTTAACCTAGAACAGATGAATTTCGAGCACAGGTTCCTTCATTCCTCTCTAACTTTTCTTATATTTTGTACTTATTCCATCTCTATTTTAGAAACATACCTCTTCCGTGAGATTTTTATATGTTGGCAAAAACAAAATAAAATGAATGAGTGGATTAATGATGATAATTTATTTTTCAAAAGAAATTATTTAATATATATATCATGATTTATGCAGAGTTTATTGCTACTTTGAAATACTATTTACTAAAAGTGTGTTCAGCAGTAATCAAAGTGCATTTTACATTATGTATATTTTTTACAAACAGAATATCTTTGGCGAAAGCATTAAACAAACCTTGAGTCTCTAATCTGACAAAGGTTAATTAGCTCTTACTTAAAAAGGGGAATGACCTGAATGCCACAATTCAACACTTGAAATACTTTTCATAACAGTAATTCCCTAACTCAAAAAATCAAATTTATTTTTCAATAATGTTAAATATTCGTTATAAAAGTGTATTAATTATTATATGATATTAACTTTGAAAGTTTTGTGTCAATGCTAACAACAACAAAAATCTGTGTATTTATCTCCTGTAAATACATACATACCTAAACAAATATTTTTTTTTTAAACTGAAAAAAAGACACAAGCAAAATTGGGGACTCTCAAGACTGTGGTAGAACTGTCCAAAACTGAATGAGGTCCCCTTAATTATGAGAATAAACAGTCCAGGACTCATCTTCATTCAGAAATTATGTTGAGAGCCCTGGATCTCTATATTTATGAGAGCATTGTACACTTGGCAAAATGGTGCATTTAGTTAGTTATTTATCAATGCAAAGCATCCAAAATAATGCTATACCAGTGTAATTTGCAAAAGACTCTGTCACTTTGTATGTTTTAATAAAAGGTTAAGAACAAGGCCATTCAGGTGAATCAATTGACCAAATATACCTTGAACTGAAATGATAATCCTATACAAGTCCAAAAAAACCAACAACAAAAACAAACAAACGACCTGTCGATACAGAAACTTAAAAAATAACATTTGTCTATGTCTATGTAAGATCTTCATTTTGACTACTGTGATGATTGTTTATGTGAAATAAAATTAAATACATGGAATAAGAAAAAATCTAGAAACTTCCTTAAGATACTTTTCAATTTTTGTAACCAGTTGTTAACTGAGAGATACAAAACTGTTTTTTTTTTTAAACTCAAAGATTTCAACCATCAAGTAGACATAATTGTACCATGATAATAATAGAGCCTTATTTGCAGAGAACTATGATTCAACTTGTGTGTACAGACCCATACCAAAGTGAGAAAGAATAAGACATTAAACAATTGAGGGTAACACCTTGTTATTACAAAAATCAATGAAACAACCGGAGATAGGGTGGGGTGATGCATCTTCTCTGTATGTCGCTCTCTCTCTCTTTCTCTCTCTCTCTCTCTCTCTCTCTCTCTCTCTCTCCTTTTTATCAATATATTTATTTTAACCCAAGTTTGCAATAATGACATATTGTTCAAGGAGTCTTGTGCTGGGGGCTGTGGCATTTTCCGATAGCAAATGCATTCATCCTGGTTCTAATACATTTAAAAACAATTTCATATTACATGCGTTTTATGATAGGGTGCAGTCAGTTTCGTGAAAACTGTCCAAAAACATATATATTATATTAATCAGGAACTCCTCAATGTGGTCCACCCAGTCAAACTTAGATAGCATAGACTTCAGATTAACCCTATAGTAGATGTCCAACTTGTCATGCTTACTCCAGTATCATACTTGGACCACATGGTACTATTCCACTCCTCTTCTATATTTCAGAAAGGTTTCTTCTCATTAAGGACCATAATGTTCCCTGTGATTCGATGTTTCTTCCCACCATAAAATGGCTGAAATGAAAATGTCCAATTAAATCTGATGAAAATGTCTGCATACACATTCAATTATTATGCTAGTGATGTAATAGTTTTGATACCAAAAGAGAAACCAATCTGAATATGACACTGAGATTTGCACCCAGAGACAGGCTGAATCGTCAAGGCCGACTTTTATAATGACTGTATATTTGTGTCATTTGTGAAATGAAATAATGAAAGAGCTAGGTATCGTTTTTGCTATTAACTTGATTGATTGCTTTGTAGCTGACACTACCAAACCAATTATTTAAAAATAGTATGTCAGCATCTTAAAATAAGAGATCCAGTACCTACGAATCCATGCATATTTAATCCTTCATTGAATCTTCCCTCAGGAATATGTATATCCTGAATATATACATGTTGTACCAGGTGTGCCAGAGGCATGTAACTCTATATCCAAGGTGAAACGCTATACATTTTTACCCCTGTAATGAAGTGGTTCTGCAGGCACACGACCTTGTGGTTACATGTAAGATACAGGCAGGTTTTTTTTTCTCAACTGTAATTGACTATACCTTTGATACTACTGTAATTACCATATATCTTGGGACAGAATTTGTTTTCCTCCTTTGTGCCAAAACTTTCATAACTGACATATTATTACAGAATAATAATTGTACAATATTTTATCCAACTTTAATAAATATCTTTATTCTTTGTTGGCCTTTTTACAGATTTCTTTGGACACAGTACCTCTCAAAAACAAGAAAAGAAATAAAAGATCTGAAGAAAGTGTGGGTCTCAACTCTCATCATTATAACTCAAGCTGCAGCTATCATGCTTGAAAAAGCAGTTACTCAAAAGTGATTATTTGATGATAAAGACATTTTTGGTGAATTTAAAAGTTGCTTAGTGCTTGATTTTTATATTTATAAATACAAATATTCTGCTGTCATGGCGGTCAAGCCCTCCATTTATTTTCCCTGTCAAAACGAGCACTACACTCACATGTAGAATAAAACATCAGGGTGGTACTTCTTGTATTATGTCTGGCACTGTTTATTACGCAATATCTGACGTATGTTAACTTTAATAGGAAACCCAAACGTTTACTCAACTAATAAGAAGATCTTTTTAGCAAACACCCTGCACAGTTCCAACAACCTGATTAGAAATTAGAAGTCATCATAGGGATAATTGACTAGTTATGTTAGTTAAACAAACTATGCCATTGATGATGCTCACACAGCAAGTGTTCCAAAACTTTCATCATGGAAAGAAATACATATTGAACTGAAATGTTCCAAAATTTGCAGTGCATTAAACATTATTTTAAAAAATAATTTAGGGATGTCCCGACATTCACACTGTACCAACATATATCATAAATATGGTATACGATGAATTAGAGCAGTATTCTGAAAGCCATTCCAATTAAACCTGCATATCCTACAATATTTTCTATTAAACGCCTTTAACGTCAGTGACTGGTATGAATTTAGTAATCCTCACCCTGTATTGTGTCGCATTCCTTCATATTGAGCGTGCTATTAGTCACCTAATTATCAGGCTATGACCAATATGTAACTTAATTTGTTTAGATTTGTGAATAATTTGTGAATTTGTGATAATCAGCTTATGTAGGATTCATAGTGATATTATTAATAACAGCACAAATAATAAATAAGAACTTCGCACCAGTGAAGATTCCACTGGTACAACCATTATCTAATACGCATGTACACTGCTTATAGTGTACGCTGACAGGTGATCATGGCCTTATTCTATTTAAATATGCAACTGAAATAAGCACACTATATAAATGTATGGTGATAATAGAAAACCTAATAACATAGTTTATAACCTAGCTGTATAGTTAATGAAATCGTTGTAATAGCTATAAGCAATTTTGTTCAAAAAAGAAGACTTTAAATGTTGTCATGGCGTTGAGGTAGCACTGACGATTTCGGTACACAAAGTCGCTATCAATATTTGTTCGGAATCCATCACATGCAGAACATTTTCTCTTATTAATTGAGCACATCTGTTTAGTCTTGCAAGTATGACACCAACTTGGTGCCAAGGTTATGAGTTGAAATTGATTCAAATTACAAGTGATGCGAACTTCCAGTGCACAATAATACTTCTGAGGGGATAGTTCGCAATTCCTATAACTTGATTACCTTCTGGAGATTGTAGCCTTTCGTTTGTCCGAATAGGGGTTTCCGAATAGGAAAAGCATAACGAGTCCTGTTCCCGGAGATGACCAGATGAGCCATAATCGTTCGAATTAAGAAGGAACAAAAATGGTAATTGTTTTGTACTTGTCTGTCACACCTCTGTAATGTTCTATGTCTTGAATCAAAACATACTTAAATTCATTTATTTTCATGAACCTAACATTAATACCGTTGTGTACAGGTTGTAATATTGGATGCAATGGTGCACTTGGTATTTCCTCTTCCATTTAGATGTAAGAAATAGACAATTTTCAGACCTAGCGTTAGTGCTTTTAAAACCAGAAGCTGTATCAGATTTATCAGAGATTTTTTTAACATTTAAATATCCTTAGGTCAACAAGCACTCATTTAATTACTATATTTATTTATTTAATTATTTGGTATGGTAGTATTCTATGTGCTATCAGATAATCAATCCTAAATTGAGTTAAAGAAATCAGAATAGCCAACAATATGACTTCTTCTATACCAGTGTTATTTCGTAAATCTATTTTAATATTAAATATCCTCTTTAGAATCACACCATAACTACTGTACGAGTTGAATTTAATATGGCATGGTAAATAGTGTTAATTTTGTTGTTTGTTTCACTTGCAGATGTCATAAAATGGGGGATGAAACAAAATAGAAAATATTTAAACAAATGTATGAGACAGAGGTACTACAAGAATAAAAATTTCATATTAATTCACCTGACAAGAAATAGAATTGTACAAAACATACAATCAGATGTATACAACTAGAACAATGCTTGCTGTTCCAGTAGTTCAATTTTATAAAAGACGGTTAAATTTTAGAAAGCTTGAAGGTTCGGAAGATTTAGATATTGGTCATTTTATTCCTTATTCTACTTTTGACTTTTCTGATCCTGAAAAACAGAAAAAAATGCTTTCAGTGTTCAAACACACGTGTTTATGTTAGCTATTAAAAACGGATTAAAACAATCACAAAATGCCATAAAAATAACAAACAAACAAACAACAAACGAACAAATAAGCAAGAAATAGAAAAACAGAATAGCAAGGAGATGAGTTGAAAACTATAACTACATTATTGACGAGATTGTAAGCATTATACTTTAGCTGGTTTTAATTCATTTTATATTTTGTTCAGAGTTTTCAATTTCATTTTTCACTTTGCATAGGCTTTAGTGATCTTTTTTTCAAATTACTGGACTGTTCCTTTTATTTTATTTTTTTTTTGTACAAAATGAATGTGTTCAAAAGTTATCATAGTTGCAATCAGTGACGAAATTAGTAATCCTGTCCTAAAAGATAAAGCCCAGTAAAGGATGTGAGTCTGTTTGTTGTTAAGTAATCTTCTTTCAGCTCTCTCTCTCTCTGTGAGAGAGAGAGAGAGAGAGAGAGAGAATAGAAGTGGGAGAGGGAGAGAGGGAAAAATATTTTATTCCTACTTCATAAAACAAAACACAGATAAACTTACTTTTTATGGTACAAATTCCTTTTGAATAAAATTACAATGAAGTTTAAAAAAACACATCATAAAATTACATTTTTTTCTTTCTTCCTTTACGGCCTTTCTTTTAAATTCGGTTTTGCCTGAACCACAGGGTCCAGCAACCAACATAGTATAGGGCGGCAAAGATACAGGGTAGCCCAACTTTAACGAGCGGTCCTTTTGTCAAGCAATTTTGAGAACCGAGGATGTAGCCATAACTCTCAAATTGTGTTTAGAATTCTGACATTTCATCAATGACACAAGACATTTTATGCATTTAGTTTTTTTCATAGAGTAACAGCAGCAAAAATTTTATTTCACATTTCAAAAACACAAAGTTCACGTTTTTCTTTTTCTTTTTTTCTTTTTCTCATAAAGCACACAAAATGTCTTTGGCATAATCAGCAACTTCTTGTTAAGTACGATGAGTAGATAAAGTACGACAAATATCTTCTTTTCACGGAGGTGCACAACTAGTATTCATCACTATTTTCGCAACACTTTTAACACAATAAGTATTTCATGTGTATATAGAGTTTTGGAGCTCATGCCACAAAGAATCTGATGGTAAACGAAATACTTAAGAATTTTCTATCTGTAAATATGATTATTACCCACAAGCAAGGTAGGAATGCTTACACATACTTTACCATCAAACATATTTATATAATATCACACAAGAAGGGCAAGGGGTTTAAATTTTTAGTTTTTTGGGAGAAGACACAGACATACACAAACAAACACAGATTGGTTAGGAGTGAATAGTATCTCTGTTTCTAACAGAATTGGGTGGTCCTGAAAAGGACCGTTGGGTTTTGAAAACATTTATGGCCTTGACACCATCAATGGCAAAGGCCTTGCACCTTTTTCACGTCCAAGGCCTGCTCTTACTGTGGTAGTAGTAGTGATAGTGGGCGTTGGGGTGCTGACATTTGTGTAGTCTGACATTTGTGTAGTGGTGGGTTTGAGCGTACGTCTCTTTCTCTTAGGTTTCTAAAAAAAAGTTTGATGCATTCTTTTCAAATGTTTTAACTCTGCCAGAATGTTTGTAACACACTAACAGTTTTGTTTTCACTCTCTTCCTTCTGTTCACTGTTAAAAGTTGTCCTCTTCACCTCTTTTGCTTTCTCTTTCCTCTTCTTGCTGTATAACAATAATCTCTTTTTCTTTTTTTTCTTTTTGAAAACATTAGACACTGATAATGATGGAAAATGAGGTAAAGAGGGAACTGCCAGCAAAAGTAATTGCGAAGAAGATAAGTAATCGCACAAAGCCAAATTGACGTCCTCCATCTCTGGAAGAATACTCGCTACAGCAGCATTAGTCATGCCATCACTCCGAAATTAAGATGAATTTTACGACAGGAACACCCCAACACAAAGTCTTCATTCTTAGTCATGTTATAATACACTCGAACTCTACAGCGAGGGTACATCGTAGAAATGCTCATGGGTATTTATATATTTATCTATCTATCTGTATATATATATATATATATCTATATATATATATATATATATATATATATATATATATAACAAATATATATTACAAGTGACGTGATGTATCAGCTGTTGCTACTATAACAGTAAAAGTCAGTTTTTTTCCACTAAAAAGAGGCTACTGCAACGGTAAAAGCCAGTTGTTTTACTAAAACCGCGCTGCTGCAATAGGAAAGGTTAGTTTTGTTCACTAAAATTGAGACTACTGAAAAATAAAAATTAGTTTTCTTGAGTAAATTGAAGGCCACGGCAACAATAAAAAAAAACAACAGTAATTTGCTACACCATGAAAGAAATAAATTATAAATTTTCTTTTGTTAACGGTAAACTGGTTGTGTCATGAACAAAAAATCATGGATTTTTTTAATACGGAAACTTGTTGCACCATGAAACAAAACAAGAAATTTTTTTTCTTGAAATGTAACTTTTGTTCGAAGACCGGGGATATACTATTCTGCATCCCAAAATCTAAATTCATCCATACTCCCAAAATACGAGCAATAACAGCAAAACAATAAAACGATTTCCAAGTCGGAGCGTGTCTCGTGGTTGGGGTTATAAACGGACCTAGAACTGGGAAGCAGAATAGTATAGCCTTAGTCTTTCGAACACAATTTACATTTCAAAAAGAAAAGAAAAACGATGTTCATGTTTTGTTTGATGGTGTAACAAATTCACATTTCAAAAGACAAAAGACAAAACAAAATCCGTGGGGATTTTTTTTCCTTTAGTGCACAACGCATTTACCTTTCATAAAACAGAACTCATGTTTTCTTTCATGGTGCAGAAAATTACTGTCTTTTCCTGTTGCCGCGGCCTACAATTTAGTGTTACTGTTGCAGTAGCTCCAATTTTAGTGAAGAAAAACTAACCTTTACTGTTGCGTCAATATATATATATATATATATATATATATATATATATATATATATATATATATATATATATATATATATATATATATATATATATACTCATGAGCGTTTCTACTATGTATCTTTGCTGTAAATTTCAAGTTTAGTATAACATGACTGAAATTAGTACTTTGTGTTGGGGTGTTCCTGCCGTGAATACTTTTTATATTCTCAAGGATAGCATGACTAATACTGTTGTAGCGAGTATTCTTCCAGTGTTGAATGACTTCAATTTGGCTTTGTGCGATTTGTTATCTTCTTTGCAAGAATTGTTTTTGGCAGTACCCCCTTTCCCTTCTTCTCCATCATTACCAGTGTCTTATGATTTCAGAAAGAAACAGAAGGAAGAGTTAGAGACTTTTTTGCAACGCCAAAAAGAAGAACAACATACATTTGTTCCGCGACAAGAAGAGAAAAAAGGAAAGCAACAAAAGGAGAAAAGGAAACCTTTGAACTGTGGCCAGAAGGAAGAGAGTGAAACAAAAACTGTTAGTGTGCCACAAGACATTCTGGCAGAGTTAAAGCTCTTCCCCTCCGAAACCTCAGTAAACTGAAATACCCTTGAAACTGAATCACGCTCCTCCTCCCAATTTTGCTCTACTTTGATTTCAATAAACTTCAATTTCGTAAACCGAAATCCCTCCATTCTGAAAACCGAAAGAAATTTTCCATCCCAAATAGCAATTATACACTAAAAATATTTAAAAACACAGAATCAAAATCAGTGCATGTGTCCAACAAATGGTCCTTAACCTAAAGTCACGCCAAGTAAAGTAAAACCCCAACACGGAGACACATACAAAAGCAACGAAGTCATAATAATCTCCGAAGTATCCATTTTATAAGTTGACTGGTTATTGCCAATTGGTCTAAACATATCAACATTGACTTGCTTCTGAGACGGGACCCAATCACATCTCTTTTAAAAATGAAAATATTGAACCTTAGTCAACCGAAAACCCCTCAAAATTTGTTCCCGAGAATGTTCGAGAATTGTTTCCATTCGTGTCACGAATTCCATCAAAGTCTGGATTCATCGTGTAAAACTCTGCAGATCCAGAGGTGAGAAAATGACTGTTCTTCATTCGCATACTGGCAACAATCTGTCGGCTTTCCATTGTCTAAGAAGCTTTTTACATTAATTATACTTGTAAATATTATCGAAAGCAAAATAGCACAACACAAATCAAAGATTTATTCAAATCAGTACAGAAAGATATATATTCACTACAACTACATGTTTGACAGAAAAGTTTGATTGTCACATGAACTGTAATATATAGTGAAAACGTTGTTTTTTTACATGTCATAGTAACGTTAATCTCAAATAGCATCAAAAACTTACGCCATATTTGTATCGAATTTAAAAGTTTATCTTACTTTTATTTTAAGCAACAACAAAAAAGGTGATAACATAATTTTTAGTTGAATATAGTAATGTTCCTCTGCAAAAAAAGTGGATGTAGCTCAGACCAGACACTGAAAATATTAACTCCGTTCAATTCTAGGATATAGATTCTACTGGTTAATAAAAAGTCAAAGCCAAATATTTAAAAAGCACGGAAATAAAACTACTTTGCTTTATTTTTTAGCTTCACCATTTTTTCTCACTGTCTGCTAAATGCTGGTGCTGAATTTATTATAGTTCAGTGAGGAAGTTAAATATCATCACAAACAGGTGTCTAATAATACCATGCATACTTTAAATTACAATAATGCTTGCCTAATTCGAGCCAGTTTAGTTAAATTGTGAATATAACTTGACGGGTTTCTTTCTTTCTGACCAAGAGGCTTTTAAATCAGCTTATTTTATGGTCAAGAGGCATTTGACAGTTTATTTCTGGTCAAGAGGCATTTGACAGTTTATTTCTGGCCAAGAGGCATTTGACAGCTTCTTTCTGGCCAAGAGGCATTTGACAGCTTCTTTCTGCCCAAGAGGCATTTGACAGCTTCTTTCTGGTCAAAGGGGATTTGACAGTTTCTTTTGGCCAAGAGGCATTGGACAGTTTCTTTCTGGCCAAGAGACATTTGACAGCTTCTTTCTGGCCAAGAGGCATTTGACAGCTTCTTTCTGGCCAAGAGGCATTTGACAGCTTCTTTCTGGTCAAAGGGGATTTGACAGTTTCTTTTGGCCAAGAGGCATTGGACAGTTTCTTTCTGGCCAAGAGACATTTGACAGCTTCTTTCTGGCCAAGAGGCATTTGACAGCTTCTTTCTGGCCAAGAGGCATTTGACAGCTTCTTTCTGGTCAAGAGGCATTGGACAGTTTGTTTCTGGCCACGAGGCATTGGACAGTTTCTTTCCTCAAAATGGATTTTTTTCGAGACAATTTTATATTTATTTATTTATTTTTTTGTGTAAGTTTAGTTTTTTATGCACTTGAAAAGTGACATCTCCAGGACTTTGAAAACATGTACATGTCCATTACCAAGGAATGTTTAAAGTGCACAGAATCAATAAAAAAAGAAATAAAATAACTACAATACTGTAGCCAAAACACTCCTTAAGCTTCAACCAGTTTCATTTCTCTATTGGTAAATCAGGTTAGACAAAATCTCTCTCTCCCTCTCTCTCTCTCTCTCTCTCTCTCTCTCTCTCTCTCTCTCTCTCTCTCTCTCTCTCTCTCTCTCTCTCTCTCTCTCTCTCTCTCTCTCTCTCTCCAGTAATCATGGGGTTTATGCGTACGTGTGCCTGGTCTGAGTTTTTGCATATTCTTCTAGAAATGTCTTCCCTTGAGCTTTTGAACCAGT
The DNA here is from genome assembly GCA_029931535.1 of Margaritifera margaritifera. Taxonomy (NCBI): domain Eukaryota; kingdom Metazoa; phylum Mollusca; class Bivalvia; order Unionida; family Margaritiferidae; genus Margaritifera; species Margaritifera margaritifera. Next base: position 1,492,611 of record JAQPZY010001370.1, on the reverse strand, counting down.
TACAAGATGACCAAATTATTTATTTTTACTTTATATGCATCAACACAGTAACATACATGTGGAATAAATATATATCAATAGAAAAACAGAAATAAATGTACATATTGCTGATCATTTGCTACATAAATATGGCGAATCGCACATTTATGTGCATGAATCATATTAAAATATAATAAGATTTAGTTTCTTTGTTTATGTCATCCAATTCTTTATTTACTCTTTTATAAAAATGTATATGATCGTTTGTGCTCTTCGGTCAACGGAGGAAATAAAGATATAAACGAATCAATAATAAATGAACAAATATTTTTTTTTCTAATCTCCCCTCCTACACCTTGAAAATGTTTGTTTCTCTATTGGTAAGTAATATGAGACAAAATATCTCTGCGTTCAGTACTCACAAAAAAACAAATAAGTTTGTATTTTAACCCAATTATGTCGACAGAAAATTAAAAGTTTATTATTGATCTACAAATTGACTGAATTTTGTGTACAAATGCAGCATATACAAACACACAAAAAAAATCAGGATACTAAAAAGTAAATTTACATGCCAGCGTTTTGTTCTTTCACCAAACTAGCGTTCATGTCTTAATCGCTCTCCCCATTTAACACACGGAAAATTCGATATCGGGTATTTTCTAGTGCAAAATGTTCCCAAACGGATATATCTGCAGCACGTTCTTACCAGAAATACATATGTAACGCGATCGCACGACCTCCTAACTGTATTAACGTCATCCTTGTCTGGAACTCTGCCGCCACATTTATCATCTGTTTTCTGCACTTGTATCACTATGGCTGCTTGAAAAATAGGGCATAAAACTCAAACTCAAAATATTATTCAGGTCTCCGTCAGTGTTTACATGAATCGTGTTAGTTGATATACCCAAACTCAAAATTCTACTCGTGTCTCCGTCTTTGTTTACATGAGCCGTGCTGGTGTACTCAAACTCAAAATTATACTCGAGTCTCCGTCTGTATTTACATGAACCGTTCTAGTTAATATACTCAAACTCAAGATACTATTCATGTCTCCATCTGTGTTTACGTCAACCGTGATAGTTAATATACTCAAACTAAAACTACTATTCATGTCTCCAACTGTGTTTACATGAACCGTATTAGTTAATATACTCAAACTCAAACTTCTACGCGTGTCTCCGTCTGTGCTTACATGAACCGTGTTAGTTAATATACACACAAAATCACAATCTGCAACCACTATCTGTTCTTATCATCCAAATGCAGAGCTATTTCACCATTTTATTAAAAGAACTTTCTGATTGAGCACAACTCGAAATACTATTTAGAATTGTATCCAACTATATTTGATCTATATTGTAAAGGCAAAGTACTATTCCTATCCAAGTATCTATAAAATTTACCAAAGCAAACAAGGCTGCAGAATATGAAAAAAAATTGGAACTAGAATTCTGCGCTTCTAAAACATCCCCGTACTCATCCAAGCTTCATATATGTATTTGTCTTGTCATGGAAGTATGTATATTGTTACAGTGTCAGGATCTCAATATTTACAAAGTAATGACGTTGCGGCAAACCTCCACTTCCAACATCCTGTCTCAAGAACAAAAATTGCATGCACAAGTCTTTCTGTATTTTCATGCCGAATAAATGGATATAAAGTTATGGGGTGTGGATCTAAATAATTTCCAAGCAATAACCAAGGGGCTAATTCATCATTGCATCCCTTGCAACTACATGCAGTAGATTATTAAAAGATAGGGATCTCAATAGTTTCCAATTTGCCACTCAGAGGTTAATTAACCGGGGTGGAGAATACCTCAAGGGCACATGTTGGTCACATCTATGAATTTGACTTTTTCATTCAGAACAAATAAATCGAAGAGTGTAGGGCTTGATCTCAACAGTTTCAAAGATATGACCAAGAAGCAAAATCCAGGACGGTGGTGAAATACTCATGGTCTGACCCAAGTTTCAACTTTCTAGTTTAACGGTGTAGAGGACGTTTAGTGACATTACACAAGTACGAACGTATGTGCCCTCGTTCGTACGTATGGACAGACCGTATAACAATACCCTCTCAGTTCTACAAAGCGCGGGGATACAAAATTAGGTGAAATAATAATGATATAGCTGATCTCCATCCAACGTGACAATGTGAGGCCTCTTCTTTGATGAGAGACATTGATATAATTGTCCTTCATCAACGCGGTGAACAGTGTACGTTGATTGAAATTGGTCTCCATCCAACGTCACAATCTTCGTTCCCTTCTTTGATGAGACCTTTGTATAATTGTATTTGATCAACGCAGTGAACAGTATACGTTGGTAGGTAGATTCATTTTTAAACTGTTACATCGCTGAGTTTATTAGTGGACTAATAGACAGGAAATTATGAGGTTACTGATGCTTACCAAGGAGCTGCAAGGTGGATAGTCGAGTAAATAAGTCGGTACGTTGGCATTTAAGTTTAAACACAACACAATACACACGTATGTATCAAATTTGTTGGAATGATGAGTCTAGATAGATATTTAAGTACTAGTATATACATAGTTACACAGATACACAGATACTATAGTGTAAATTATAAATAAACAGTGTATAACAAGAGAATAGTACATGGGTAGAATTAACGAGAAAATATTAACACATTTATAGAGAAAGGGGGGCCATTCGTAATACGCAAAGAATGTCCATGCAAAGTGAATGTCTGCATGCAAAGTGATTGTCTACATGCAAAGTTATTGTCTATATGCAAAGTCATTGTCTGCATGCAAGGCCATTGTCGGCAGTGAGGTTAAAATACGATTAGAAGGAACAAGAATGCGCATGAGAAAAGAAAAAATTGAGTTTAAACTTTTGGGGATTGGTATGGAAAGATAAAAAGCAAAACTATTGACCTGATATCAAAGGCACACAAGACGATAAAGCATAGAATAGAATAAATATGAAAAGATAATCTGTTTTCTTTTGAAAAATGAACAAAACGTGCCTTTTTATAAAGATATTGATTATGCAACAAAACTCCGCCGAAACGGATCTACTTTCAGTGTGAAGTTAGAATTTAACATCTAGACTGGTGTCTGCCAGGAATATACGGTGTTTTCTGTGTATATTTTGGTGCATCATATCATAACTATACAAGTATACTGTTTGTTTATGATTACCGATAAGTCTAGCAGATAAAGTGAGTTATGTATATCAAGGATATGTCATAAGAAAAACAAATGACCTGGTTATGCCAGTCGGATGCTTATGTACTTGATAACAGGTAACCTGTAAAACCTGTATGGATCGTGAAATGCATCCACGCACAGGCCTATTGAAACTTTATCACTGTAGTAAAACAACGTCAGTATATCTGAGGAAAACAATCCAAATAGATATATGAAGAACAAAAATTAAAATCATATCTCTCTCTCTCTCTCTCTCTCTCTCTCTCTCTCTCTCTATATATATATATATATATATATATATATATATATATATATATATATATATATATATATATATTCTTTCTTGAGTTCTTGGATACAACGTTTTCTCTGTTAGAAGGTTCGAGTTTAATTTCCCCGGCCAAACTCCTATTTACTATGTATTCCAAAGACTTTTTTTATAACGTCCTTTGTTACAATGTTCAATTGGTTATAGTGTTTGATTTGTGTTGTCCGCTTGCGAAAAGTAGCTCAATTATAACGTCTTTATCACCTGATGCGCCGAAGCCAGATGTCGTTTAAATAATAATGGTGTAATAACAAATGCGCCAGGTAACAAAAGCTTCATAATCACACCTCATTCATAATCAGTAAATAACAAAGGCCTAACAAAGGCGCCAGGTAACAAAGGCGTGATAATCACAGCTCATTTATAAGAGATATCTTAGAACCACGGCTTCATGGTTCAATGCAATTAAAGCATTTAAAGAAATGTTTTTGTTTTGTACCTTTTTTGACTAAATAATTTTAAAATATCCTTTAGCTATCGTTCGATACCTGTATGTTGATTAATTGAGTACAGCTCTAAGTAAATATCTCTCGTGTTCATTTCACTGATGTAATAATGACTGAATATTCGCCAGTCAAAAGAAAAAAATAATGTCTCTTTATAAACAAATATACAAATAATATGAGGAACATAATAAGGGCGTTCACGAAAATTGAATGTGAAATAAATGTATTATCCGCAATCAATATCGGAATATTAGACTGTACCTACAAGCTCAGTGTGACACGCCTGATATTCTTTATGAGCATTTGCATGTCACTGAAAAACATATCGACAAAAAATCTCAGATTAGTAAAACACAGATGACTATTGACAATTTCACCCAAATAAATAAAGGACTAATTTACTAGTCGTTAAGTTATTGAACAAAGACATTTTTACATCAAAGCGAATATTTTATTCACCAGAGCGTACATGTACATGTATGTTAAAACTTTCATCGGATGGTAAAACTTACTGGTTTCTGAGTTTTTTTCTTTCATGATAACATGTATTTATACAAATGTATTTTGTTTGAAAATGTTATTACCATTGCATACGAGTTCTGACAGTAATCATACTAGTATAAATTGTTTGCTACATGTATGTCCTAAGCCACTGACATGGACAAAAGCATAAACATTTTGAAAAAATAAACGATTAATTTGGATACAACGTTTCTAGGTTATAACGTTCTAAAAAATACCAGTCCATTGTGAAACGTTATAAACGATCTTTAATATATATATATATATATATATATATATATATATATATATATATATATATATATATATATATATATATATATATATATATATAACATTTTGTACGTATTTTTCTCAGATATTGTTTTGGACATATGTTTACTACAGTGATAGTGTTTCAAAGGCCTGTGATCCACCTGGTCATGATAGTCCGCAAATTTTGAGAGAAATGACACAATGCGGAAATAGTCTTTGTTAAAAGAGGTCTATTCATCGAGCTAGAGTCGAACACCCTTAAAGGGAAGAAAAAGAAAAGGATGATATTTCTTCGACACCAAACATTTCATATTTGATGGGCGAAATGGTGGATGTCTGTTTCTTTTTCCGAGTCGGGTGAATGTTTTTCGTCTTCTTTTTAAGGACAGAAAATTTGTCTTTACACGTTAATACAGGAGATATAGGTAGACGACAGGAAACATATCTAAACGAAGGAGCAAGGATACTTTTTTCAGGAAAGGAAGGGTCATCTTGTACCCCCCCCCCCCAAGGTTATTAGAATCGAAAACATGCGTTTGCTATAGATAAGAAAATACTACCTGCAGACAGAAAGGAGGCTTAGACGAGCTCCTGTTACAAACTCTGACCCTGATGGTGGATTTTCCTATCGCTCACATACAGATATGAATACTTGTTTTCCCCTCTCATTTCTGTGTCAAATAATATGTTTAAGGTAATAATGATGGATAATTTGCAATTTGCTGCTATTGTAATGGGCGTAAATTGGATCAATGACAAAATGACGTCAATTTCATCTTATTGGGTGCACTGGTTTGTGAAAGGTGTATCATGACTACCTTTAATGGGCAAACACAAATATGGATAGGAATGAGAAGACAATAATTATTGTTGTCTTAAAACAAAATGTTCTGTGTGTTCAACATATTTTTTTATGCCTCATTGATTTTTGTTGTTGATAGGAACCATAGATAAATTAGAAAAGTAAGGGAATATAATGCTTCGTTGTAGAATTCGAGTTCCAAGATTTTTTAATTTTTTTACCGGTTTAATTTTTCTTAATGCAGACACAGATGTTAGTCAGTCGTAAAAATAAAGTATCAGTTTTCTAATGAAATATTATACAAATCTGTGTCTGCAGATACACTGCAAGCCCTAAGTGAAAAAGGCTAATGTTCTCTTGATGCCTGTAAGACCAAATTATGAAATACGCTGAATGACTTTCTTTCCTTTTCCCTGTCCGAGAGGCAAATAACATTCACCACCCCACCCCCGCCCCCACCCTCCAATAAATTTTAAATATAATTTTTGCATAATTCCACTGTTCAATTGAATGCATTGGTATGTTGGTCAAAATGACGTCGTTAATGACTTACAAAATTAGGAACGTGTTCATTAGTAAATTTTTCAAGCGTAAGAATTATACAAAAAGGAATAGAAATAGAAATTTTGAATACTGTATAAGAAAATGCATTTCCAGTTTACGCAGCTGTGTATATCTTATGGTAAATTGTATCAGATAAAATTTCTCTGCATTCAGTAATCGTACAAGAATAAATGTATTTCTCTCTTTCAAACCTCTTCGAGGGCCTATCGACTAAACATTACCAATTAATCGGCAATTTAAAAATAAGCAAATGTTATAAAAAAGCAACATACAAAAATACAACCCAAACTACACCACAGTAACTGGCATGTGGGTATATCGGGTCTTTTCTCGTGCAAAAAGTTCCAGGTTCGACACATTTCCAGCAAGTCTGTACCAGAAATGCATCGCTAACACCATTAAGCAAGCTCCTATAACAATCATGACGTCCTCTCTGTTGAGAGCTATGCCCCCATGTCTGAAGTCTGCCTTCTGCACCTTCATCACTATTGCTGTCGTCATCGCTACGGCACCACCTATACATAGCAGGACAAAAACCACGATTGCTATTTTGCGTCCATTCTTCTTCAGATTCTCGATGATCTGAAATAGAATAAGGATACAAGAGGGTTCAATAGAATACGGACTAGAATAAAAGGGCAGCAGAGGATTCTGAAATAGAATATGGACAAAAGATGATTCAATAGAATAAGGACACAAGAGAAATGAGAGAAATGATACACAAGTCCATGTGCTGGCAGTTATATGAATTACTCTTTTTAACAAAATTGCAATGATTAACTCTGTATCCTTAACAAAATTTACACATTTATTTCAATCTTAGTCGGTATCACTAAAATCATTGATTTCAAAGTCTAAAAAATTGCTTTTTACATTTTTACTAGAATTGAGATCAAGACAGAATTAAAAGGCAAGTAGTTTTCAGGATTATAGACAAGGTGGTCAGAGGATGGTGAAATAGAGATTTTGTAAAAGCACTAAAGATATGATGGTTAGGAACAGATTTACAATAAAAATCAATTGGCATCTTTATCGCATATTACGTTTTGGAAAATATTTATCATAGAATTGTTCAATTCATTGATTGAGTCAGTTACTAATAAAGTTTGGAAAAATGTTTTTCAAGCATGGTAAGAATTTACGAAGAGACTGAAATCTGATACAATGGAAGATGTTTTATTTTCACCACTTTCATATAATCCAAATGTGACTGGGTCACATAATTTGTTTCTTAAGAAAGGTATGAAAAGGGTATTCATAATAATGTTGATATAATAGTTACTTATGGTTCCTTTTCTTTGTATTCAGAACAATATTAAAAAATAAGCAACAATAGCACGTAAAATATGTGACCGGTTTCTCCTTCTTGCTTCATCAGACTGAATTTAAATTATTGTTTACATCATTAAATACATTTGGTTTCTAAGAGATTAACGTTATAAACAAAATGACATAAGCAAGGTGAATCGTTCTGAGACGTTCTAGCTACAGTCTTAAATGCATAAATAGCATGGAAAAATGACATATTAAAAGACATATTAAAAGCTACATAAAACTGGATTATTAAGATACATATATCTATTGAAAACTATAACAGTAGAACATATATGAAGAAATAGAGATAAACAGTTTTATTTCCCTTTAAATATGTATAATGTATTGTTTATTAAATATTAAGAATTCGTAAATTAATGAAGATTATAAATAATCTCAGACTTAGACTTAGAAATTTTAGATATGTCTGCCAGTATCCATTTGGACATATCTAAAAGTTCTAAGTCTCTATTTATTCATATATGTTGTATCAAGTTCTAGGTCTCTATTTATTCATATATGTTGTATCAAGTTCTAGGTCTCTATTTATTCATATATGTTGTATCAAGTTCTAGGTCTCTATTTATTCATATATGTTGTATCATGTTCTAGGTCTCTATTTATTCATATATGTTGTATCAAGTTCTAGGTCTCTATTTATTCATATATGTTGTATTAAGTTATAGGTCTCTATTTATTCATATATGTTGTATCAAGTTCTAGGTCTCTATTTATTCATATATGTTGTATTAAGTTCTAGGTCTCTATTTATTCATATATGTTGTATTAAGTTCTAGGCCTCTATTTATTCATATATGTTGTATTAAGTTCTAGGTCTCTATTTATTCATATATGTTGTATTAAGTTCTAGGCCTCTATTTATTCATATATGTTGTATTAAGTTCTAGGTCTCTATTTATTCATATATGTTGTATCAAGTTCTAAGTCTCTATTTATTCATATATGTTGTATTAAGTTCTAAGTCTCTATTTATTCATATATGTTGTATTAAGTTCTAGGTCTCTATTTAATCATATATGTTGTATTAAGTTCTAGGTCTCTATTTATTCATATATGTTGTATTAAGTTCTAGGTCTCTATTTATTCATATATGTTGTATTAAGTTATAGGTCTCTATTTATTCATATATGTTGTATCAAGTTATAGGTCTCTATTTATTCATATGTGTGTGTGTGTGCGTGTGTGTGTGTGTGTGTGTGTGTGTGTGTGTGTGTGTGTGTGTGTGTGTTTGATGGTTTGATGTTGCAAGTTATAATGTTTACCTTTAAGTTTTATTAAGGTATGAAATCAGCTGTAGAATTGTTTATAATACTTTGGTATAAGAAAAGGGTATACATTGTCATCAAAATGGAATAGATATTTTAATGTGGTAGATTACTATAATATGAAGCATTATTTTTCTCTACTCACTAAAAATCAATGATAGCAAATTAAAAGAAATTCAAATCAAAACATCACTCAGAATATTTTTGCACAATTCTTGTTGTATATAAAATCAAAAATTTACATATAAATAAATGTAGTTATTGTCAGTTGGAAACAATGCATATTTTACATCTAATATTTGAATGCACAGAGGCAGATTGTTTATATTGATTAATCTACTGGTTAAGGAAACATTTCAATATAGCTTGGAAGTTTGCTAAAACCCATTATGCTTTGAACAGCGGACTGTCCAAAACTTTTTTTCTTCACTGTAGTAACAAACAAGAACAATTGTAATGGCTTCCTGTCGCAAATAACCGCACTTTTCATTGTATATTCCAAGTCCCCCCACACACACACACACACACACACCACCCCCGTACTCAGCCCTACGCCACCCCGTCCCCTCCCCGATTGTGACCATGGGTTCATACAGCAATATACGTCACATATATAATGAGTTATAGTACCAACCAACAGAACTACAAAGTGTCGTGAGTGGCCAGCCCAGCGGTTTAGGAGGAGAAATGGTAGTGGACATAAGGACGGACGGACAGGTGAAAGGTATGACAATATATCCGACACTTTTAAAATAGCCTTGGGATAAATACTTTATACATAGATTAAATTTTTCATCTTTTCAGTTTGAAGACCTAATTCAGATTTGTTTATCAAATCAATCAAACCAAACATTATGTATATATGATAATAAATGTATAATTAATTTCAAAGGCTTAAATTATAATATGTTTATGATATGAATGTTGTTTTCATGAATCATACACATCTATTATAATTAAATTTCGTAACGTTTTCATCATGCCATTTGCATTTACAACTTATATACTTCATAAACTGTCATTATTAATCAGACACACACACACACACACACACACATATATATATAAATATATATATATATATATATATATATATATATATATATATATATATATATATATATATATATATATATAATCAACGAAACAATTCAAACAATATTTTTGTTTAATGTAAAATAAAAATATGCAACTCATACACCCCACTCACCCCCAACCCTTAACAACAATCCCCAATCAAATTTCATCGCCCATTTTTTTTTTTTTTTTTTTTTTGGCCAAGCACAAGTGATTTAGTAGCAGTTGTTTGTTTTGTGTGTTCGTGTGTGTGGTGAGGGGAGTAATAAACAAAACACATCACGGAAGTCGCCATCAGGAGTTTCCGTGAACTACACGACCTGTAACGTCATGAGTTGAACACAGATTCGGTTTTAGATGGACCTTATTGTTTACATCAGGTATAATGGATGCAACAGAGAAAATAGCATGTGTCATAGCTGAAAGCAGAAATGATTCTAGAAGCAATGTTGTTGTTGCTTTTTTTCAAATTCAAGAATGGAAGCAGTATATATAATTTACCAGAAAGAATCGGTGGGCATCAAATTATTTTGTCGTTTGTAGTGACCACCTCGCTGCCCATGTTAGGATGTAGCGTGTCCGCTGCAGACTGAATATTGCTTTGAAAACAAGACAGACGAATTTAATATTTAACTTTATATCCCCTGAACTAATTTAGAAAACTGCAGTGAAAATAATTGATTCCTTTTTTTTCGCATTTATTTTATACGGATTAAGAAACCAAGTAAATTTTAAATTACGCACATTAACATTTTATGTGATTATGTTTTTTTAACTGAATCAGATGCGTACAAATTTGTACAAATTATCAGCGAGTACAAAAGTACCTGCTATACGGAATGTTCATATGGACGGAAAATATGTGAATCATATCAACAATCTTCCCTGAATGATGATGTAACTTAGATCACTTCATTGCACGTAAGAGCTATGTGTACAATATTGATGACGTAATGTACATATTTCATTGCATGAGAGACTATCTGTACAATATTGATGACGTAATGTACATAATTTCATTGCATGAGAGAACTATGTGTACAATATTAATGATTTATGTAGTGCTTCAAAACACAGTGATATTAAGATGCCGGAATCGTCATAAAGAAGAGGAAGAAAACAATTCATGGTGAAATAATTTTTGATGTGAAATAAAAAGGAAGAAATGGCAAAAGGTAATAACCTATATTTAGTTTTAAAATATTTCATTCAGACGATAGGCTAAAAGAATTAGTTTATTAAACCTTGAATAGAATTAGTTTTCCCCTCAAAACACAAGATACGACAACAAACTTTACTGAGAGAGAGAGAGAGAGGGGGGGGGGAAACGAAAATATATCCTAAAGAAAATATCTATCTTGGTTCTAGTTTACTGAAAATATAAACAAGCATACAACTACTGACGAATATTGACGAACCAATGCATATATTGTCTAACAAAAATGGTTACCAAAACCCCTGGATAACATTGTGATTGATTGATAAGTAAGCACTTAAGAACGCCACGATTCTTTTTCTTCTCTCTCTCTCTTTAATAAAATAAATGACAAATCAATTTGAAAGTAATAATTGATAACAATGGATATATATATATATATATATATATATATATATATATATATATATATATATATATATATCTGAAGAGAGAATTTTTAAACTTATGAATATTGATAATTATTTCTTTTTCTTTGAGATAAAAATTAATTATATTATTATTTTTTAAACAAAGCGATTTTACATATATTTGATGATCAGACCTCCTAAAGTGCAATTGTACAAAATCCCAGTATATAAATTAAAACGGTACAAGTCGTTGCTGTTCATTAATAACACCTTTATTCTTAGAGGATGAATAACTATCTGAGTATCTGCACAGCTCAATTATGTAAGGTGCAATGTTACTGACTTGTAATTAACAAATCTATAATCGGTGTCTCAATCTCCAACTACCGAAAGAAACAAGAGCATGAAATATTCTTATTGCTGCGTGGTATCATTCAGGTCGTCATGCATTTTTATTACTATAGTGACTACGTCAAGTGAACATGTTTGTGTACTACCTGAAAGGAATAGCAATTCAATTAGTGACGTCGCGAGGAGAACATAAGATTTGGCCTGAAGTACCATACTTGCATCGGCATTTTCCGTACTGGTGCAAGAAAAAAAAAATTGATCTTTAAACATATATATAATTGAGGAACCAGCGAATGTCTTGAGATCCAATTTGTTGCATGGGCTTTATTTACAATGTATTACCAAATAAATTCCAGTTCAGTTTTTATTTCGTTTTATGCAAATCCTCGTACCAAATTTGGTTTCTGTGCATGAAGTCCTTGAACTAAGCAAACCAAATTTTGATGCAAGTGAAGGGCAAAGTTCTATGTCAAACAGGGCCAATAACGCCATTAAATTTGGTTGGAAAATTGTGAAACTTAAATTTTACCTCGGTCTTCCTAATGCAAGGCCTCAAACCAAATCAGGCTCGAAACAATGATGTCCATCAAGAGTTATTGAGCAGAAACAAAATTATAATGCAGCGAAGGGCAATGTTCCGAGTTATAAAGGGGCCCTAACTCCATTAAATTCTGTTGGAATATGGTGTGTGTCAAACTTGACATAGGTCTTCTTTATGAAAAACCTCATACCAAACTTGGTTTCAATCCATGAAGTTCTTTCAAAGTTACCATGCGGAAATGAAATTCGCGACGGGAGGAGACGGGCATGACAGGACGGGACAGACGGACATTGTTAACACGATATGCCTCGTCCGTAGTTATGGCGGGGACATGAAAAGACCTTACAATTTTGTACGCCATATGAACGATTGTAAATCACCTTCATGTGTCTTGACATAATAATGGCGTCTGGCATTGTTTATTCGCGCTATTGTTATTACACCTTTAAACAATGAATGTAATTGTGCCTTGCCCGTTATAAAGAAACTTATCATGTAATAAGATATTTAGTGAGCTATACCAGTGACAATATGTTTAATAAACTATGCCGTAACAATACGTTCACGTGAAGAATATGAGTGTCTGTATTGTTGGAGTGTTCCGAAAATAGACATTACTACATATTACTCACAGTATTTCATTTATCTCTCTCTCTCTCTCTCTCTCTCTCTCTCTCTCTCTCTCTCTCTCTCTCTCTCTCTCTCTCCGGATAGATGGATGAATGTAAAATGTTGCATGAATGGAGAGAGAGAGAGAGAGAGAGAGGTGGATAGATACATACAAAACAAGAGTACCGTGAATGGTACATTATAGACCCCGCCCCATGTTTAATAGTCCTTTATTTAGACACTAGTAGGCATGTTTGACTCGCTATATTACTGACCAACGGATCTTAATGGCCTTGACCTTTTGTCGAAGCATGCAGTCTTTAACTAAAGTTACTCTGCAGAAACCATGTTTTCTTATTACACTTATCATGACTTGGACCTTTTAGAGCCCCAGATCTACAGGTTTCTTTCTTACTCTAAGTGCAATCCATCTACAAAGTTTGCTCAAGGGACTTACTCTAGAATAAAACCCATTGCCCTCTGACCTTTTGACTCCAAAATCAGTAGGCCTCTTTCTTCTCTTTAGTGCAAGCCCTCCAGAAACGTTGGTCATGCCATGTGGTGTTGAACTGAAGTTATTATGCAAAATACATTTTATTCTTTCAGTCCCATTGACCTTGACCTTTGACTCCAATTTCAATAAGTTTCTTTCTCATCCTAAGTGTAGGCTGTGCACAAACTTTGGTGAAGATACACGGTCGAGAACTGAAGTTTTTGTGCAGAAACCAGTTTTCATTTTTCAACCAGTCACCGATAGGCTTCTTTTCTACCATAAGTGCAAATCATCCACAAAGTCTCATAAACGTAGATGGTGTAAAATTAAAGTTACTGTGCGAAAACGAGGGTGTGTGGTAAATTATAAGTTGTGTTTAGATAATAGATAGCTAGATATTCTCCTTTCAGACACAATATATTGCAATCTTCGAACCCCGTTGTCGTATATTATGGTTGACTACATAGACATACGGTAATAAATCTAATGAATGTAATAAAGCATCGGATCAAACCGAAAATTGTAATAGTAGGCTCAGTGCATGGTCTGCCATCTTATCGTTCACGTACTGTGTATTTTATATTGATCAACAATGGTATTTTGAAGTTTGTAGCACTAAATATTATTGCAAACACGCCATACCAATACCCTCAATGCGGATCCATGGGTAGTTCATAAACTGCATGACATTGTAAAGGTGACTGCTTCTAGCACCCTAAGGCACACATACTACATATTTACATTCCATAATGAAGTCATCGCAACTGTTTATTTACATTATTTTACAGCTATCTGTGTGGATCTATATATAGCACTGAATCACAAATCGATGGCGAGGTCAAAGGTTATGTGAATCAGTCTACCGTCTGCATCAGGGGACTAAGTTTTCACTAATTTTCAAGCTGACACATTAAACGCATTCATAGTTTTGTTCCCATGTTGGTCATTACACCATGTATATGGATCATATGACTTCAGTAAGAAGGTATGCATTGCAATTAATTCTAACTGCTAAGAGTGAAAGATTACATTATGATAATCGCTAATAGGCAAACTTGTTTAACAAACTGCCACTCGAACAACCAATTTATTATTTTGCTAGATACTAAAACTTCACTAAAAATGACGAATGTAAAAAACATTTCAATGTTGTTCTCAACAAATAATTTTAAAAAATAATTTAAAAGAATCGCAATAAATTTACAGAATTGTACATGCACAAATGTCTGCACATAATATTAGTCATGTATTCAGATCATAGTAATCACTGATGTTACGGGTGAGTACTTTCAACTTTACAGCTACATGTTTAAATAAGCACTACATCAATATTCGTAAATGTTACTTTGCATTTGTTTGTTCTGTTGGATTCAAAATGTGGAGACATTGTGAAATTAAGCTTGTGTTCCATGTAAAAAGGGTTGAATCGCATTCAATGAAGGTCAACCTTCGTCTTAAATTAGAGCTAGACTATGCGTAATATGATCACGTAATGCATCAAAATGGTAATCTCAGGCGCGAATGGTAGGTAGGCCTAGTGAGAGTGTATGTTGATGCTTTAACATTAATTTCTGTAATAATTAAAGAATATCTGGTGCTGTCACCGATGGGATGAAACAGTTTTAATACATAGTAATGTTTTCTTCTTTTACTACTTCAGTTTTGATACGCGAATCATGTGTTGTAACAACTCTCTCTCTCTCTCTCTCTCTCTCTCTCTCTCTCTCTCTCTCTCTCTCTCTCTCTCTCTCTTAAAGATAGAATCAGCCGATGAAGTACAATCCCATTTAGTTTGGTTTTGAAATATTGAAATACAATAGTTTCTTGGGTTTTTTTGGAGGGGGTGGGGTGCATTTGTGTCAAAATGAATAAAGTTGTCTTCATCTTTAAAATAAAAATACTAAATACATTAAAGACTGAATGGAATTGTGTCAGCAAAGGATCCCAGACAGTTTAGACTCATCAGTTATGAAATCTGAAAGGAAAACATTTTGTGTAAGAAAAGGACCCTATACTGCTTAGATTCATTGGTTGTGCTAGTTAGTTGTGCTGTCCGGCTTTTCAAAAATAAAAAAAAATAAAAAATAAATAGCTTTTATAAATTGAATTTAATGAAATTGTACGGGTGCAATTGCACATGCTACACCTTACCTGACTATATTCGTGTTGTACTTGTAAATACAAGAGTTATAAGTTAACTAGTGTTGTTAGTGAGCACAAACTGACAAGATAACCTCGACTTCTGTGACATTAGTCAGTAAATTTGAGAATGACCAACTAACAAAAGATTGTAGGTCACAACATCCAGTTCTGGTGTGTGGCATAATTGATTTCCCATATGCAATTGACATTCACATTTGGTGATAGTAGGTTTAGATGTGTTATAATTTGAACACATACACCATTTTTATGCAGTGTTAAAAATCCTGAAAAAGAGGTCATAGTAACCCAAATTTATTGAGAAATGTATCATTCTAAGATGCATTGTAGTGTAATTCTTAGGCTACAAAGTGTTATAATTTAAGCACAGACACCATCTTTAGGAAATGTTCAGAATACTGGAAATGTGTGAAAAGTTTTAATTCTAAGATGCACGATTAGTGCAATTTTTATAGCAATAGGTAAAGATGTATTGGCATTTGAGACAAGAAATAACTGTCACGACTTGTTTGTATTAAATAGTAGGTCATAGTGACCCACTGTTGATATGCGCCGCATACCCATCCCATCCCAAGATATATAAAAAGGGTAAATTTAATGTCAAAAGATGAAGTGGTAAAAAAATGTAGCTCTGACAGGGAGGATGGACAGATTTTTTTCCTAGCAATTAAAACAAATCCTGAGAAATCCATTATAGTGACCTAATTTTGATTTTGAAATATGCCCATCGTAGCTTGCACTCTCAGTAGAAGTTGATTACAATAGGTTAGGCGTTAGCATTATATCATGGATACAAATTGTAAGTGATTGTTAATAAATTCTGGAAAGTAAGGTACAGTGTCCTAGTTTTAGTGTGTAACTTATGTTCATCCCAATATGCACACAAAGTGCAAGTTTTTCGTCAGTCTGTTTATATATATATATATATATATATATATATATATATATATATATATATATATATATATATATATATATATATATATGCGTTGCAGCCCAGACAGGAAGGATGAACACAATTTGGAAGCAATTTCAATATATCCTGGAAATTAGATCACATCAATCTAGCTCTAGTAAGCAACACACATCCATCGTAAGATGTGCCTTTAGTCGACGTTTGGTGGCAATAGGTACAAAGGAAGTGAATAAGAGCCCAGACACAATTTTTAACCACTTTTTCTCTCAATAAATCCTGGAAAGTAGGTCACAGAGACCCAGTTTGGTACACAACACATGCTCATCCCAATTGTGCAAATTTGATGTTAATAAGTGAAGCAGTATAGGAGTTCCAGCATGGACAAGGAAGACATATAGATGGACACACAGATGAACAAAGTAAATCCAAGATACTGCCTGGTTTAATGACATGTGTCTCCAGGATGTATTAAACTTAGCAAAACAGTGTGTGGACCTCCAAAGAAATAACTAGTGTAGGAAATGTAAAAAAGAGATTTAATTACATGGAACATTTCCTGAAAGTTTGATAACATTAAATGACTCGATATGTTTCGAATGACATTTTTTCACTTTCAGCACTATGAAAACTGTAATTTGCTTGGTGAATCAAAAGGTCAGCAGAGCATGATCTCGTAGCAGTGCCATTTAGATCTACTTATTGATAAGTAGATCTCGATTTTAATCAGATTGACTAATATAGATGAATACAATTATCTAGTTAAATGATTCTTGTATGAACATTTAAAACACAAAATTTAACCAAAGTCATCGAAACATTATATATTGGTCACAGCGACCTAGTTTTGTTATGAGAGTTAGTACTCATTAAGATGCATCCCCTCATCCAGTTGCATGACTCCGGGTATAACGGTATGTATACTGGATACAAAAAAACCTACGTGGTCATGAGCTAAACGCAAAAACTTAACCTAAGCCAGTTAACTGTGAAATGTATGTCAAATTGTCCTTCTTTTTTTGTAAGGTTGTGGTACTAATAATGATGCATACAATCATCTAGATTCGTGAATTTAGCATAACAGTGCTTGAGAAATAAACTTAAAACATAGAACTGAACCAAAGTGAGTGACGCGTGAAATATGGGTCACAAAGTCCTTATCAAGATGCATCTGCCATCAAGATCCATGATTCCAGGTGTAACACAGTATGCATACAGGGGTACAAGAAACTCGTGCGGTCATAAAATGAACTCAACAACTTATTCCAAGCCAGTAAACCACGAAACGTAGGCTACTGTGAGATTTCTTGTTGTAAGGTTGTTGTACTAACTGAGATGCATACAATCATGATCTAGTTTGATAATTCTAGCATAAACAGAGCTTGAGAAATAAACTTAAAACAAAATTTAACCAAAAGGTCCGCGAAGCGTGAAATATGGATCATAGTGGCCTAGTTTTGTGATGAGAATGTCGTACTCGTCAAGATGATTCCCCTCGCCAAGTGTTATGATTCCAGGTATGTATAGAGGATGCAAACAAAAACGCAACAGCTTAATACAAAATGAATAAATATTTACATAGTTAGCCCCCTAAACCTCATACCAAGGGGTGGGTGTTATGAAACCAACTCCAGACTGTTTCTTTTATATGTGCGGACGCCAACGCAGGGGTAATACAATAGCTCTCCTCTACTTTGTGGAGGCGAGGTGAGAGTTTTAAAAAGATTGACAAATTGTTACAATGGCGTGAAAATATAAAGCGGTCATCTACATATGCATGCAAACATGCACGCCAGATTTTATTTGTCTACCTGAAGTGGCTTTTTGCTTAATCCTGATAACAAAGTTTTCGTTTCAAAATTTATGTCCAACAAGATTAAAACATATGTGTACAAAATGGAACAATTGTTATAAATATTGGGCCTTGATATGGATGATATATCAAGACCTTTGTAAGTACTGCATGGACAAACCAACATGAACAAACATTTACTATTTGTTCTGTTTGGCAACTGTCCAATTACGTAATATTGCATAAGCCAAAACAGTTCCGTGCACTGAATCATTATATATATATATATATATATATATATATATATATATATATATATATATATATATATATATATATGTATGTATAGAGAGAGAGAGAGAGAGAGAGAGAGAGAGAAAGAGAGATGTGGCCATTTTTAAGTAAAGTTCGAAGTTGAAAGGTTGAAAAGGGTAGATTGACAGTTGTTTACCAAGATAACACTATATATTAAACTGTGTTTAACAACTGCTCCCATTGATAGGAGGAAAACACGGACACAAAGAAAAGCAATACCAGCAATAATAAACTGGAAAAGGAATGCGTTTCCCCATAAATCTCCTGGTCCTTTTAAAACAAAAATAAACAGAAAGAAGCTCTCTTTTCTGAACAGATGATGTGTGTTTTTTAAGAATCACTGTTTTCTATTCATGGTTTCCATTACTTTATTCAACGACATAGGCTATAGTTTACATTTTTTGTGACATAAAAGGTACATAAGGATGATTCGATGATTTGGTCTTTGCATTTATGGCAGTTATATTTTTAATCCAAACCAGAAATGCGTTTAAAGAGCACGGATACACCATCACAGTGCCAGAAATTGCCTTTAATGCGAAACCTAACTAGGGTACGGACTTACGAACGACAATGATAGTGGGGCATACCAAGAAGACTCAAAACACTACCATAACCTGTTGATTAATGTTGTGAAGGAAAGGAATTTTAAAATATGTTCAGCGTTTATTACGTTTAAATCTATTTCTTAAAGCGAGCTTAGCAACTGGCAATTATAGATTATTTTTAAGTTCACCTATCTTGTACGTGCCTGCAAGGAATTGGGGCAGCACTTAATCCTTAAGTTTGGGTTTGAATCCATAAAAAACGATGAAGAAATAATGCAGTTCTGTCAAAATATATGGACCGATGTGTCGTGTCTTCATCTGCAAACACGTTTTGTTAGTGTAAAATTTACCACGAGTTACGCAAATGGTACATTAGACTAATCTTGTTGTGTGTCATGATAAGTTGACATTGACCTTTTAATCCTGAAATCAGCAGGCTGCTTTGTTAGGGCCTCCTCGTCGAGATGCGTGAGCCCGATAGTAATCACCTTTCCGTACGTCAGTCTGTCTGTCCGTTCACAGTTCTTGTAAACACCAAAGCTTTGTGTCCCTTACAAGTAACTGGGCTGTGAATTGCCTATTACACGATTGTGTGACATAAAGGCTTCGTCTTTTCAGGTCCGATGTTGACGGAGATACTGCCTTTGTCCATCCAGTTTAAATTTCCACTACCTCAGATCCTTGTAACCAGCATAGTTCAGGAACCATTCAACATATTCGGATACAATGGGATGTGTTTGTCTCATAGACGTGTATGTGCCGTTTATGGTTTTGTCTCATCAACTCCATTTTGGATACAGTTATGGTCATTGACAAGTGACTTCATATCTTCACATTAGATTTAGCTTGTAACCGGCACAGCACAAGGACAATTCAACACATTCTACTGCAACTTGGTATGAACATTGTCTCACAGACCTAGATGTGTCCTTTATGAGTTTTGTCTCGTCGACTCCAGTCTGGATTGGGTTCTGGTCCTTGACATTCAATTTCATAGCTTCACACGAGATGTAGCTTGAAACTGGCGCAGAACAAGGAGCAGAACAAGGACTATTCAACATATTCTGATGCAATTTGGTATGAACATCGTCTCACAGACGTAGATATGCCTTGCATGGGTTTAGTCTTGTCTGCTCCATTTTGTACAGAGCAATGCCCCCTCGTAGAGCAGATTCTTGTATTGGAATGTTGCTTGCAATCAGCATAGCTCAAAAACCATTCAACATATTCTGATGGAAGTTGGTAAGAACACTGTCTTGTAGACCTGCCATAATTAAGCTTTGTCTCGTCTACATCATTTTGGATAGAGGTGTCTGCTCCTTTTCTAACAAATTCATATCTTTACATGTGATGCTAGCTCAAGAACCATTCAACATTCTGATAGAATTTGATGTGAACACTGTTTCATAGACTTAGATGTGTCTTTTATGTTTTGTTGTGTTTGGGCCTTTTTGTCGTTTACTTCATTTTGGATAAAGTTATGGCCTTGTCGATCAGCATCAGATGTTATTGCATGTGTTGTTGTTTGTATTGATGAATCATTGAAGGAGTTGGATTTCAAGCATTCCATGCCATCATTTAGAGGAGTCATGTTCCCTGAATGTCCATCTTCTCCGAACTTTGGTTTCCCAACCAAGTTTCCCCTCTTTAAACGCCCTAAGGAACAAATTGTAGTGAGCGCGGCCCTTTGTGAGGCACCCATCGCAAAGACATATTCTCGAAAATCTCTACGTTTCTTTGTTTCATAAAGGCCAATATATCTCTAAAATTTGGTTAAGATATGCTTAACAGAATCCAAGTTTATTGAGTGGGAACTATTTTACGTTCTTGGGTGACAGTGACCATGACCTTTGGACTCCTCAATCAATACACTTGTTTGCACCCTACTGTCCCTACAGAGCATCACATCTGCAAAGTTCAATAAAGGTGCGTGAAGCAGAACTCAACTGAATGGAAACCATTGTGCTTAATTAGTCAGAGGGACCTTGCACTAGGACCTTCAGACCCGTCAAAATCAATGGGATTTGTATTGTTGTATCACAGAGGGCAATATAGCTGCAACATTTAGTGAAGGTATATCAATCAGATTTTAATTTATTGTATGGACCATTTTGCTTTCTTTGGTTACAATGATTTATCACCCCAAATTAATGGGTCCTTTTTCATTAACAGGGCAAATCACGTCCAAAGTTTGGTAAAGGTATGTGGTGCGGAACTAAAGTTAACACACAAACAATTTTATATTGGTCAATCACAGCAAAATTAAAAGTCAGATTCGAGGCCTATCAATGAATCTGACTGATATTATTAAAGCCCTAACAAAGTATAATATTGTCAGCTTCAAGTCTATCCCAAGGCTGAAGCTAACGATCTTCATTTTATTTAAGTGAGGCCTCTGATAATCATGGTTTTATCTTGTGTAGTAAAATATATATTGTCGGTAGAACAGGTGCTTTGTGGAAACTGTGTCTCAATTGAAAACAGTGCTATTATGCATATTATATGATATTAAAAAAAAAACAAAAACAAAATCTTACGCTATCTTGTTCCCGGTGTCAGTGTCATCCTGGCTGCAGGAAGAGCGATACTCCTATTCCGTTATCTGCTTACATAGATAAGAGATGACAAGAGTTGTCAGCAAGACAACCAATCTCATCTGTATGTAACAGTACTTGTTTGATGCTGCAATTGTTAAACTATATTCTTTTTTATGTCATTGGATCCCGGGCAGGTTCCATCTGATGTGAGCATCATTCTGACTATTTCACATAAGATATCACGCATAAAAACGCAGCTATGTCAGGAAACTAAATAATTCACATTATGATTAGCATGTCGTTAGTGTAGGAAGAAAAGGTAAATGTGACCTACATTCTCATGTAGTAGGGTCAGAAAAATGAAAATAACCCCCTGACCTATTTCAATGTGGATACCATGCATAAAGTTGGAGCATAGGACAGGAAAATAAACTTTAATACTGGAATAAATTAACCTGTAAATAAACAGTAATTAGTGTGAGATAAGTAGATCACGGTAACCCACTTTTCCAGAGGAGGTCCGAATTACTTAAAGAGGACTTTACCAAATTTCATGAAAATATCATGCTTACAACTGACCTAATTCCTATACTCGTTCACATGTACAATAAACGATTAACCTGTTGAAGTAAACCTATCAGAATATACAATGTAAGGTCAATAATATAGAACATTTCCTATTGAACAAACATATTTATTCCTACTTCTACCTGCAATAGTCAAAAAAGTCCTGCTGTGTAGGCTAGGATGTATATAGCATGGAAAAGTATATGTGGTTATGAGCTAACCACAAATACCTAAATCAATGTCAGTAAAGCAGTGACCTTTGGTTCTAAGGGTATAGAACTAACAGAGATGCATCTCAGTTTCATGATTTGAACATACACAGCATCTAATATATGGCCTTTAAATACAAAATTTCAACAAAGTAACTGAATCATGAAATATAGGTCTGACACAGAAACCTTTGGTTGCAATTTGTGGTGTAGTAGGCATTAAGAAGCATGACTTCTCCAGGTGTCATGATTCTAGGAAGGATAGTGTGCATACAGCATGCCTAAAACTCATGTGGGCATGAGAAAAACACAACATCTTAACAAAAGCCTGTAAAAGATTTAATATAGGTCACGGTGAGCTTCTTTTGCTGAAATAGTGTGGCACCAAGAGAGATGCATATCACCATCAATTTCATGATTCTAACATGAACAGTGCCTGAGAAATGAACATTAAATATAAAAATTTTAAGTTTAATCCATTTTAGTGAAGCGTAAAATATAGGCCATAATGAATTCTTTCTGCAGTGAGGGGAATTGTGGTCATCAAGATTCATCCATACACCAGGTTTCATGATTTTATAAAGGATAGTATGTACATAGCATGCAACAAACCTATATGCTCGTGATCTAAATGGAAAACTTAACCTAAGCCAGTAAAATCTTAAATCCAGGTAACTGCCCTTTTCTGTACGGGTCTGGTACTAAAAGAGCAATCGGATCAACATCGGTATCTCTTACATAATGGAGATCTGACATGCAACGATTAAAGGTCACGTTCTGCAGACCTTTGAAATTCCCTGTCCACGTAATTTTAGTAGCCTATCAGATCAAGAGCTGCATTATTGTGCTTAGGCTAGAAGAGATATGTTCCAAATGACACTTTTTTATTTCAGCACTTTGGCTAATAAAGATGTATACATTCATCTAGTCTAATGATTCTAGCATGTACAGTTAAAACACAAAATTTAACCAAAGTCAGTGAAGCGTTATATATTTGTCACAGTGACTTTTTTTGGTTATGAGGTTGTTGTACTCATTAAGATGTACCATCTCACCAACTTTCACAGCTCTGGGTAAAAAGGTATGCATGTATGATACAAAAAAAAAAAAAAAAAAAAAAATCAACAAAATTTCTTTTGAAATCTCTATAATCATGAGCTAAACGCAAAATCTTTATGAATTCATCTACATATGCATATAAATATGCTAGCAAAATTTACTTTGCATACGTTTAGTACTTTTTGCGCAATCTTGATAGGATCTTATTGTCACAGACGGGTGGACATGACCTAATCAAAATGCCCACGCCATGTGCAGTGGGGCCATAAACATTTTAATTTGAAGATAAGCTCTCTCTGTCTCATATATAAAAATAATACTCGGAAAGTACAATCACGTGCGACTCGAACGCGTTCAAAGCAGAAAAACAACATTACCTGTTTGACGGGATGAAGAATGCCGCGGCGCTGTGAGTTGCCATCAGCATCACTGTCCATTTTGACGGAAAATGATCTTTGCAAAAACTTATATTTTGCCTCAGGAAACAGTTCTTTTCAGAATGTCAACCAGCTATTAGGCTGAATCTTTCCAAATTTTCTAGCACCACCAAAACCAAAACCAAAACATAAACTTTGTGGTATATCCCTTGAACATTGTTTCATACGGGCATACTTTGTCAATGTGAGCTTCCATGTTAATTTTGCAGCAAAGTTTGAGATCATTACAACCCATCATGGCTGACTTAGAATATGATATTGTTCGTAAAGTCTAAGAAAACTTTATCACAGTCGTTGAATTTATGGTGTAGCTATCACTACTGTCCTTTTTCTGGACGAAACAATAAACAGAATATCCCAACTTTCTGTCGTAGTGTAGAAAATACTAGGCCCAGATATGGTTTATATCTTAATGTCTTTGTAGGTACTGTATTTAAGAACAATTCAACAAGAACAAGCACTTTCTTTTTGTTCTGTAGGCAACTGTCGATCTATACATCCAATCACATAAGCCAATACATTCCCGTGTATTGAAATGTGGTATATCATACATCAACAGGCATTTCTGATTGGTTGGTCATGAATTATAAAGGTATACAAGTATGTGCTTCCAAGAAAAATTTAAAGTGCAAAGGTTGGAAAGGTTAGATTGACAGTTATTTAACCTTGATAACACTACACATATTAAACTGTGTTTCACTACTGCTCCTATTGATAGA
Source organism: Margaritifera margaritifera (assembly GCA_029931535.1). Lineage (NCBI taxonomy): Eukaryota > Metazoa > Mollusca > Bivalvia > Unionida > Margaritiferidae > Margaritifera > Margaritifera margaritifera. Next base: position 1,468,037 of record JAQPZY010001370.1, on the reverse strand, counting down.
TGAGAAACGTACACAAAGAAAATGAGCAGCGTAAACAATACAAAATCTGGAACAAGCGTCTTGCCGTAAAACACGTGATCTGATTCAAGAAAGAGAACAGAAAGTAGCTCTTTTCTGTAAACAAATGACGTGTTCTTTTGAATAGAGTCAATATAGTGTTTCTTGGTTTGTGGCATAATGTACATAATGATAAGCATCATATTCGATGATTCGGCATTTGTTTTGATGCTTATCACATTTTTAATCGAAACTAGAAATGTGTTCAAGGAACACGGATGTTCCATCACAGTACCTGAAATTTACCGAAACGCGAAACCTAACCAACGGATGACGGACGCACAAGAGTAACTCAAAATGACATAATGTGGGGTAAAAAGAAATCATTACACAACCTTAATCTGTTGTTTACTGTTCAAATATGTGAAAAAAGGGATTTTATGTATACATTAACGTCTTGAATTTAGTAACTGGAAATTGTACAGATTGTTGTAAAGTTCGCCAATCTTGTATGTGCAGTGGGGCAGCAATTATTCCTTGATTTGGGCTGTAAATCCATGCATTTTGTCAAAATATATGGGCCGATGTGTCTTCTCTTCATCTGCAAACATGTTTTGTTACAGCACAAAGTACCAAGTATCCCGGAAATGGTACAATATGCCAACCGCCTGTCTTGTTGTGGGTCTTAGTAAGCTTCACATTGACCTTTTAAGCCGGAAATCATCAGGCAGCTTTGTTAGAGTCCCGCATTGTGATGCGGGAGACCTTTAGTAATCACTTTTTTCGTACGTCCGCTCACACTTCTTGCAACCACCAAAGCTCTGCATTCTTGACCCATAACTGGATGTCATTGGGTTCGTGAATTACACGTAGATGTGCCATAAAGGTTTCGTATTTACTGGTCCAATTTTGAGGGAGTTACTGCCCTTTAATTATAAATTTTAAATTTCCACTGCAGACGATCAATGTAACCAGCATAGTTCAGGAACCATTCAACATATTTTTAATGCAATTTATTGCGGACATTGTCTCATCGACCTAGATGCACCTTTTACGGGTTTTGTCTCAACTCCATTTCGGATAGAACCACGGCCCTTGACAATTAAATTCATATCTTCAAATGAGGGTTGAGGTGTTGCTTGTAAACGGCATAGGTCATGAATCCTTCAGTATATCCTGATCCTTGACAATTAACTTCGTATTTTCACATGGGATGTTATTTGTAACCTACCACATCTCGAGAACCATTCAACATATTCTAATGCAACTTAATATCAACATATCACAGACCAAGATCTGCCTTTCATCATTTGTTGTTGGCTTTACCCAACCCACCTGATGATATTTTACAACGTTTAAGTAAATCTTTTTTTTTTTTTTAAATTTATTTGGCAAGGCAAAAATTACGGAATAAAGAGTGATATAATTGTACAAAACTATGAGAATGGTGAATTAAAAAAATTTCATTCAAGCACTCAAATACTCCTGGATTATAAAGAATAATTAAATTAAAAAGTTGTTGGGATCATATCTTTATGAACCTTTTTGAAATTAAACATATTTCAGATCTTGGGATGGAGTACACGAAAAAAATAAGAAATAATACGGCAGATCCTTTATGGAGAGATGTTTTTAGTACTTGGATTAAAGTCTACGAAAAATACAGAATTTTATTCTTTAGAAGAATTGTTAAACCTACCTATTTGTGGAAATGAAAATATTAAGGTAGCATATAAAACGGTGTTTTATAAATCTTGGTATAACAAAGGAGTGAAGTGTATAAGCAACATCTTTGATGGTGTTAACTTTAATGCATTTTAAAAATTTAGGACAAAATTTAATATTCACAAGGGAAATCAATTACTTTATCTGGGTCTTTGTAACAGTATTAAAAAAATTATCAGATAGCAAAAAGAAACCAGTTTGTTCCAATTCAGATATTTCACCTGTGTATATCAACCCATATTTGGATATTATTAAGAAAAAACAAAGGGGTGTAAAGATCTGTATGAAACCCTTAATAATAATATTCTAATACCTAAATCAAGACAAAAATGAGACTTGCTGTTTTTTAATTTTAACTCAGAAATATATAAACTGATTTACCAAGATGTATTCAAAAGCACTAAAGAATCCAAAATACAATGCTTCCAGTATAGAATACTTCACAGAATATTACCTGTAAAAGGCTATTTAAACAATATAGGTGTAATCCAAAATAATCTATGTAGTTTTTGTAAAGAAAAAGAAGAAACCATTCAACATTTGTTTTGGTAATGTATTCATATTAATGAGTTTTGGTCAATCCTTTCTGAATACTTAATGCAAAATACTGGATTACAGATTAAATTTTAACCTCAGCAAATCATTCTTGGTGACACATCTAAAAATCTCAGATGCACTAAACTGTAAATTTTTTATTACTAACTAGCATATAGATATATATATATATATATATATATATATATATATATATATATATATATATATATATATATATATATATATATATATACTGCCAGTAAAACAACAAATAAGTTGAACTTACAAGACCTGATTGAAATTTAAAAACATGTATTCTTTCTGAATTCTAATTGCAAAGAAATTTTTTTAAAATTTTGTTTGAGAAATGGGGTATTTTGAGTAAAACTTTTCCCCAGAATAGAATCAATTATTAGAACAGCTGCTGTCCATTAATCTTACCCAGGCTGCACATTTGTGATAGAAAACATAAAAACCACTGTTCATCTTAGATATTTTTTTCATGGCTTAATAATTTCCTATCCTTTTTTTCTTCTTTTGTTGTTGTATTTATTAGACTTCAGACAATAATGGATGTGAATTTGATGAACTGATTTTTATAATTAACAACCTAATCAATAGAAGTAATTCTAAATATGCTGTTTTTGTTAATGGTGAGTCCAAGACTCTTCAACCTTGGCACCATACATGTCTGAGGTAATACAATTTATTTTTAAAAAAAAATTTGCTTGTTATGGAATTCGTCTGGTCAAATCCATTTTGGAAAGAGGCATGACCATTGACAATAAACTTCATCTCTTCACATTGGATCTTGCTTGTAACCAGGACAGCCCAAGAACCTTTCAACATATTCTGATGCAAGTTGGTATCAACACCGTCTCATGAATGCAGGAGTGCAATTTATGTATTTAGTCCCATTTACTCCATTTTGAACAGACTTATGCCCCTTGTAAAGTACAATACATGGAAATGTGGAATGCTGCATTGTAACCAGCATAGCTCAAGAACCATTCAACATATTGTACTGGAAATGGGTTTTGCGTCATCTGCTCCATTTTGGACAGAGTTATGGCCATTCTCAATCAACTTCATATCTTTATGTGATCTTGTTTTTAATGAGGAGTCCTTGAAGGAGTCAGATTTCAAGTATTCCATGCCATCATGTACATGAGTCATGGCCCCTGAACAACAAAAAAAGTTCACCGAGTGGAAACTATTTCACTTTTTTGGGTCACAGTGACCTTGGCCTATAGACCTTTCAATCGATGAACTTTTTTGCACCCTAAAGTGCATCACATCTGTAAAAATGCAATGAACGTATGTGAAGCAGACTTCAATGTACTGAAACCATTATGCTTTGGTTAGTCACAGGGACTTTGCACTTGGACCTTCAGACCTGCCAAATCAATGTGATTTGTTTTGTTGTTGCATTATATCGGGCATCTCAGCAGCAACAGTTAGTGAAGGTATATGAATCATAATATAAATTATTGTATAGATTATTTTGCTTTCTACAATCACAATGGCCAAGTCTTTATTACTCCAAATTCAACTGGGTCATTTGTCCCCAACAGGGCAAATCACCTGCAAAATTTGGATAAGGTATGTGGTATAGAAGTAAAGTTAGAGTACAGAAACAATTTTACATCAATCAATCAAAGCAACATTGACCTTTCACCTTTAGATATCCAAATCAATAATGTTATTTACCTCCTAAAAGGCAACCCTGATGTAAAATTTGATGAAGGTATATCAAACAATTTAAAAGTTTCTGTGTGGAATGCAATTGCTACAGGACGAGAACAGACATGGTCATAAAATAATGGCCCCCCCCCCTGCCTCGAAAACAAAATTTACATATCACAACCATTTTTTGCAGTTATTGGACTTTTCTGTTTAGCCATCTACAACTCTGGTAAAATGAGACACCTCTGGTAAAATGAGAGCTGGGGACAATCCAGCCGGTCACATCTCCCCAGCTGGGTGCACAATAAGAACACATGTCTATGCAGAATTTTGCAATGAAATCTAATTTTATAGGTAAACTGTCATTCATAAATGAAAATATCTATAAGAAAGATGGAAAGAGATTCATAAGATCCTTTATGGTAAGAATTTACTTATTTAGCATTAAATAGAAACATTTTCAACTGAAGATTCCTTCATCATTATATATATATGTATATATATATATATATATATATATATATATATATATATATATATATATATATATATAAACTTTACTGAAATTCTAATTCAAAGCCTATCAATGAATCTATTATGAAGAAAGTCCTAACAAGATTTCTTCAGCATTATATATATATATATATATATATATATATATATATATATATATATATATATATATATATATATATATATATATATATATATATATATATATCAAGGTTGAAGCCAAGATCATTGTTTTTTTTCAAGTGAGGCCTCTGTTTTATCTTATATAGTAAAATATATCTTGTTAGTATAACAAGTGTTTTGTGGAAAACTGTGTCTCAATTGAAAACAGTGCTACTATGCATATACTATGGTATTAAAAAGCTAGACACAAAATCTTACACTCTCTTGTTGCTGATGTCAGTATCATCCTGGTTACTGGAAAAGTGATATCCCTATCTCATCATCTGCTTACACAGACAAGAGATAAAAGGAGTTGTCAGAAAGACAACCAATCTCACCTGTATGTAACAATGCTTGTCTAATGATGGAATTGTTACATAATGCTTTGTGATGTCCTTGGATGCCCTGGACAGGTTCCAAATGATGTGATGATCATTCTGACCATGTTACATAAGATTTCAAGCCAACAAAAGCAGTTAAGTTATGAAACTTAAACTTTCACATTAAAATTAGCATGTGAATCATAAAGTCGTTAGTGTAAGAGAAGGTAACTATGACCTACATTCTCTCGAGGAAGAGGCAAAAAGATGCAAATGACACCCGGACCTATTTCAATGTAGATATCATGCATGAAGCTGGAGCTTATAAAGGAAACTTAAACACTGGAATATATTAAGCTGGAATAAACAGTTACTAGTATAAGATATGTAGGTCACTGTGACCTGTATTTCCGAGGGGAGATCCCAATTACTTACAGAAGACCATTACTAAGTTTCAAGAACATTTCCTGCTTCCAGCTGGAAAAATGCCAAGGGAAAATTGTAATGCTGGATCAACTTGTAAATAACATATTCATACATGTAACTTTTGACCTACTTTGTCTTTCAGTGGATCTCCATGAAGCAAATTAACATCTTGAGATTACACCAGTTAATGAAAACTTTAACACTTGGGGTTAAGCTGCAAACAAAAAAGTCAATAATGTTGGAACCGTAGGTCACTATCCCCTACCTTCTGATTAGGGTGGTTAAGAACAATGAATGCCTATAACTGGAGCTTATGGAAGGAAAATAAAAGTTTAATGCTGGGATACATTAAGCTGTGCATAACAAAGTCATTAGTTCAAGAAAAGGAGATCATTGTGACCTTTTCCGGCATGCTTCCCAATAATTTGAAGTTCCATAATTATGCCAAACCTACATTGTTTTTGCCAAAAAGAAAAACACAGTAATTTACCTTTAAATAACTCATTTGTGCATGTAAAGAAGCCACTGTGATCAATTTTCCATTGATGTGGTTCTCTACGATATCAAACAATATCATGAACAATTTAGATATAATGCCAATAACTGAAGTTACGCCAGCAAACTAAACATTTAATACTGGAGTTAACCTGTAACCACAAAGTCATTAGTGTACATAAAGTTGATCCCAATGGCCTACTTTCCCATATGGTGGTTAAGAATAATGCAATGAACATCTCAGACCAAGACCCAAAAAGATATCACACATAAATCTGGAGGCAACAGCAGGAAAATAAGTCCTAATAATGATGTCATAAATGCCCAGGATATAGCTTAAGCTCTTCTGTACTTTAAACAGGTGAGAAAAATCAAAAGGGTATTAAAAATAATAAACAAACTCAAAAGTTTTAATTGTCTATTAATGGAAAGTATAAAGAAAATTATATATAACATGATCCTGATGATGACAAATAAAAACAAATCAGCATAGTGGCACACATCATTCATTCTCTTTTGCACCTGATCATTTTAAGAAAGCTAATTATAAAAACATTTCACTGCAATTATAAATTAGAGGTATAAATTGCACTACATAATAGCAAACAAGAAGTCCCAGTGGACCTGAAAGCACTCACCTGGCTGCCTAATAGCCAAATTCAAGAACAGTTGGCAAGAAATCAAGATCAGTAGGATGCTTTCTGTAATTTCTTCCAATGATGTTGATTACATGTTCTATACTGAATAGATATATTATTGTGCAATTAACATGTCTGATTCAAACTTTTGTCACTTAATGAATAAAAAACCCATTTTCACTGCATTTTTATTATGATAATCACATTGTACTATTCACTATTCCACTATGCAAAAGGAATACAGGAGCACTTTGTTATTACTAAATGTTTCATACATATAACTAATTGCTGAATAAACAACAGCTGATCAGTCGTGTCTTTTCAAAACCCATTTTTATAATGCCCATCTGAAGGGACACTTTGTTTCAATTTAATTCAGCAATCACCTCGGCTATGACAGATAAATCGGGGATTTGCAACAGATCCGCCTCACTCTGCTGAGATAGACTTTTGATCACACATGTATACAAAAGGATGTTGGCATCTTCTTTGATTCAAGCCTCTGCATTTATTCTAAGTTGTAGCAATGAATAAATGAACTGATCAACATAACTACTGCAGTAGGGATTAAGCCTGTAGGCTCAAAAATGCATGGAAATGAATGTTGGCATAATGTTTTAAAGAGATATTTACATCATTGCTTATTATATATTGTCTCTTCTTTTTTTTTTTAAACGACGAATTAACAAAATTAAGTGCCCATGAATGTTGTTTTTTTTTCAAACCACAAATTCTGATGCCCACAAATTTAAAGGGATTCATAGTAACAGATTTGCAAATATGTGCATGAATGTGTACCCTCTATAAATATATGAATACTCAGGAGTAAGAAAAACATGGGACATATTAACAACTCAATGTCTAAATCATGTTATTATTGTTGTAAAACTTCGAAATTTCAATCTTGGTATAGTTTTCATATAACTTGACTGGCAAGGCATTCCTTGGAATCTGATGTCTCACTTGATACCATTTTTAAAGAAGGTTTGTGGGTGATCAATAGCAAACAACACTGATTTCTCTTACATGGTTCATACAGCCATGGAATTGATTTTCAGGGACTTTTTAATGAGTTTATAAGGACTTCCAAAGTTTTCCAGGAGTATTATTTTTAAGGAAATTTCAATTTCCCCATGTGTTACTAAGTTTAACACTGAATACTGCATATATAAATACAAAAGTAGAAGAAATAAAACCACAATTAACTAGCATTCCACTAGAGCAATATGACACAATGAGTCTGGTAACTGTTGTATGTCATTGATCCACCCAAAATTTTACCCGAATTTATTTATTCCTTATTTTTCAAAAATATGTAATTAACAAAAATTCTGAATTTTAAGAGTGACATATTCACTTTCAACATTTTCTATTCCTTAGATAAGTTTAAGGAGCTTTTTTTTTTAAACAATTCAAGGAGTTTATAAAAAAATTCAAGGACATTTCAAGGATAAAAACAACTTTTCAGAATTCATGGAGTTTTCAAGGCAATCCCTCAAATTCAAGAACTTGTCAAGGTTGTTTGAACCATGTGCTGCATCACAAAGAGTGATAAAATAAAAACAGAATATAAGGATGATGGCTGGAAAAGTATACAGGTGTAACCTCATCTGTTGGATGTCATTAAAGGGATTTGGAAATTAATGATAAAATGCTAGAAAGGATACGGATTCATTGATAAATAATGAAAGTATGGTGAAGAAAGCCAACATGATAATATTTACTGAAAACACTGGAAAAAGTACTTTTACGACACTGACAAACCATTTTACAGCATGCTAAAAAGATGTAATTTACAAATGGCGATTTATACACATATATGCTCACTGACATAATATATTATGCTCTGTTGTGAAAAATGAAATTATCTCAATAGTATTTTTAGTGGAACAAAATCCTCCCCAGACCAGGTGATTCACACAATTCTACCAACGAAGAGGTGTTGTTAATAAGTTCTTTAATCAATGAGCATTATATATCTTATATATTATATATTATATATATCTTACATTATATATCTGCACAATCAGATAATATTAATTATATCTACAGTAACAATTTAAAGGTTTCATACTAGATTTTCATACAAATTTCACCCAGATTTTGACATTTTTTCACTGATATTTGTCTAGGGAAAAGAATGTTATGATATTTATGTTGCTTGCAGTTGGACTCGACTTATAAGCATGTATATATAGTTTACATAATAAATGAACATTTACCTTCAAGAATGCCTAACAATATTTATTTTCAAAAGTTGCCTAAATCTCCAAAACAAGGAAATCATAAGCAACAGGTATGTCATTTTTTGATGAAATGGAGCTTATTGTGTTGCATGAATTGTTAACAAAATGTAAAGATAGTGAAGTTTCCAAACATTTATTTTATGCAATTGAGCTAAGAATTTATTTATAATGTCAGATTTGTCATATTCTAAAGCTATTCTGTGTTACTGACATGTCCGTCCACTGAACAACTTCATTTGCCTTAAATGCAAATTTCATAAGTGGTGTAATTCTTAAAGACCTGATATCAAAGGGGTGTAATTTGAAATAAATTACAATCCTTCATTATCACGTCATCTTACATGACAGAAACTTCAACTCTTATTGGTCTCAATGAAATGAGAGTAGACATTAAGCTAAATGCATCCTTCCTTTCATGAAGGCAAATTAAGATAAAGTGTGATGTAGTGTCAATTAAATCATTAGCAAGAAAATGTTGTTTCCCAATCCATCATCAAAAAGGACATTTTAATGGAAAAAAAACAAACAAACATATATACTTGCTTATAAGTGAGTCTAACAGCAAACAACATTGACCCAGATCTACCTTTGCATAATGTGCCTGCAGATCAGGGTCTATGTTGTTTGTTCTACTGATTAGACCTAACAAACTCCATGAATGCAGATCTGCTGGCACAATTTGCGATTGCAGAACTGGGTCTATGCAGTTTGAAAATCAGAATTCTGTAGGCAGGAGCGAGGCTTTCTTCACAATTCTGACACTTGTGTGATATTGTCCTTTATTACATATCCATTTAATCTTACATAGTTGATCTGGCATTCAATACAGATGTTCAATCCATATTTCCATATCACACACCCAGATTGTAACTATTTAGTTTTTTTCTGATGTCCAGGTATCAATATTCTTAGATTCACCAAACTGAACTTGTATAAATCCAAATTCATTTTGAAAATCATTCACATGGTGAAGTTAAAAGTATACAGAAAACTAACAAAACTGAATTTGCAGTTTGTTCCGAGTGGTGGGAAAGAACTCATTTGATATCGTATCCTCAACCTGCCATGGTTCGTGCCCTTAACGTGAATTTTAACAGGTTCATTATAATACTGTGAGAATCTATTCAAATAACCATAGAAACTGTTCACCTATATATACTTCATTTAATCATCGTTACAAAATTTTGGCATTCATGTACATTAGTTCAGAATTACCGTTTTTCTGAGCGTAAGTTTACTTATTTCCGGAAGTGCATCCATGGTTCGTGCCACTAAGAAAAAAAGTCACGTGGCATATGGCCGGAATGTGCCAGTTAGGCCAAGGTATAGATATTATTAGTTTATAGCGTCTCCGTGTTTTTGAAACAAAAAGAAAAAAATTTAAGCATTAAAAATTCTTTTGCATTAATTCTATATGCAGTTTCTGCACTTACATTACTGCTTGCTTGCTCTTTACCATATAAAAATACATAAATTAATAGACTGAGAGAGAGAGAGACAGAGGGAGAAAGTTAAAAATAGACACTGGTGAATGGATACACATTTTATTATAATGGGTTCAATGCCTTTTGATGTAGAATATATGTTTAATTCTTATATCCACGGAATTAAATTACATCATCATTAAAATCTTTCTCTTGATTTTGTTCAATGTAGTGAGAATTTATTCATATTTAATTTATTGTATGTTTGTTAGTGTAAGTATTTTTTAAATACATAGAAACTGTAAAGTCTTCATGTATGATTATTACGGTCTTTATGATTGAGAGAAAAAGTATAACACTCTTCACAATTTCATGAACACATTCTTGAATTAATAATTTATGTGGATTGCTGCTTAACTGATATCATTCACATGTAGAGAGATCGAGATAAAAATATTAATATCAATGAAATAAAGTTTCACATGTTCAATTTTTACAGTGCACACTGAAAAATTGCTCACCCTTATGATGAAACGGACCTTTGAACAGTACATAAGATACAAGCAGTGTTTACAAGTATCACACTGTTCCCACTTTACAAATACCAATGAGACACTCTGCCTAACTGTGTCAGGAGTAAATATTTTTTAAATAGAGCACCTTTTTTCTTCAGCAATTTCATCATCATCAGTGTCTATGTCAACAGAATCATCGATGTAAATGTGGCTTGGACCGGGCTGTGGAGATGCTGGTGCAGTCTTTTTCCTGCTTTCATTTTTGCATACAGAGGATACTACTGATGTATCTTGTTTTGCTTTCTGTTTTTGTTTCTTAATCTTCAAAATCTTCTCTTGTCCTTCTGTTCTACTCACATTTTGTTTCGAACTCTTTGTGATATGTTCTCTTACTTGATTTTCAATATCATCCTCTGTGATGCTGTGACGTGACACACTTTTGCACATAGTGTTTTCTGGGTTTTCTTATTTTCTGGGATCTTATTTCTTAAAGTAATGAAATTCGTCTGTCTAAAAGGTTTTGATGTGTTAAATGTTTGTCATCCATTTTTTCTCTCACTTCACTGCTACTGTATTGGTCCTCTGTGTTGTGATCAGGAATGGGATTAGTGATTTTGCCCTCTTGCATGAAAACTTATGCTGGTGCCAGGGCATGCTTTGGTATTATATCAGGGCAAAAGCGATATATTCCGGTTTTAGTGAAGGCTGACTGTAGGTTACCTGGTGACAATGCTTGAGTATAAGCTTTGCACCCTATCGCACATATGTTGTGCTTGGTAACTACACCAGTGTAAGATCTCCTTCTTTTGTTGCATTCAGAGTTATATATCTTCTGGAAAGACCCAAAGCATCCAACATCAAGGGGCTGTAGGAAATGACTTGTGTGGGCTGGGAGGATGTGTATAATTATGTTGTGTTCCTTTGCCCATTTTATGTATCCCACAGAAATGTGAGTTTTGTGTCCATCAAGAATAAGTAGGAGTGGTTTATCACCTCTACCTGGTGCAAAACAAAGAAAGTGGGTCTCCAGGTAATGGCAGAAAATTACAGAATTAGACCACCCAGTCTCTGACACATTGGCATCCCCTGGGCTTGCACCTGCATAAGTTCAGCCCTCATTCTTTCACCAGGGAAGACAAAGAAAGGGGGAACTGCAATACCTGATACGTTTTCACTTGAAATAGTTACTGTTACTGATTTTCCATACACTACTGCAGGTGGATGGAATTCTTCGCCAGCAAATATGTAGGGAGGGGTATGGTTGATGGTAAATCCCCGTTCATATATGTTGTATATCAAGTGTGGCCGTTCCTTTAGTTCGTACTTGGTAAGTACATGGTCAAGTTGGTTAAAGTATTTCATGACATTCTGTATGCTTGTAGAACTCGCTCTCTGTGCTTCAAGAGCTCTTGGTCGAACAACTTTCAAATCTGGCCATCTTTTGATAAAACCTCTAAAATATTTTTCAGTCAGTGGCTGATTTTTCTTCGATAATAGCGATATCTCTAACCTCCTTGCATGTATAGCCATATCCATATTTGGCCATTTCTTTTAAGTGATTTGCTACTTGTGCCCCCTCTTCTAGATTCAAAAATCAGGATTTCCCAACGATCACATAGTCTGGGTCTATTTTTCCTAGTACTCCGTCTCTAAGTGTTCACTTGAAACTCCTGAGATGTTCTTTACACTGCCATTCCATCTTTTACTGCCAAGTATGGTTTGTTAAACCTAGTGGGGCTATACAGTTTGTATTGTTTCTCTGTGAAATGAAGGGGTTTGACCTGCAATAAAAATTAAAATGGCCATAATTTTCTTTATTTCAGATTTTTTTTATATAAATTGTAACAAATTTCATCTCCATCTTTATAATATTTTATTGCTGTCAAAGACATATTCAATTCAATATAACATGAATAAATAATACAATATTGATGATGGAAATAAAAAAATAGAAAGAATTAAAAACATATGGTTTATTTCTAAATGTGTATTCCAGGATGTAACAAAACATATTTCTCTTTCCAATTAAATAATACTAAAATGAAAAAGTCCATAGTGAATATACATTTCCAGTGTACATTTTTCTGATGTTGTATAAGAACCACACATTATTAAACCAAATATTTACATTGGCTTTGCCATTGAATAAATTCCCAAAGTGGGTTTTCCTGTTCAAGAAATGTAAACAAAGCCAACATGTGATCAGCGGACCTATCTTTAGCAAATAATACACAATTCAAGGCCAAAAACTCTGACAAATAATGCATTAGTCAAAATATAGAATTTTATTCAGATTTCTTTAAATTACATGAAAGTACCTGTTTAAATCTCATTTTGTTTGATTTTACTTGTTAAATACTTGCTGTCACTCTTGAATAATGCTGGTGACCCAGTTGATGACATCATTATCTTGAACAAGTGCGTTAGGTCATGAGAAACATGGCGCATGAATCAAGGACGGACATTGAGTTAGGATGGAGGACGATATACGAGTACATCAAGTCTGTATCAATTTTATTTATCCTGCTGACACGGAATAAAACACATATAGTTTTGTGTATATATGCATATGATGGATTTTATTAGTCTAGTTCACCACAATGAACTCTGTACATCTTCATGCCAAATTACACTGATCATAATACTGTATGAATTTTGTTTTGCTAGCATAATAGTCTACAGGATCTGTACTGTACGACTGATGAATTAACATGAATGTACTAAAATGAACTGACTTCTTATACTATTTAATGAATTGGAAACACAGGCCTGTAAAAATGTTTCTGTTCATAACATCTACATCAACATTCAAGACATATTATCACTATCAATATATATAACTTTAATACTCTGACAATATGGAACAAAATTTTTCTTCATTATTCATGATTTAATTCATAAAGACTTAAGAAAGTAACTCATTACAAAACAGATTGCTTGATGCTACTAAATACTGTATACATGACACAAGCATACATTTTAACATCACCAGGCCAATATATATATATAAAAAAACCAAAAGGTTCTCAACAGTTACCTGTTTAACAATTAATTATTAATTTTAATTAACAATTATGGATTTAAACCTAGGTAAGAAGTGCCAAGCCTCACTGCAAGTGAGGTGATATCTGTAGCAAACTTCCTATACTTCATGATTCCCTGCAATCCTGGGAGATGAAATAAAACTGCATAATGAAAATGTGTAAGACATGAAAAGTCAATGTCATTTTTTTAAACTGTGTTGGAATTCTCAATGTGCCTGTCCTCTGCATTACATGGTTCCTGGGGGAGTTGAAGAGTTTGTTTTTCCAAGTCTCTTCATCAATGGCCGATCATACACCCAATGTTCTCCAACCTCATGAAAATGCTGAGAAAAAAAAAAAAAGACATAAAATTTAATTCTATTCAGTTTAAAGAAAAATACCTTTATTCAAAAGTCTTCACTTAAATTGAAACCTTCTAATTTCCCCTCATATTATCAATCTTTGTCAATTAAACATTCTATTTTAGTTTGCATGTCTTCCTGCCCACTGTCTCGGACACATTTATCTATCCTTGTTTTTGGTTCAAGAACCAACAGAATTTCCTATTCTTGGGGGTATACTGTGAAGTTATAACTTTTTGTGGGGTATCAATATTCATGTATTTCCTGGTTGATACAAACCACAAATGTCAAGACCCAATAAACAATGATAAGATACTTTCCCCAATCCATGAATTTAAGTACTATAACAAAATACCATTTTTTGCAAAATCACAAAAATTAATGAATTTATACTATAGCTTTACCACTATCTCTCATGCATAACTCTGCTTTATGAATAATATTTGTCTCAAACACATCATCATGTATTGCAATTAACCTGTATCTATCACATACAAAACTTTCACTCGGATTACAGACCTTCCCTAGACATCAAACTTGCATCTAAAAGAAAACAGAACTCGGACACACAAAGAACTTGTTCCTCAAACTATGAACCTTTGTATCACAAAAAACTTGTTTCTCAGATCACTGACCTTGGTCTTTCAGACATACACCTTTTCCCTTTACTAGCATTATAATAATTACATATATTTACTAAATATACTTTCGTCACACATACAATGTTTCTCTCACACAATGCTATTTGGTGTTTTATGGCATAAAAACATAAGTAGGTTACTTAGTGCCAAGGCAAATGGGGTAAAGTGCCTTGCCCAAGTACATTCTACTCGCCCCCTTTCTGTCACCAGTCTGGCATGCTAACCAAAGTAGTACATTTGGCGTTAGCTTATGTTCAGGCAGTTCATCTGCTTACATTACAGATGTTTTCATCATGCATATATATGCAGCAGTATGAAACAGAACATCCTGATGCTATTTTACCTAAATTGTCAGATATATTCGACAAAGACATGTCTCACAAGCTGAATGACATCATAATAAAAGGTAAAAGACATACAGTAGATGAAACAATTGCAAGTTGAGCAAGGTGTACAGCATGTACACTGTCAATGGCTTACATATAAATAGCTGCGAGCTTCAAGTCTAATGGATAGAACAGGGGATAGGTGGAGTCTTGAACTGGTTTGATTAAGCGGCATTGTTTTGGTTATTGTATACTGTGTACATTTTTAGAAATTTTGGTAAATGTTGCAGCCTTACTGCTGTCTTTGTCGTGCAGGGCCTTAATTAAGGGTGCCTGGAAACCAAGGATGTTAGAATACATAGAATAAATGTAGTAAAACTAAACTCTTACACTACAGTACCTTTGTTTCAAACTTGAGCCCCCTCTCATTCCTCTCTTTGGCCTCTTCTCGTTGTCTATGTTCTAGCTGATGCTTGAAGTCAGTGGCTTTCTCTACATCCTTGATTTTTAGATTATATGTCACATCCCTCCACAATCTGTAATAATTTCAATGCACTTGAAATAACATGGAATCTATTCAAAACACACCACTAGGACCTGGAAGACCAAGAGAAATTTTGCAAGCAAAACAAATTTCAATGAAAAACAAAATTAAACATACTATTAACACACATTTGGACTTCAATTTGTACTTTGTTGTCTGTATCCAGAAATTCACAAAATCTGATGATGAATCGCGTGTATTTGGAAACATGGATACTGATAGAACATTATCAATAATACTGGAGCCAAAATTCATCCAGTAATATTATTGGTATTTTTAAGTATTTTGAATTTTTATAATAACTGATGACACTATATTATACTAATTTACAAAATTTTACCAGTGTTATTTCTTAACTGATTAATGAGATTACTGAAATATAGGTGATTTTTATTAAACACTTTCACCAAAGAGTGTCATACATGTACTTTTTCACCTCATGGCCACACCATACGACATGCTCTGGGAGCAGGAGTATTAAAATCCATAAGGACTGTGTGTGCAAACATTATATCCCAAACATGATGTGAATTGGTTTAGTGTCTATGGAAATATCGGTGATTCCACAAATTTTTTTTTTTTAACTATTCACAAAACATTAAAACCAAAATGTTATCTCCAATTCTTTACTCCATGGTCCAACCAAGAGGCAGGATACAGTGGCAGGAGTCATAGTGAAGAATGGGGAACATGATCTTATTCCAAATATGAAGTGAACTGGAAAGGGTTTACTGACCTACAAGTGATGGAGAAATTTTAACCAAAGTTTTCCACAAAAAGCAAATTTTTCGAGTAAATTATGTTTCTCCGAGAATATTTGCCCGATCATATTAACATTTGGAATATAAGCCCGCTACCTCCTGCATCCAGCCCTAATAAAAGATGAAAATTCGTCTTTTTTGTCTATAACATATACACCAAGGGCAATAACTCGTGCCCATTACATCCCCTTGCCAACGCTAGGTGTCACTAGTTTTTAAGCCGAGCAAAAGACCAATGAGGATGATTGCATAGCAGGATGGGAGAGTTTTTTAAGTAATGTGATCGGGTATGTTTTCTCAAAGAAACATAATTTACTAGAAAAATTTGCTTTCTCCTTTGAATTTATTCATTGATCACATTAACATTAGGAAAATAGGTAATAGGAGGAGGGAATGTTGAGCATCCTACCTATACCTCGGGTATCCTTCTAGGGAAGAAAGATTGGATTCCCTATGTGAACAATAACCTGCTCTCCTACTAAAGGCAACACAGCCTATGGTCACATGATACGTGACAGCTATATCAAGTTAAGATGATTATTGAAATCTTCTTACCATCAAAATTCACTGGTGAATCCAACGAAGTTTAGAGGCTGTGTTGGTTTAATTGGGTCTGGTGGTCGTCTGGGCCACAGCCACAGGACCCACCAGATTCAGGTTTTGTCTCTGCGGAGCTAAATCTCTGAGATAAAACTTGAGAAGATTGACTCTGCATGTCAGCCAACTGCTACTATCATGTCTCTATTGAAATGTTGCATTCAAACATGAGGCTTGCAGAGATTACTAGAATTTCATGAGTGGAAATCTTCATGAGGTGACTCTGATCTTTTGAGACTTCAGAGTATGCTGAGCGTATAACCCACTTAAGTCATGAAGATAGGGCTTGACAGGTGATATCCTGCTTTCCCACCTTCATTGGGAGAAAGAGTCATTTGTGGTTACCACAACTTGTCTCGATGCGCTTCAAGCAGTGCTTGAGGGCATGGACAGGATCTTGCATGGCCACTGTCCAAGACTTATCTATAGATGAGAGGGAACGTATGACAACTCTCTGATTGCCCACTGATGGTAACCAGTTCTTGGCTGCAAAGCCTGGTTGTGTCATGAGGATTACCGAACCATCCAATCTAAACTGAAGATAGTTTGGGTCAACTGAAAGGGCATGTAACTCGCTCACCCTGCATGCCGAAGCTAAAGCTATCAGGAAACAGGTTTGTATGATAACAGCTTCTAACGACTCAAATTTATCTGAATTGAGTCATGTTAAGACCTAGGACAGATTCCATTTTGGAAACAGGGTGAGGGATTTTGGTCTATTCAAATCAAAATTTGGCTAGTAGGACTGATAGATCTTTATCATGACTGATATCTCTTCTGCCACAATGCCTGAATGTGTCTGACATCATGGAGCGGTAGCCTTTGATGGTAATTGGTGCCAACTTTTCTCCTCATAGAGCAAGAGAAAAAAAAGTTGGCCAGTTGAGGGATTGAGGCACTCAAAGGGACGATGTTATTGACTCGGCACCAGTCACAGAAAACACACCACTCTCCTCATAAGTCTTCAGTGTAGAGGGCCTTCTTCCTCTCAAGATTCTCTCCACAATCAAAGGTCTAAATTCTTCTCTCACAAGGCTGTCCTGACAAGAGCCAGGCATGAAGGAGAAGACAGTCCAGGCAGGGGTGGAACACCTGCAACCAGGGTTGTTTGAGAAGATTCAGTTTGGCCATAATGTTCCTGGGTAGGTCTATCGCTAGATCGAGTAGATCGTTGACCCAGAACTTGTCCAATCTGAGAGAGGCTATCAGAATTATCTTGCAATTCTGACCCCTTATTTTCTGTATTATTTTCGGTACTAAGACCATGGGGATGGGGGGGGAGTAAAGGCCCATAACCCCTCTCAACTGATTGACAGTGCATCTACAGCCCAAGCTTCTGGGTCCAGGACCGGTGAGACAAAGGTGGGCAATTGTGGTGCGACCTTGTCACAAAAAGGTTGATCATCGGAAGCCCCCAAGTGCACAAATTCGATGAAAAACTGATGCATGAAGGGCCCATTCTGTATGCATAACCTGACCCTTTCTGGAGAGAACGTCGACCAGGACACTGAGTCTGCCAGAAATGTGTCTGATTTGTATGTTGATCTGAAGTTGGCAGCACCGACAGAGAAACTACCAAACCTGCACACAAAGGTCAAGTGATTTAGAGTTGTCCGACATAATCCTGCAGAGTTGGTCCTTCCAGAACTGAAAGGCGTTTATGATAGTCTTCGTTTGGACGAGGTTGATGTGAAGACGCAGTTTCCCTGGTCCCCATTTGCCGCTGACCGTTCTGAAGTTCGACAACCAGTGGGCTCCCCAACCATAAGTACTGGTGTCTGTACATGCCATCACCTCCAGTTGAGACTTCTCCAGAGGAGTTCCCATAACAAGTCAACCATGGTTGTGCGACTGACACAGGAATGATAGTACCTCATTCGGGATATTGACCTTTTGGTCGAGTGAACTGGAAAAGGGACACCATTAAGCCAGCAAGGTCATTTGTAATGGGCGGCCCAGCAGGATCAAATCCACTGCCACATTGAATAAACCAAGTAGTTGCAAGAACTCTTTCGCTGAAATCCACGTCATGTTGGAAATGGACTCTATGAGTGTGACGATCCATACGATGCTGACATGAGGGAGACAGACAAGATTGATATTGGTTATAAACTCTATAACCATGTTGACAAAACACTGGGACGAGTGAAGGTCGGACTTTTCCCACTTCACCAGAAAACTGAAATGATTCAAAAGGGATAGGAGATCATTTCTGCCCTTGAGAAGAATAGAACTTACTATATGTTCTTGGAGGAGATCATCCAGATATACCACTGCTGCTGTACAGGAAGTTGACTGGAACAGGGTGACAACACAATTCATGATTTTGGTAAAGTCCCTGGGGCTGATATTTAGACCAAACGGAAGAATCTGAAAATGGTAAGCTTTGTCGTGGTAAGCAAACCAAAGAAACTTTTG
The DNA here is from genome assembly GCA_029931535.1 of Margaritifera margaritifera. Lineage (NCBI taxonomy): Eukaryota > Metazoa > Mollusca > Bivalvia > Unionida > Margaritiferidae > Margaritifera > Margaritifera margaritifera. The sequence continues at coordinate 1,448,681 of JAQPZY010001370.1, read as the reverse complement.
CAACGCTGAGTAAATAGGGACATGAAAGCAGGCATCAGTGAGATCAAGACTGATGGCATATTTGTCCCTTCAGATGGAGAGTCGTATAGGTCTCACTGTCTCCATCTTGAACCAAGGCAGAAGAATGAATTCATTGAGGCAACTCAGATCTATGATCGGCTTCAACTTGCCATTGGCCTTTTTTAAATGGAACAGCCCTTAACAGAAGTCTGGAGATTGTGGTTTTCACACAATGGGGTGTTGAAGTGGCAGTCCCAACCCTGTCCACATCTTTTGAACCATCTGTATACAGGGACATATGACCACATTATGTGACTCTGATTTCAATGAATTTACTCCAAAAAGAGATGATTTGTTTATGACTTTCTGAATTAGCAAAGATCAAATATTAATGGGGGGGGGGGGTGATAACCAAGGTGGTGTTTTTGGAACATAGAATTTTGCAATATTTCCAACACTGATTTTTGCTGTTTCTAGGAGAGGACGAATTCATCTGCTGGAAGGTGGAATGAAATTTTGTTTCTGAACATACCAGGTTTGGTCTTTGGGCCTAAAGACTACATCATATGATAGATAGATTAGTATTTTGGTTCTGCAACGAAAAGCCAATTCCATTCACTGGAGATAACTGGATGGTACATTTGCGTCCACATAAAGGTGTTCTGAGGGGGAAGTTCTAACTGCACTGACAAAATTTAAGTCACTGATTGTGTATTGGATCAAGTGTCTGCAGGTAAGATTTACAAAATGATCCATACAAAAATGATACCATAATCTAGCTTAGATCTTACTAAAGACCTGTATAACTACAGCAAGACTTCAGATCTGCTCCCCAATCTGTGTTTGCCATGACTCGTATTAAATACAGGGCTTTTGACATTTTTCCCTTAAGTATCTAATATGTGGAAGTAAAGTTAGTTTATGATAAAAAATAAGCCCTATAAATTTGGTCTGCTTCACAACAGGGATAAGAGAACCATCTAGATAGAGTTTTGGATCATCATGAATACGACATAATCGGCTGAAGTGAATGCAAACAGTTTTAGAATTCAAATATTTTAACCCATTTATTCTGCCCATTTCTAAACTCTATTAAAGCTTATCTCTAGATGGCATTCAATAGTATGAATACTCTTTGATCTATAACAGATAAAAAAAATCGACATACAATGAGCAGTCATTTCCTGGATTATGGAATTTCACTGTGCTGTTAATTCTGATGTTGAATAGGGTGATTGACTGACAATATGCTGCTCTGAGGTACACCCATATCCTGAGGATATTTTTCAGAAAGGGTGGTACCTTACTTAAATATTTAAATTTCTATCTGTCAAAATAGGGTGGTACCTTACTTAAATATTTAAATTTCTATCTGTCAAAATATGGTGGTACCTTACTCAAATATATTTATATTTCTATCTGTCAAAATAGGTTGGTGCCTTACTTAAATCTTTTTCTATCTTTCAAAACATTGGATATGAAACTACGTAGGTGTCCCCTCATACTAAGGTTGAATAGGTAATTCATTATGCCATACTTTTATATGGCGTCATAAGCTTTCTCCAGTCAAAAAAAGATGGCAATTATATGTTCTTTATTTAATAAATGCTTCGTAATAAATATTTTAAATCTGACTAGATGGTCTATTCTGATTCTCTGGCATCTGAATCCACATTGAAGGTGTGACAGTAGTTTGCAGGGCTCAAGACACCTGACAAGTTTATCATATATCATTCATTTCATGGTTTTGTAAATACAGCTTGTTAGTGATATGTGCTGATAGTTCGAAGGGTCCATGGCACGGTCAATACTGGAATACAAGCAATACTGATCATACTGGATGAAGAAATTGTCCCAATATCATTACCATATTACTAGTAAAGCTGATGGCAGCATATAAAAATACTGGATTCTGGTATGACCAACTTGATGATACAAAAAACATGTTATTAGTTTTCACAATACAGGACATCCAGTATTATATCAATAATATACTGATAATGCTGGAAAATAAAATGTCATTAATATTGCCAGTATCTTCCAGTTCTACCAACAGTGACAGAAAATGAAAATACTGGAAACTTGTAATTTATTATTATTATCCATGTTGCCGCTGGTGATTGACAAAATTACAAATGGCAATCAAACTGTCCAGATGGCAATTTATTTCAATAAAAATAACATATCTGGTGAATGAAAATTGATGGACTTGTCTGCAAATTTTTGCTTTAAAGCTGCTAATGTCCACAAATGTAATGTATTTTCTATCTTGTATAACTGATGTAGGGGAGTAAATTTATAACAAAGAAATCAATAAATCAAATTTGTTAGTTTTGAAAGAAAAATTTGACAGCATAGCTGTAATATTAATGAGGGGACCTGGGAGAGAAACCCTCATCTAATTTATTAAGTAAATTTTTATTTAAAGAGACAAAATATCTTAAAAATTAGAAAATACTATGGATATTGGGAATATTAGTTCAGTGATTACCTGCGAGACTCAAACTCAGTCTGGGTATCAGAAGGCCTGACCCTCTTTTTCACTACAGGGATCTTACATGTGTCAATAAAGACTTCATTCATCTGAAGAGAAAAAATAATATGAAATGTCAACATAAATCTTTCTAAAGATAATTCTGATTAAAGACGGCAGTCTTATTAGCTAGAACAATAAAGCCCTGCCCAAGTCCCCTATGGGTTTGACCTTTGGGGCTCTCAAGACCCAAGCTCATATTCAAATATGTGTATAATTCACAGTTGACACAGATTCTATTTCCTGTATCTCCATGACATGCCTCTGTTTCCCCATTATACTCCAATTTTGAGCATATCACTTTTGATGGGGTCTATATGCAGATAGTGTGCTGACTCTGTTCAGCAGCTGCCTTGCTTGATTAAAGTAAAGAAACATCCAAAAGTGTGACCACTTAGGCTAAATAAGCTGTGAACAGCCACTCACTTGAATACTTATTTGATAAAGTAGACTGTTTAGATCTAGATGTTAACCTAGAACAGATGAATTTTTAGCACAAGTTCAACCATTCCTCTCTTACTTTTCTTATATTTTGTACTTATTCCACCTATATATTAGAAACATACCTCTTCCATGAGATTTTCTATGTTGGCAAGAACAAAATAAAATGAATCAGTTGATTAATGATAACAATTTATTTTTCAGAAAAAATTATTTCATTTATATATCATGATTTATGCAGAGTTTATTGCTACTTTGAAATATTATTTACTAAAAGTGTGTTCAACCATAATAAAAGTGCCTTTTACAAGATGTATATTTTTGACAAACAGAATATCTTTGGTGAAAGCAATACACAAACCTTGTATGGCTAATCTGACAAAGGGAATTAACTCTTACTCAAAAAGGGGAATAACCTGAATACCACAATTCAACACTTGAAATACTTTTCATAACAGTAATTCCCTAAATAAAAAATCAAATTTATTCTTTAATAATGTTAAGTGTTCATTACTAAAGTTTATTCATTAATATATGATCTTAACTTTGAAAGTTTGTATCAATGCTAACAACAAATAGCCTGCTTTTAATGTTCAATATGTGTAATTTATCTCCTGTAAATAAATACATAATTAAATAAATATTTTTTAAAAATTTTTAAAAAGTTTTCAAGAAACACAAGTAAAACTGGGGACACTCAAGAATAGTTGAACCGTCCAAAATTGAATGACTTCCCCTAAGTTATGAGAATCAGGAGTCCAGGACTCCTCTTCATTCAGAAAATATGTTGAGACCCCTGCACATCTAACTAAAATATTTATAAGGGCATAGTACACTTGGCACAATGGTGCCATATATGCTGAGCATTTTTCATTTGATTAGTTATTTATCAATGCAAAGCATCCAAAATGAATGCTATACCAGTGTAATTTTCAAAAGACTCCCTTTGTATGTTTTAATACAAGGTTAACAACAAGTTCATTCACGTGAATCTATATACTAAAGATACCTTCAACTGAAATGATAATCTTATACAAAATCCAATAAAAAAAAAAATTAAAAAAACCTCACTATAGAGAAACTTAACAAATTGCATTTGTCTATGTCTATCTGAGATCTTCATTTTGACTACTGTGCTGATTCCCTATGGGAAATAAAATTAAGTACATGGAATCAGAAGAAAATAATCTAGAAAATCCTTCAACACATTTTTCCAATTTTTCAGCCAGTTGTTAACTGAGAGATATAAAACTGTTTTTACCAAAAAAACTCAAAGATTTCAACGATCAAGTAGACAGAATTGTACCATGATAATAATAGAGCCTTATTTGCAGAAACTATGATTCAACTTGTGTGTATAGTCCCATACCATAGTGAGAAAGAAGACTTTAAACAATTGAGGGTAACAACTTATTAACAAAAATCAATGAAACAACTGGAGGTGGGGTGGGGTGATGAATCTTCTCTGTCTGTCATTCTCTCTTTCCCATGTTTATGAATATATTCATTTAATGCAAGTTTGCAATAATGACATATTGTTCAAAGATTCTTGTGCTGAGGGTTATGGCATTTTCCTGAAGCAAATGCCTTCATCCTGGTTCTTATACCTTTAAAAAAATTTCATATTACACGAGTTTTATAATTTGGTGCAATCAATTTTCATGAAAACTGTCAAAAAACATTTATATTATAATAATCAGGAACTGGTTCACCCAGTCAAATTTAGATGCAGAAGAACCCAAGTTCCACACACTTCAGATTAACTCTACAGTAGATGTCCAACTTTTTATGCTTACTCCAGTATCATACTTGGCCCACATGGTACCATTCCACTCTCCTTCTAGAGTACAGAAAGGTTTCTTCTCATTAGGGGCCATAATGCTCCCTGTGATTCGATGTTTCTTCCCACCATAAAATGGCTGAAATGAAAATGTCCAATTAAATCTGATGAAAATGTCTGCATACACATTCAATTATTATGCTAGTGATGCAATAGTTTTGATACCAAAAAAAGAAACCAATCTGAATATGACACTGAGATTTGGACCCAGAGACAGGCCGAATGGTAAAGGCCAACTTTTATAATGACTGTATATTTGTGTCAATTGTGAAATGAAATAATTAAAGAGCTAGGTATCCTTTTGCTATTAACTTGATTGATTGCTTTCTTGCTGACACTGCCAAAAAAATATTTAAAAAAATTATGTCAAAGCTTCTTAAAATAAGAGATCCAGTAGCTAACAATCCATAAGTATTTAATCCTTCATTGAATCTTCACTCAGGAAAATGAATATCCTGAATATATACATGTTGTACCAGGTGTACCACAGGCATGTAACTCTATATCCAAGGTTAAACTATATATTTTTACCCCTGTAATGAAGTGGTGCTGCACGCACATGACCTTGTGCATACATGTAAGATACAGGCAGGTTTTTTTTTCTCAACTTTAATGGACTATACCTTTGATACTACTGTAATTGCCATATATCTTGAGACAGAATTTGTTTTCCTCCTTGTGTCAAAACTTTCAGAACTGACATATTATTACAGAATAATAATTCTACAATCTTTTATCCAGCTTTAATAAATATCTTTATTCTTTTTCGGCTTGTTTTTCACATTTGTACAAATAACTCACATGACACAAGAAAAGAAATAAAAGAGGAAGTGTGGGTCTTAAATCTCATCATTATAACTGAAGCTGCAGCTATCATGCTTGAAAAAAGCAGTTACTCAAAAGTGATTATTTCAAGATAAAGATCTTTTTGGTGAATTTAAAAGTTGCTTAGTGCTTTATTTTCATATTTTGAATGCAAATATTTTGCTGGTCATGGTGGTCAAGCAATCCATTGATTTCCCCTCTCAAAATGATGAAATACAATCACATGTGGAATAAAACATTAGGGTGGAGCTTCTAGTAGTATGGCTGGCACTGTTTATTATGCAATAGGTGTCAATTCATCTGATGTACGTTAAGTTTAATAGGAAACCCATAAGTTTACTCAACCAATAAGATCTTTCAATCAACACCCTGCAGAGTTCCAACAACTTAATTAGAAATTGGGAGTCATCATATGGATAATTGACTAGTCATGTTAGTTAAACAAACGATGCCCATTGATTATGCTCACAGAGCAAGTGTTCCAAAACTTTCATCATGGAAAAAAATATACATTGAATTGAAATGTTCCAAAAGTTGCAGTGCATTCAAAGTTATTTTAAAAAAATAATTTAGGGATGTCCCAACATTCACACTGTACCAACATATATCATAAATATGGTATAACATGAATCAGAGCAGTCTACTAAAAGTAATTCCAATTAAACCTGCATATCATACAATATAGATCCAATTAAACCTGCATATCCTACAATATACATCCAATTAAACCTGCATATCCTACAATATACATCCAATTAAACCTGCATATCCTACAATATACATCCAATTAAACCTGCATATCCTACGATATACATCCAATTAAACCTGCATATCATACAATCTTTTCTATTAAACGTCTTTAAAGTCAGTGAATGGTATGACATTTTTTTAATAAGGCAATGTCTCAAGGATATAGGATACATATTTGCTGTGTAGTTTGAAAAGATGAACCTCATGATTAAGCCTTATATACATTGAAGCATATCAAATATGAACCTCATGATTAAGCCTTACATGCATTGAAGCATATTATATGAACCTCATGATTAAGCCTTATATGCATATAATATTATGAACCTCATTATTAAGCCTTATATGCATATAATATATATGAACCTCATTATTAAGCCTTATATGCATATAATATTATGAACCTCATGATTAAGCCTTGTATGCATTGAAAGCATATAATATATATGTTATCTCAAGGGTGTCAAACATACGGCCCACCAGACTCATTATTTATTATTGTTATTTATTATTTATTATTATTACTTATATCAAATCTGGCCCGCCATAGCAGACGAGTTTGACACCCCTGTGTTATCTGTATCGCATACAAAGCATAGATATATGGCCTAGTATTTTTTCTCTGTTTACCTTACATATGTAAAATCATCAACCATGTTACAGCTGCTGTAAAAGTTCTTTCTTTGGGGGTTAAAGTTTTTGTGGATTTGCAAAAATAATATTTTCATAGGTACTTAAATCCATGGATTGGGAAGTGTTTTCTGCTGTCTTTACAGATAGATCACTATTTGTTGGGCACTTAAATCAACACAAATTGGCACTCCACGAAAAATAGTGAATTCACAATCTGTATCCACCAAACAATAGATTATTTCTATTTATGTATTGTTATATTTACCTTTGTAAGGAACTCTATGGTAGCACTGTATCCTGTTTTGACACATGCAACAGTAACTTTCCCTCCCATCTCAATCCATGGGATTGTTAAAATGGATCTGCAATGCAATTATAAATTAAGTTCATTGAATGAGTTGGCAGAAATGTTAGAACAACAGACCTACAAAAATAGCATGAAATATGGCTAAAAGTTTTAAAAGATGATTTGGTTTTTCTAAAGATGCATACCTGGTACTAGGTTTTCAATAAAAATTATATATTAACTTATTTCAAAATGAATCATTGTCATAAAATGAAGTAATTAGAAAATTATTTCATATGTCATTAATATAGAATTTAATTGGAAAATAGGGCATAGTTTGTGAAAGTTTACAAGACATTCAGTATGTAACCAATAACCATAGAATATATAAGTTTAAGTATTTCCTGCTCGACTGTTATCTTGTCTGTATTATCAGCTAGTCAGATATTGGACAATATTATTCCCCACGGCAATGACAACAGTGCCAACAATGCTATGATTTGTATCCAAGTTTTTAAAGTTTTATAAAACACATCAGACATCAAGAGCATAGCATATGCCCTCCAGCACATTTAAATATGCTGAAAATAAATGCAAAATACTTGTAAAGGTAATTTTAGCATCGATCCTAATCTATTTTTACGCTCCTGAGCTGATCTTGCAGACCCTGTTTCTATGCAGTTCTCAACAGCCTGATCTCATTAGAACATGTACACTTTTCAGTCTATTGCTAAAAAAAATCAATAAATAAGATTGGTATCAAATCTTTGACTGAACTACTCAAAAGAAGTCAATGGCCATTAAGAATAAATCACTTGAAACTAGTAAAGCATCCCAGGAGTTATAAGAGTGTGTATTTTTGATTATAAATTAATTTGTTTGGTATGATGCTACTAGTAGAGGCATAATAGAGGATTTCTACCCCATTTTCAACTGAAGTAATGCCTCTGACTTCAATGTTATGATTACCTAATTGAATATCAGGACATCAGTTGATTGTTGATTGGCCAATATCAGGACATCAGCTGAATGCTGTTTGGCCGATATCAGAACATTTTATATAAAACATGGGAATCACAAGCACTACAGGAATACTACATCTGAGAAAATTTGTCCAGCTCTTAGCAACTGATACATATAATATGCCTATTCTTATCAGAAAATTCCAAAACTTCATGTCTCAAATATGTTCAATTTTCTGAATTAAAAAAAATTAATGTATAATGATGCAAAACTATTATGATTAAGATTACCTTCCATATCCATTTGGAAATGTGAGGATGTATTCCTCATCATGATCTATTACAGATAACACAGCCTGTCCAATCATATGCACTCCTATTGACAGGCCCAGGAACTTGGACTTGGTCCATATGTACCCATCCAGGTACAATCGGCTGTTGTAGTGCTCTGCATAAAATGCTGATACTGAAAAATGTACAACATTTTTATCCCCATGTTTTTTGAAGAAAAGGTAGGGGAATTTATGATACTGCCCATGTGTGATCGTCTGCATGCATGCACAATGTTGCAAAGCTCATCCTACAATGTTAAAGGTGAACACTTGAATATGATTGGGGGTGGTCTGTACATACCCACAATGGTTTGAGAGTTCTGACTTGTTCTCAAGGGGTGGAGTGGGGGCTACTTAGCTCGGGTGGAGGGGAGGTTGGAGCTTGGGAGTGGGACTATTTAGCTAGGGTGGGTGGATGAGTGGGTGGAGCTACACTTAACTGAGAAAGCATGGGAATATGCAGATATGTTGCAGAATTATATAATTGAATGTTGTCATTGATACGTTTTATAACTCAAGGTTACTTTATATACAACACATATCTAATATTTATCTTGATCTTACAATAACATTAATGCTTTTAGTATCTCTACTTACTTTAAGATCACACATCTATATTTTGTTTTACTTTTCATTAGACAAAGTTTGCATATAGGTATTTCATCAGGTTATACTGGGACTATTCTAGAACTGAAAATATGGAGGCAAATCACACACCCTCCATTTGACAAAAAAAGGAGCAATTTTCTGAATATAAGAGAAATTTAATGAAGAAATGAAGGTAAGGCTCGAAAATATAAGATGCAGTTTTTGCTCATTCTGTTGATTTTTTGGCACCGTTTAGAAATAATTGCAAATCCGGCATCTCAGAATATACCCAGATTATACACTGCCTTTTATGCTCATTGCTTATTAAAGCAATATGAGTGAACAATTAGTTTACACAATAAGTGGTTGACACTTACAGAATGAAGACAGACAGAAAGACATGTAAACAGACAAAAATACACAGACAGACAGGCATATACTTACTTGGAGGGTGATGTGATACTTGTTCTGCTATAAAAGAAAGATTTTCTTTTGTCCCCCATGGAATAGGTCCATCTTCAACTTTTTCCTTGTAAAAGAAAAAAATACTGAATTGGAAATGTTATACTCAGTTAAAGAATATTAGCTATATGATTGAGGAGAAATTGTTATCCCAATACAGTCATTTGAAAACCGAATTATGGCTATGAAATTGAACAAAATTTCTGAATAATATTTACAAATTACTTTATGATATAATTTCCATCTTCATTACAGGGACACACACATTATTAGCTGTAATGCTGCATTGACATCCCCCATGAGATTAGTTAACGATTCGGATGTGAGGTGTATATTTGACATCTTACTCCAAAGTATAGGAGCGTAAAGTTTTGCGACCCCTGAGCTGCTTTTTCAGAACATTGGAAGTATTTCTAACCAAAATGAGCAATTGTATGTGTAGAAACATCTCATGTCCATCCTCCACGACCTTATATCATTTACAATTCTTGCACTTGCTTGTCATCTCTTTAACGAAGAAGAACAAACAAGTGCATACAACAAATTATATATAATTGAAATAAATGTAAACCACATTATTGAAACAAGTTATAAGTGTAATAGTTGATAAGTACAGTGCACAAAAATGCTTGATGCATCATATAAAACCAGTTTTTAAAAGTAAAATATCTTTCTTTGATAATACTTACCCGATCATAATACCTTAGGAGAACTACTAGTACCTCACAAATCCAGCCTTACCAAGCTAAAAATTTGTAACTAAAAGCTAAAAGTTATCTGCCCACCTAGGTGGCAGTTAGCTAGAGCGATCTCTCCTTGGTACAGGGATTGGTACTAAATTCCATGCATACTTCAGTTACTACTGGAGCAGGAAGCCTCTCTCAGATAAGGATGTAACTGCGGGGAGGTTGGGAGGGTGTATGTATATTACGATCATGTAAGTATTATCAAAGAAATATATTTTACTTAGAAAAATTGGTTTCTTCTTCAAATACGTTACCGGATCATAATATCTTAGAAGAATAGGTAAGAGGTGGAGGGAGTTACATCCTCTGACCCGAAAAAGGCCATCTCCAGTCTCCTAAGGTATGTGAGACAGCTTCTAGATGACCCAACTGGAGCATAGACTCCATATGTCGGGGAGCGGCTTTAAAGGGAAAAGTCCCAACCCCTCCCCCCCACCCCCACCCCCGCATAAGTCATGAAGCTGCTTCATAAGCTGTTGACCAACCCGGGAAAGTAACCTGTTGCACCACAGATACAGGTACTACCAGGTCGAGCTGAGTCTTTTGGGATGAAAGATCTCAGAGATAAAAGCTGGAGAAAGTCAACTCAGACCTCCATCCTATGGCATGAATGATGTCAGTAAGGGAACAGTTTCGCTCAAATGCAATGCTTGTGGTGACTTCCCTAACTTCATGAGCCTAAATACATAATAGACTCATTTGAGTTGGAGTTATTTCCCGATATGTGGAACGAATTACCCCTTTAATCCTGGATGAAAGTGCCTGTGCTGATATGTCATCCTTTCCCTCTCTGAGGGGTAAAAAGAGGCGTGATCTTGTTTTGTCCCACATCCTCTCTTCCATGATGATGCAGCATGTCATAGATTGTGGAACGATAGCCTTTGATGGAGATTGGTGCTGTTTCTTGTCAAAGAGCCATAGTAGAAAGTTAGCTATTTGAGGTATTGATGACTGCAGGGGCATATTTTCTTGAACACACCATCTGGTGAAAACTCTCCATTTGCCCGTATAGACTTTTAGAGTGGAGGACCGTTTTGCTCTAGCGATTCTCTCCACCACTGGTTGGGAGAACTGTTTGTTCTTGAGGGCTTGTTAAATATGAGCCAGGTGTGCAAGTTCAGCAACTCTGGGTTATGATGAAATGCCTGCTGTCGTGGTTGTTTTAGTAGATGTGGAAATGTTCCCATTTTCCTGGTGGATTTCCTCAGCCAGATTGGTGAGGTTGTTGATCCATGATTTTTCCCACTTGAGCAGGGCAATCAGGATGAGGTGACAGTCCGATTCTTTAACTTTCTGAATGATGGAAGGTGTGCACCCCATCCCTCTGCGCTTGCATCTGTACAGACAGTGATTTCCAGAGGTTGCAGCTGCAGGGGTGTGCCCAATGTCAGCCATCTGAGGTTACCCCATCTTCGGAGATGGGATTTCATCTCCGGAGATATAGTGAGAGGTTGGTCCAATGGGCAACATCTCAGGCTCTATTTGGACAACAGGATCATTTGCAATGGGCGCATAAAGAGTTGACCTAGAAGGATGAGGTCCGCTGCCACACTGAGCAAGCCCAGCAGGCAGCGGAATTCTTGGGTGAAGAGTTCGTCTTGCATCAGCAAAAAAGCCACCATGGTAATAATTTTGAATGCTCGTTTGTGAGGGAGGCATATTCTGTTTACCTGAATATCGAACTCCATCGATAGATGGACAAAGTGTTGAGATGATATGAGGTCGGATTTGTCTTCATTGATGAGGAAGCCAAGGTTGAGAACGAGAGTAACCAGGCATCTCATGTCTTGCTCCAATATATGACTTACCTGATGTTTTTATAGTATGTCATCCAGGTAGTTTGATGCAGCCGCCATGGAGGTGATCCAGACATGGCCATTACCCGATCCATCACTCGTGTGAAAACCCTGGGGCTGATGTTGAGTCCAAAGGGGAGCACATGGAACTGGTAAACGTTGTCTTTGTAGGAACTTCCTGGAAGCCGTGTGAATAGGGACGTGAAGATATGCATCTTTAAAGTCAACGCTGATTGTCTCTCTCCTGGATGCCACTGAGAACCCGATGTGGTGTTTTCATTGTGAACCAAGGGACACAAATAAACTGATTGAGTGTGGTTTGGTCAATGATGGGACTAAGCATGCCATTGGCCTTTGGGACAAAGAACAGCCTCGAATAAAATCCCAGAGAATGTGCATTGTGAATGATTTCTACCGCTCTTTTTCAGAGAAGGTCGTTGATTTCTTGCTGCAGAGTGGTGGCTTTGAATGGGTTGTTGGGGACGTTTGTAGCTGAAGGAACCCTGGACAGAGGGGGAGGTGTGCTGAAGATGATCTTGAGTCCCTACGAAACCACTTGCCAGGTCCATAAGTCTTCGTGGCAAATATTGTTCCATTCGGCAGCGAAGAATAGGAGGCTTCCACCTACCGCGATGAGTACGTCATTTTTTTGTTGTAGGGATGCTGTTGTGGAGAGAAACACGGGTGAAAATGATCACCTTCTCTCTGCCTCTTGTCCCCTTTTGTTCGGGAGGACTGTGTCCACCGTCAGGGCTATGGTTGGTAGGACTGCTTCCCAGTGGCTTATGTCCTATGGGGTTGCTGGGGGTACTTGTGATGTCCTGAAAAGTCTCTCAGCTTTGACTGGGATATTATTGCAGGGAAAGTTGTCTCCTTGGTGGTTTGTCATCATATGTCATTGATATGACCATTAAACAGGAGGTTGGAGGACAAAGGTTGCGAGCAAAGCTTTGCCTTATGGTGGTCTTTGAGAAAGGTGGAGGTAGAGAGCATGGCATCTAGTTGAAGGTTCATAGCTGCTGTGACAGTATTGGTCAAAGTATGATGAGCAGCTCTATTTAAGATGCAGGCCATTCTGGACACAGATTCCCATGCAGGGTCCATAGGAATCAGGACAGGTGATGATAAGCTTTGTTCCACTTGTTGGAAGATTGCCATGGATACCAGGTCCAACATAGAGACACGGCCACGACATTGCATACCAACTGTTGGGTGTCATTGAAATGCTTCCAGTCCATGCACATGGAGTATGGCTTAGTCATCAACACTGCAGCAATGTCATAGTCGACTGCTGGGGTATCTATATAGAAAGCTGGTGTGTGTGTCTTGTAGAATCGCTGGATAAAATCTGAGGGAAGATGTCGTTGCATGAAAAAGAGGTGGTTGACACTTGGGTCTTGTAATTGCCGATGTAAGCAGTCGAACAGGTCAGAAACTCTACCTGACTCTGACAGTAGGTGGAAAGTCGCTTCAGCCTTTTTGGTCATGAGGTCCACAGATGCCGGGGCTTTGGACTAGGTAGTTGATGATGTGGGAAGAAGAGGACAGAACTCCATTGGTAGGAGGCAGAAAACTTCCTCAATTGAAGCCCTAAAGGCTGAGTCCTTGTGTGGTCTAACAGAGAAGAGCGGGATATAGAACCGGTTTCATTGTTAGTGGATAAAGGTGGAGATGTCGATGTCTCTTGTACCACCTGCTATGGGGCAGGAGATTAATATCAAGGGCGAGAGCTGACCATGCTTGCAGAATGCCCCAAATGAGATACAGTTACTTCCAGGTGGTCGCTAAGCGAAGGTTCCCTTTAAGTGCCAAAGGCTTGAGAATGTAGTGAAGTGACATCCTGCAAGTAAATCTTGTAGCGCGGCAACATCCGTGTGAATACTTATTGCATCATCATCCTTTAAGGGGTGCTTCAGTGCCTTCCCTTTAGGTGCCCCTAATGTTACAGCCCATTGAAATTCTGTCCACATTGCGCATGTGTTACAAGTGTTCATAGGTTGACAGCCAGAGCAAACAAAACAAGTAGTGTGGTTGTCCATCACTTGTTTCCAATGTTTACACAATTTACATCGAGTCTTGCCCATGGTCTAATCTGTAAGACAAATTAGAGCAGACGATAACAGGTATAGCCCTGCACACATCCTGCTTAATGACCCATAGTATGCATGTGCAGAGCAACACACTATATTCTTACATGTAAATGAGTGTAAATATATGTAGTTACGACTCTAGGTATTAAAATAATGTAACAGAAATAAAGTGACACAAACAATGTAAGAAAAATCAACAAGTAATTTATTTCTAGACAATTAAAGTGAAAATTCAAAAGACACTTACAGTAACATGTATTAAAATCCAAATAATCCAATAATCCTAAATGTCCCAATCACAAGTCCTAAATATAGAATGTTCTGATTGAATTCCAGCCACCTTGAATGTCCTAATGTGCTAGTAGTCTGGAATGTTCTGATATGCCTAAATGATGTATTCCAGAATATTTCTGAATAAATTCACATAAATCCCAAAGTCAAGTATTAATCCAATATGAGAATGAGCATTTTTGGTAATTCCAATGAATGTTCATATTTATATAATTCCTTTTGAATTATGTCTACAGCATTACAGCACTACAGCATTACGGCATTACAGCACAACTATGATTCCAAACAGTCTGATAATTCCAAACAGACTGATCATAAAAAAACAGGAATGTTTTTAAAATGGGATTTACAATTGGAATTATTATAATGCGTTCATCCAGTTCTTATATACTCTTTGCAAATAGCCTATTTCACAACAGGACATGTGTCATCAAATGATCCATAATACAATACAAAATCTGTCATTCGAGTGGAAAATCCCCAACAAATGGTCAACAACTCTGAACTTTAACTCAAAGGTCAGTAAATACTTTGTTGACATCTTAACCAAACTTAAAGTGTGACTTACTATTTGACCATATTTTAAAGTACAGTCATAGAGCAAAAGTTTAGGCACTCATTATAGTCTATATACATAACAAGGTATAATATTAAAATGTCACTATTAATACTTACGAAGTGGCAATATTACTGAAATAAAAGTTACCTGTAGGAAAGGTTGATAGACTGCCTATACAGGAAAATCACTGAAGCGTTGCCTCTAGTACTTACAAAGTGGACACTATGATAACTATGTAGAAAACTAACCTGTACGTATCTGCACCTGGCAAAAACTATACAGTAAGTTGGTTGTATAGCACACAAAATCTAAGCACCAATTGTGTCTCAGCATTGCTATTGATACTTACGAAGTGGATGCGATAATATCAATATACTAAAATGTTACCTGTAGGTAAGGACGAATTAAGGCTTATACAGGCAGTCAGTATTGTGTCACGTTAACTAACCATGAGGTGGAGCAAAAACTATACAGCAAATGGGTTGTATAGCACACAAAATCTAAGCACCAATTGTGTCTCAGCATCGCTATTGATACTTACGAAGTGGATGCGATAATATCAATATACTAAAATGTTACCTGTAGGTAATGACGAATGAAGGCTTATACAGGCAGTCAGTATTGTGTCACGTTAACTAACCATGAGGTGGATGCTAAGATTAGGTGAAAATAGAAAACATACTGGTATATATCTGACATGCGGGAATTATACAGCAATATTAATAAGTTTTCTAGATTACACACCACACCTGCAAAGGAAGGCTATAGTCATGTGAGGGACGCACTGGCGACCCATGCAGGTACAGTACACAAGCACCTATGTGTGTGCTGACGACAAAGTGATAAAGATAGAACTTGTTGTCAAAGCAAGAAAGAAAAGTTGGAAATATATAGACTGAGTATACTTTCCTTAGTATAGAAAAACTCTTCCAACTCGCTCTCTAGTGGAAAACTTCCAAAACATTGTACTGGTATTGCGAGACCTCTCTGTTGAGTTGAGAGCGTGCTACACTGCACAAGCGGAAGTAGTAACTGGAGTATGCATGGGATTTAGCACCAATCCCTGTACCAAGGGGAGATCACTTTAGCTAACTGCCACCTAGGTGGGCAGATAACTTTTAGCTTTTAGCTAAAATGTTTTTAGCTTGGGAGGGCTGGATTTGTGAGGCAGTAGTAGTTATCCTAAGGTATTATGATCGGGAAACTTATTTGGAGAAGAAACATTCTGACTTACAATACCAGTGAAAATAAAAGATGGATAATGAACTTTAAGTGTAAGATTAAATACATTGTGGAGGACATCTTTACAGCACGAGAGCTGAAGGTACATCTAGGTATAACAGTAACATGTAGAAAGGCGAGTTAACCTGTCAGAGTTGCTTCCCTTTGTCTATTTAATATATATATATATATATATATATATATATATATATATATATATATATATATATATATATATATATATATAGACAGAAAGACGTTTCTTGTCATTCCGGGAGGGCTGGATTTGGAGGTAGCAGAGAAAATTATCTTAATGAAATGTGATCAGATAATGTATTTGACAGAGAAAATGTAGTACTGTATCTTTCCTATGATCCATTGGATTAATCAGTGGCAATTTGCACCATTCAAAATTATTTGGCTGTTGTTACTATGAACAACCAATAAACAAATCTTGGATATTTGGTGCTTTGTTTTATTGATTTCCTTTTGCTCTGAATGTCTACTTTTCTCTGTGCCATTGCTCGTATTTGAAACAAATCCACATAGGACTGTATTGTTAAAGCATTGCCCACAATGTAAAGTGAAAATTCTGTCTTATATTTGATAATATACATAGCAGTATAAATGGGATCACTCAGGCTCAGACATGTATACCATTCTCTGCTTTATTAGTGAAAGTGCAACACCAGAATTAGCATGCAAATATGACTGATGCTCGTGGCAGTTTGATAGCTGTCATAGGAAAATTTGCCATCCCATGCTTTATTTGTCAGACACAGAGTTTGAAATTGTTCAATTTTATAGTTGTGAAGTAAAATATAAGGAAACGAATAAGATTTACGTTCATAACTACAAATGTCCAACAGGTCAAAATATTGATACTCTCAGCCATATCCAGCATATATAATAGTTTCTGGAGGTGTGATCTACACATACATGTGCTTGCGTGTGTGTGAGTGCACCATCTGGGAGTGGATCAAAATTGAAAAACTGGTGTGCACATCTACGGAACCCACCCCCACCCGAATCATGTTCCAAAATTTCATGTCTTAAACAGTGTAGGAAGAGCAGTTGTGTAATATTATGCACATACAGAAGGACAGGCAGGATCACAGTCACAATATATAGGAGTTGCATGACATTATACAACACATCAAATCACTACACATTTTATAACCAATTACATATATTAAGTGTTAACCCACCAGGCACCCCACCCCATGCTTCATCCCCAGTGAGTAGATCAACATTTTTATACCGCTCTGTACATTAATGGATCACCTTCTCGGTCATATCCCAAAGTGTTGGAGTCTCTACCTTTAATCGTGTCAGAGCAATTGCAAGACATTAATCACACACATGGATGAACAGGCGCACATGCTCCTCACCTTTTCTTTAAAAACATGGGGATAATGAAACTCACAGTGGAAGATGGTCTCCCAGGAACACCATAGAAACACTGGAAGGTCTCTCCTAGTATTGGGTTGTAAGGCTTTTTGGCAATTTCACTGCTTTTTCCTGCATGAAACATTGAAAGGTACCAGCGTACAACCTGCACCATTCTGTCTTTTGGGGTCTTCATATCAGAAATTCTACATTTAAAAAAAAGAAAAATTCAGGTCCTTTAAGTCTAACATGGACGTTTTACAGTTTTAGACCATTGAATTGTGATGCAGTTTGCAAAGATTTCCTCCTAACTTTATTGTCTTCTACATTTCTTACTGATGATCTAATATTACAATCTAAAAATCAGATTGAATACAAGTCAGCTGTGGTGCTTGGAATTTTCGAAAACCAACACCCACAAATGAACGAAAGAGTATATCAGTACAAAACATTTCTTCACTTTGTTCTAAACATACAAGCCATTATTATATGTATAATCTCCAACCAACAACAAATACATCTGTAAAGCTTGTAAGTTGCTTATTTCTTAGGCACTTTAAACATATTCAATGACCTTATAAATCTCATATGTTTGATACAAGAAAAATCATTCTGCTGACATATTATGAAATAAACTAGTCAATGCTGACATATTATGAAATAAACTAGTCAATGCTGACATATTATGAAATAAATTAGTCAATGCTCTCTTTGAACTTATTGATCACCTTTTTTTTATTCAACCTACCAATTCTAACAGAAAATGAAAGGGAAAACATGTACAGGTATTTGGTGTGTCCTCTATTCTCAACACTCCATTAGCAGTCCAAATTTTTCAAAACTTCCACACATCCAAACAGATTGTTCATCATAGTGGTAGGCACTGCTGACTCAAAATTTAAAAAGGTTACAGGTTTTAATCCCATCTATGCATTTGCCAATGTGACCTAGAGGAAGGCACTTAATCCCTCTGCCTGCATTCTACCCAGATGTACATGGATACCTACATCTGCTGAAAGCTTCACCTTGAATGGACTGGCAATCCATCCAGGAGAGTCACTGACTATCAGTCAGTTCTAACCACTGAAACCATGATACACCCTGGTCTTATGAAGCACTAGGATGCTTGGAAGATGAACCTTTCACCTCACATATCCAAATGGAGATTTAATGAATCTTTCCCATGCATGTGGACAGGATAGTGAAATCTAACACAAAGGGACAAGATCTGTCAGGTACATGGCTTGAGATAAAAGTTACATTCTGAAGGTTTGATTTTCCTATCCTACTTATGCACGAGAAAGATTTTTTTTTTCACCCACAACTTGCAATACATTTTGAGCACACATTTTATATGAATATGATTTGTGTAATATAATGCACTGATGACGTGAGGTGAATGATGTCTTAAGTCACACACAAGATTTTCCTGCCAACACAGAATTATCATATCTTCTATCTCACCTTAGGGGTAAATAAATATATGTAAAAACGCTATGACCATATTTACTTGACATTACTGATGCACATATTGTAATGCACAAACTGTGCACAGACTTTTCACATTCTGTAATATTTTCTAGAAAAATAATGCATGTGGTGGTTATGAAATAGAATGTTCTCCACATGTGCAAACAGGATAGGGAAATGCAACCTTTGGCAAATAAGATTTATATCACGGACTGAGCAAACCTCATCCCTGACACAAACCCCCTTCCTTCAGATTTAATTATTTTTGGCAACACACCTGGGAAGATTTTATTATTCTGTTCCTTGGGTCATATAGATCTGTCCAGCCCATTCCTGTCCAATGTGTCATGTAGATCTGTCTAGCCCATTCCTGTCCAGTGGGCAAGAAAATCAATATTGACTTACTTGACAAAGAGATCGGGATGTGAGAAGAAGTCTGCATACATCTCCAGTAGTGATCGCCTCTCCAGTATAAATGTGGGTAAAACGACCTTGGTTAGGTCCATTCCGATACGGACCTGGGACAGAAGGTGGGTAATAATACTTCCATGTTTCTCCAGAGAACCCACTGAAATATATACACAGAACCTCTAAATGTTTTGTTCCGAGCGGATTGAAAAAAAACAGGCTTGATATGGAATAAGGATCAGTTGAGGCAATCACACTGAGACATATTCATATGCCATATCAAATGAGTTATCTCCCCAACTCAGAACAAAACAATGATATTTATTAAATAGCTCCCCCAATACTATTAAAAATTTTCCACTATACAGTGTGAATGGAGTTCAAAACAAATTTCAGATTTATAAAAGTTTGATTCAGTGTGTCAAAGCAAATCAATGCAATGACATCAATGAAAAGCCCTAAATAGTTCCAGTGTGGGTGTGCAATATGGAAATACAGACTGAACTTCAGTATCAAACACCAGATCCATGTGAGTAAATGCATATGTAATAAAACTACATCATTTTTCTCATGCTGCCACATAACGCATTGCACTTCAGGGTCCACACTACTTGTTTAAAAGTACAGCATTTTGCTCATGCTATCACATAATGCATTGCACATCAGGGTCCACCATACTTGTTTAAAAGTACAACATTTTGCTCATACTGTCACATATTGCATTGCACATCTGGGTCCACACTCCTTGTTTAAAACTACGGCATTGTGCTCATACTGTCACATAATGCATTGCACATCAGGGTCCACACTGCAAGTTTTATTTATGACTTTAGTGATACATATTATGAATTTTGATATATACATGTCAATATGGTAAATTTAATTCATAAAGTGTTTCTTATCCATGTGAACAAATTACAATAGCACAAACTGCTGCAAATCTCAGGTATCTGTGTTATGAGTATCATCAAAAGGCCTAGGTGACCCTGACAATACTCACCTAACACAATTGATGACTATTCACTAAGCAAGCTTATGTTGTATTTGAGAACATAACCCTATGTAAACTGTCTCCCAAACTTTATATCAAGCCAATTTTACCTATTTTACTATTGTCTGATAAAAATTATTTCCAATGATAAAGGAATATTTAATATGTCTAGATATTAATTATAAATGAACTCATCATAAATCCTGATATTAACCAACAAATAACCAAGTTTTATCAAAATCAGACAGAATACAGTCTCTAGAAAGCAACAAACTTAATCAATCAGATGCAAGATCACCCCATTAATATGTATGGATTCGCCTATTATAAAACCTCTTGAAAGACCATGATGATATTAGCTTATTTAACAAGTCTGAGGAAAATCTAACTGAAATTCAGTCTCCAGACTGGTAGCAAGTTCATCCAATCATGATACAAGATATGTGTAGCTCTTGCCCACAATGAAATTCATCATACATCTTGATGATATAAACCAATTTACAAAGTTTGATCAAAATTGAATCAGAAATAGTCTTGGGGGGGTGGGGGGCAACAATCTCTGCCAATCAGATGCAAGATCACCTCATTATAATGACTGGATCTTGCTCATGATCAAACTCATCTGATAACATCATGATATAAGTCCATATTCCAAGTTTGATCAAAATCAGTTAAGAAATATAACTCCAGAGAGGCAACAAGCAATTGCTGACAGACAGACTGTGCACAACTGACATTGGACGAAAGATGCAGGGCTATAACACAGTCAATTCGTCCCATTGCCAAGTTAGCTAGAAACTTTTACACTAAGCTCTGAAACAAAAATATTAACATTCTTATGCTAAATTTGCCCCAGCAACAAATATCTGTTGCACAATCTCCAAACCAAACCAAAACAATAAATAATTCACGTCTTTTAGCCTAAGCAAACTGACCATAGGATAGCCTTCACTTGTTGCCTCCATTAAATAATGGTGCAAGTTTTATTTCTAATTATATTGCTCAGTTTGTGGAACACCACTGAAGTAGAAAAGCAAATTTTCTTCTAACTCTTAATCTATGATTTCAAAATAACTTGAAAAAAAGAGTAGTAATTTTTACTCGCAATATACTGCACAAGATAAAATATCACCTTCATGTGTGAAAAACCTCAGTAGACTTCAGTATTCCCTGCCCTGCTAGTCTCAGTAGTAAACATTCTACAGTCCTTTAGTCAATAATTTTTATACTTGCTTTGTGATCTAAATATGCATATAATCCTAAATATTAAGGGTCATTTAAAAACAGAAACAAGTCCTACAGCTTGAAAGTAAAAAATTATCAATTCAAAATTATTTCCACTGCATGGGAATACATGGAATTAAAGGGAAGTGTATATATGGTACAATACTACCATGAATGGCACATTATGTGCCCACCTTGTGTATAATTGTCCTCTATGTAGGCACTATTAGGGCAAGGCTGACTCTGCAGATCACTGACTAACAAGTCTCAATGACCTGGACCTTTGGTCAAAGTATGCAGTCTTGAACAAAATTTACTCCAAGTGCAAACCATCAACAAAGTTTGGTCCAGGTCTTTGATGTAGAACTAATGCTTCTGTGCAAGAACCACTTTTCTTCTTTCAGTCACAGTGACCTGGACCTTTGAACTTTTGACCCCAAAATCAACAGGCTTTGTCCTTACCCAAAGTACAATCCATCCACAAAGTTTGGTTCAGGTCTGTGAAGTAGAACTAATGTTATTGTGCAGAAACCATTTGTCTTCTTTAAGTTATAGTGACCTTTACCTTTTGACCCCTAAGTTGATAGGCTTCTTTCTTTTGTCAATAAGAACTTATCTATAAAGTTTGGCGAAGGTAGGCGCTGTAGAACTTCAGTTATTGTGCAGAAATGGAAAACTGAATGCACAGATGGACAGATACACAGGGTCATAGCATAATACACTCTGCCAATCAGCAAGTGTATTATCAGGAGGAAACATTTTAGATTTTCTGAAAGGAATACTGCCTAATAACATTAGTAAAACTGAACTAGAGAAATCAGAAGAAAATTATGCTTATTAAGTTCCTATGAAATCAGTTTGGTTTTTTTTCCTACCCTTTATTTAGTGTAAAAACTGCAAGTAACAGTCTTGACCTGATAAGGTGAGGTGACCTCTTCACTCTAGCTTTTCTTTTTTGAAGGAAATTATTCATCTATTGTATCGGTGGATTTGCAATGTTATAAACTATTTATACCTTTTCAATGGAAATGTACATCCTCTAACCATAAAACCCTTGTTTGTTTTTTTTTACCATCTGTACTTGCTTATAAGTTGGGTCCAATTGTAAACAACATAGACCCAGATCTGTCATTGCATTATACACCACCAGATCATGGTCTATGTTGTTTGTTCTACCGACTAGTCTTTACAAACTGTATAGACCCAGATCTGCTGGCACATCACATGCAGTTGGATCTGACTTACAAGCGATCATAGATGGTAAGTATAAAATGTGCAGTATACAACATTAAAACAAAAGTATATCTAAGAAAGATAATTATATTAAAGTAGAATATAGAATTGTTATGTATGTATGAAAGATAACTGTTGCTACTTACAATCTTCCAAATCAAGATCATCATACAACTCTATAAAAAAAAAACAACAAGAAACCCAATTAGAAAGATATAGGAAGGAATAATACTAATTTTTACTGACTCGAAACATTGAGAATGATGACAAGTTAAGCAATATATCTTTACATACTGTATATACTCACATATAAGTTGGATCCAACTTCAAACTGCATTGATCCAGATCTGCCAGCATATTAGGTAATGGCATATCAGGTTTTTGTTGTTTGCAGTGGATTTGATTTATACGCAAGTATAATGGTATTGGAATTTTAAATGCCTCTGATTGATGGTAACGGTATGGAATAAATAAACTAATGTCAAGTTTTGCCATTTATAAATAATTACACACAAAAGTACAAAATGTTCATGGTCTATTAGCAAAATAATATAATGTAACAATTATATGATGCATTGTGCTAAAATAAATTCATATTTAATCAGTTATATATTAAGGTAATACTGAATGTGTTTTACTTGTGATGAATACGGATATACTCCTAATCTTAGATAAGGCCACCATAAAGCTGGGTTTAAAAAAGTATTAACAAGTTAGAATAATTAGGGCCATGATTGCTCTCAACTCAATGTCTTCTAAAACAGCTCTGACCAACTGTTGGAACTATCATCCTTCATAAATCTTACATATATCTTTATTTGTTACATGTCATCCACATATCTTACATGTTATCTCCATTTCTTACACGTTATCTTTATTTGTTACATGTTATCTACATCTCTTACATGTTATCTCTATTTCTTACATGTTATCTCCATTTCTTACATATTATCTTTATTTGTTACATGTTATCTCCATTTCTTACATATTATCTTTATTTGTTACATGTTATTTCCATTTCTTGTATGTTACCTACATCTCTTACATGTTATCCACATATCTTACATGTTATCTCCATTTCTTACATGTTATCCTTATTTGTTACATGTTATCTCCATTTATTACATATTATCTCTATTTGTAACATGTTATCTCCATTTCTTACATATTATCTCTATTTGTTACATGTTATTTCCTTTTCTTACATTTTATCTCTATTTGTTAAATGTTATCTTTATTTCTTACATGTTATCTCCATTTCTTACATGTTATCTCTATTCTTACATGTTCCCTCTATTCTTTCCCATTAAAACAAATGTCAAGAAACCAAGAAGTAACATAGAAAGACAGGTTTTCAACTTCTGCATTAAATAATTTCTGAATATGTAAAATGGAATTCAATAAATGCCCTTACTGCTAGTTACAGCAATCCTCAGGATATAAGTATTGTTATGTTCTGAATTGTTTTTCCTAATAACATGTACAATGAATGATGGAATGGTGTTATTTTTCCAAAAAGACTTGGAATAAGGGCTAGCTTCTTTAAGAAATTTATAATAGCAATCTTGTATTTGATAATATGGGATGCTGATATGTATAATATCAGTTTTGTACTTGATAATATGGTGATGCCAGTATGTGTGATAGCAGTCTTGTATTATATATTTTATAATGAGATATTAAAATATATCAGTGGGAGAAAAATGATACCACTTTTATCACCACAGTGGTGATATCACTTTAGAAACTACTTTCTTGTTCCATTTATGAAGTATGTCTGCCTTTATGTACATTACTCAAATCTGTATTTCTATATTTAGTCCTATTTCATTTTTTCTTCTTCTTTTCCTTCTCTCTCTCCCACCCTTCTTCTCTCTCTCCCTATCAGGATGAATTGATCATACAATGTGTCAAGACTGTTCACCAATGAGAAGGCACCATCAAGAATGCCTTAAAAATGAACCCCAAAAAACAAATACCAGGCTTCAAGTATCAACTCCTTTAGAAATAGTTTTCCTCATGAATCATTGAATCATGCAAATTGTCAGTGACTAAACTTACATGACCTGTTGCAATTCGATATTCTGTGTCACCCATACAGTATCATATACCTGTTGCACTCAGCAACAAACGGTACACATTTTTAAGCTCTTGATTAAATATAGTAATAAAATTGTTTAAGTAGCGATTTGAACTGTCATCACAATCATAATCATGTCTCGAAATGCTGGAGAAATCAGGCATTGATTAGTGTCAATTGCAAACCAAAATTGAGTGACAATCAAAATGTGGGGTCAAGCATCTGTTACTGAAATAGACCACAAGCTTGCCAACACAAAAAATCACGCCTGAAAGCAGAAATAAACAAGAATAGAAACCAAAATCATTACAACTAAACTCACAATCATTAAAATCTTTTGTTTAATGATGATGCACTCTGAAGTCTGTTGGACCATTCTGTAATGTTTCTCCAGTACCCCCAGCCCAGCAATATTCACTGTATCAATCTGCACAAGAAATGTGATTACGAAAATAAGAGTCTCTTTTGTTTCTATATGAAAAATTAACCATATTTTGATCTTTTATTGGTTATTGCTTCAACAAAGAACAAAAAAGATTTTTGATAGTTTGGAGATATAGAGAATCTTGATGCTTTTTGATTAGAAATATTTCATGACTGATGTGGAACATTGCACTACCATAAGTAGCGAAACCACAAGTGACAATACAAAATGTTTCCACTTCACTAATAAAATATTTCCTCATATCTACTCAAATGTAGATTTTCATTTTATGATATATTTTTTAAATCAAAAGTCATGTCCTTTCAATGCCAATGTGATTACTGGCTGCATCGCTATATTGATATAAAGTTCCTAAATTTTACAATAATTTATGACAGAAACCTTTGACAAATTTAGCTCCTACATATAATGTTTAAGATTGTGTACACTGTCAAATTAATGACTGTTTTCATACAAAAATGAAGATATTTTTATTTTCATTAATACATTTCTTATGTAGATTGATACGGTGAATATTGTTGGGGTGTGGGTAATGTAGAACCATCAAAGAGCTGTTGTATCTGATAGACTTCAACGCATAACATCTTTAAACAAAACATTTTAATGATTGTGAGTTTACCTATAATGATTTCAGTTTTTTATTTTTTTTATTTTTGCATTCGAACATGAATTGTGTGGCCTTGGCAAACTTTCAGTTTAGTTCAGTAACTGATGCTGCACCAAAAGTGCAATTGTCACTTAATATTGTTCTGCAATCAACACTCATCTATCCCTAATTTCTCCATCATTTTCAGACATGATTATGAGTGTGATGAAAGTTAAAACCACTAAATAAACAATTTTAGTATTATATTTAATCAAGAGTTTTTCACTAAACTCTTTTATCAGTTGTTGTAGAGTGTAACAGTTACTGCATGGGCAATGCTAAATATCAAATAAAACAGGTGATGTAAAGTCAGTCACTGATAATTCATGTGCAAAACTATTTTTGAAAAGCTAACACTTGAAACCTACTTTCTGTTGTTTGGTGTTTGTTTTTAGTCATTTTTTGTTGGCAACTCCTCATAGCTTACATCAATGCACAGTCTTGACATATTTTAAGATCTTTTCATCCTGATGGAGAGAGAGAGAGAGAGAGAGAGAGAGAGAGAGAGAGAGAGAAAGGGAGGAAGAGACAGGAGAATAATAAGAAAAATGAAATAGGTCTAAATATGGAAATATAAGTTTGAATAACATACATATGGGCAGATATATTTCCTAAATGGGAAAAGCAAGTAGTTCCAAAAATGATATAGCCACTGAAGTGATATAAATTTTCTCCCACTGATACATTTCAATATCTCATTATGATATATACAATAAATAGATATTATATACTTCATTGAAATATGACTTTCATTATTGACTGATGTACCTATTAGAAAAAGCTCCAATGGTTCAAAATTTAGCCACAATAGGGATTTTTTGTTGAGCCTAACATATCCTGAAGGCTATTTTTAACTCAGTAAATTAAAACATCCATTCCAACAAATTATTTTTGTAGATGTTCAACCTTTCTTCAATTAAATGATGTCAAAATTATATATTCAACACATGTTGAAAAAATGACCTTTTACCTGGGTAAAAAATAAATGATCTTTACAGTATGTACCCCTTTTTAAAAAACATAACATCACACAGGCTGCAATGTGTCTGGTAGTTTAACATAGATATGACAGAAAGTTTACCTTTCCATCTAACAGCTATGCATTTCATTTGTACAAGAGTTAAAATAACATGAATTAAATAGACAGCTATAATCTGTGCATGGATTGTTTGGTACATTTTTCTACCTACCATCATAATAGTCATCATCTCCTGCTATTACAGGGGGAGCCATAGCTACTGATTCTGCTTTAAGGCTTTTCTGATGTTCCTCAACAGTCAAATTTTTCCTATGAAGAGACAGTATGCTATACATTTTTCCTATGAAGAGACAGTATGCTATACATTTTTCCTATGAAGAGACAGTATGCTATACATTTTTCCTATGAAGAGACAGTATACTATACATTTTTCCTATGAAGAGACAGTATGCTATACATTTTTCCTATGAAGAGACAGTATGCTATACATTTTTCCTATGAAGAGACAGTATGCTATACATTTTTGCAAATAAAGACTTAGTTTTATATGTGATGCTTAATACATGTTTCAGTTTTGGTTGCCATGAAATCTAAAAAGTTGCTAGGTAGACTGCCAAACACACAACTCTGAACATGTCATAGGTAAAATACTACAAAGCTGATAAAAAATCAGTCAGAAATTTTCAGAGAAGGTGTCAATAATATAGAAAATGTTGATGAATGCATGAAGCGCAACATATGATGCAAGACAGAAGCAGTGCTATACCATTAACTCACGTGGCTGTCAGTCAGATTAGCTAAAAAGTTAACCACACAACACAAGACAGAAGCCATGCTATTCCATTAGGTCAGTTGGCCATCAGTCAGTTGAGTTTAAACTTCAACCACACAAACTTCATCTACACAACACAAGACAGAAGCAGTGCTCTACCAATATATCACATGACAATCAGACAGACAAGCTAAAACTTCAGCTACAATATACAAGACAGAAGCAATGCCATATCATTAATTCACATGGCTGTCAGTCAGAGCTAAAACTTCAGCTATACGACACATAACAGAAGCATGTGCTCTACCAGTCAGATGAGCTAAAATTTGAGCCACACAACATGAGCTACAAGTTTGCAAATTCTGATTATAAGATTATTGTGAAGTCCATCTTATCTAAAGACACGCAGCTACAATTTCTTTTTAGACTCAAATAAGATAGTTTTGAGCACAATAATCTGCTGTGGGCTTTTAGAAAATTGGGTTCTGAAAAATGGTGTTGTAATATGCATCTACAGGCAGTTAACCAAATTACCTAACTACGAAGGTTATATGAAGATAAGAGTGGTCTCATATTAACTGTCACTGTCTGTAGGCTTGCACCAAAAATATAATATCTTAATTGATTAATTAATTAAAAAGTTACATGCAGTTAACCAAATTACCTAACTATGAAAGAGAGATTCCTAACTATGAAGGAGAGATTAGGGGTTAGGGTTAGCACCAAAAATATAACATGTTAATTAATTAATTAACTACAAACTTACTTAATTAGTTTTTTCCATTGCTACCTGTGAAGTGAATCCTGTTGTATGTGGATATGGTCTAGTACCTTATATTTTGTTGTCAAAAACTATTTATAACAGTGGAATCTGTCTTATGTGGTCCCCAAGTATTTGGATCCTCATTAAAAATTCTGTCAATCTTACTTTCTTTTACAACATGTAAATTTACCATTGAGCATTTTGGCTAGCTGGCTTATCTAGGTCAAATATTTGGTTCCCATTCATGCATCAATTAGACAGGTTCCAGTGTATCTACTGGAATGAATATTGGTTCCCATTCATGCATCAATTAGGCAGGTTCCAGTGTATCAACTGGGATAAATATTTGGTTCCCATTTCTGCATTGATTAGACAGGTTCCAGTGTATCTACTGGGACAAATATTTGGTTCCCATTCATGCATCAATTAGACAGGTTCCAATGTATCTACTGGGATGAATATTTGGTTCCCATTCATGCATTGATTAGACAGGTTCCAGTGTATCTATTGTATTTTGGTTAATTGAAAATACCTGCCACTAGTGTACTGTCATATTCCCAGTGGGTTCGTGGATGTAGAATAAGTCATACATACTTCATGTCATAGGAGCCAACTACTGGATGAAGGTCAGATACACTTTCCTTCATGTCAAAAGAGGCAACTAATGGATACAGGAGATGCAGTGGCTCAGTGGTTATTGCACTGGACTTGTGACCAAAATAATGCTGGTTTGAATATAACTACTGGATCACCCCACATCAGCTAACATGATGTGTCCTTGGCCAAGGAACTTTACTTCAATTGCACTAATGAACCTACTCGAGTTGCTGTGCCATAAAACACCCAACCAAACCATTCTTACTGTCACTGAATACATATTTAATGTTGCCATAAAACACCCAACCAAACCATTCTTACTGTCACTGAATACATATTTAATGTTGCCATAAAACACCCAACCAAACCATTCTTACTGTCACTGAATACATATTTAATGTTGCCAAAATATTTATTCCCAGTCATGGCTATTTTTCTCAAGTTCCAATGTACCTCTTAAATCAATCTTTTTTCTCAGAATTATTGTTTACTATGAACATCAATCTCTAGCCCTGAGGTCTTACTGTACAAGCAGTGTACTGAGGTCTTACTGTACAAGCAGTGTACTGAGGTCTTACTGTACAAGCAGTGTCTGAAATTCAAATTTATCCATAGATACACCTATGGTATAAAAATACGGAGCACAACTGAAATTTCACATACTCTTGATAGTCTTATGGGATCACAGAAAGTTGCACAATTAACTTTGATTACAACTAAAACAAGATAAAGTCTGTTTACTGTCCTGTGATTGATCATAAAATTCAATTTTTTCTGCCAACTCTGGATATCCAAACAGTTATGAGCCGACTCAAGATATTCTTAGAGAAACTCCTGTATAATTTTTCCAGAATTTTTAAATGCATTGTTAAAATTGTTGCCTATACTTTAATAGTTCATAGACAAGCACTTTGGAAGAATTACAACACAGATATTACTCAGTAGGTTTAATAGCACAAAACAAGGTCTGATTGCTTGCCACCTGAGGGTAATCTGTCATAATGCACATGGGACTGTAGTGCTAGCCCCAGCTATTGTACCAATTCAAGCACAGAAAGCACATGGTTGCTATTATTAGACTGGATAATACCTGTTATTGGCTGTTCCTTCCATCTGGAGAAACAGATGTATTAGATGCATATAACAAGGTCTGTCAGAAGATAGCATAGACCGCCTGTACAGCAATGCCAACCGGGACAATTTGACAAAGTCCAAATTGTTTCAATTTCTAAGGAAATCCTAGTTTGCTAGGCAATTAGTTTTTAATGTTTTCAAAACAAAGGTTTAGCATTCGAAGACCATGCTGACAGAAAAGTTTGCCTCTTTTGAGGCACAATTAACAAGATATGTTGTATTGGAGTTTTCACAAATAGTAGAAGCAAGTGCATGAGGTAATGTGCACAAATCATTCTCTAAATATTTTTTTGACATAATTACTACTCACCATGATCAATAAACAGCAATACACAAGAACCTTCTGGTCCAACTGTGCACAAAACTTTGATTCTAATCAAACAACTTTGAGAAAAGCCAATGAAGCATGAAATATTGGTTACAGTGACCTACTTCTGGAACGGTGTCATACATACAACAACGTATCCAAAGTTGTGGATGCATGATATGTAGGCTACAGTGACCTACTTTTGATGTGATACTCTAACACTCAATAAATATAATGAATCTATAAACAAAGCCACATGACTGTACAATCAAAACTGTATGATGCACTGACCATAATTCATAAAGATAAAAAAGTCATGGAAGCATGAAATGCATGTCACAGTGACCTACTTTTAAGACCCTATAAATGAGAGTGTCAGATGAACAGATGGATAGGTGGATAAGGTCACCACTAATGCCACTTTCACATTTGTTGCGAATCATACAAAAATTGTTTGTGTCCTCTGAAAGCAATAAAAAAGTTGTAATTAAGGTAACATGAGAGAGGATTTCAAAATTTTGACCTGCTAGAACAAACAAAAAACCTTTAATCTCATACTTTCACTCTCTAAGTAAGTAAAACTGTATTAAGAACTAAAAAAAAAAAGGCTGCAAAATGCTTATAAATAGAAATAAATGAAATTGAAATGCACAGTTCCTGCATAAGTATATAACCCAAACAATAAATACAAACTTTAACCTGATGTCCACATATAAAACTAGAATGTAATCAACATAGCTCAATTCTACTTTCATTAGTCTCCAGTAGCCATTGTAAACATTATCATGCAGAAAATAAATTCAGAAACAAACATCAAATACAAAAGTTAACACAAGTCAGTGAAGCGTAAAATATGGTTGATACTGACCTACTACTGAAATGAGGGAGGACTGCTCATAAAGATGCATCCCCAAGTTTCATGATTCTATATACTATTAGGATAGTATGCATGCTAGACACCTATGTAGTTATGAGTTAAATGCTACAACTTAACCTAAGCCATTAAAATTTGAAATACAGATCACAAGAACCTTTTTTTGGTATGGCTGTGATACATAGAGATGTATACAATCACTTAGTTTAATGATTATAGCATGAACAGTAAAAAAGTCAAATTGAACCAAAATCTGTAAAATGTAAAATATTGGTCACAGTGACCTAATTTTAAGATGAGGGTGTAGTATTCATTAAGATGCATCCTCTCACCATGTTTCATGATTCCAGGTATAGCAGTATTATACAGTAGATAAAACACCAATGTGGCCATGAGCTAAATGCAAAAACTTTAACACAAGCCAGTAAAATTTTAAATGTTGGTAACAATGACTTTCTTTTGTTGCAAGGGTGTGGTACTAACAGGGATGCATATAATAGCCTACTTTGATGACTCTGGCATTAACAGTGCTTGAGACTGAAACCAAGGCAGTGAAGCATGACATATGGGTAACATTGACTTATTGTGATAAGGGTGTAATACTCATAAAGATGCATCTCCTCACCAAGTTTCATGAATGTAGATATAAAACAGTGTATATTTTAAACTTAGAACAGAATTTAACCCCAATGTCAGTGAAGCATGAAATATTGATCAGTGGCCTACTTTTGTGATTAGGGTGTAGTACTTTAACCACAAAATTTAACCAAAGTCAGTTAAGTGTGAAATATAGATTACACTGACCTACATTTGTGATGAGATGTGTAGTACTCGTCAAGCTGCATCCCCTTACCAAGTTTCATGATTTCAGGTATAACAATATTTATACAGTGTACAGAAAACCTGTGCTAAACACAAAAATGTAACCAAGAATGTACAATTAATGTACATGTAAACATTTAGCCCCTGGGGGTAGGCACTAAAAAACTCACTCCAAACTGTTGCCTAGGACCTAGGAAGAAAGAATGGTTCACATATATGAGGATGTACATACGTATTTGCTTTTCTATGCGATGCAGACACCAAAACCAGTGGTAGTACCATTGCTTACTTCGTAGAGGTGAGTATAAAAAACCTTGACCTAACTTGAAACTTTTTCCCATAATTTGCACACCAAAAAAATCCATCAACATGAGTTTTAAAAGTATTAAATAAGATACAGCACATGCTATTTAACACTGAGACGTGAAACTGAAATTCATATTTTAAATAGTTCCTTCCTACAAGCAATACACAAATCCTTCAACAAAAACTTCAATTTAAAGCAATTTTTCATAAATTGCCCAAAACAATCAGTAAAACTGGGTTAATACAAGTATTGAATAAGGTCAGGCAAATGTAATTTAACACAGTGAACTGAAATTAAATGAATATTTCCATCCAACAGAAATAAACACAACCTTAAACACATACTTAAACCTGTTGTCTACATAGGGCAAACCTTAAACAAGAACTTAAACTCTTCCCTATAAATTGCAAATCAGTAATACGGGGTAAAAAAGTATTAAATAATGCCATGCATATGATAATGAACATACAGCAGTGAAAATTAAATGCTTTGTTACTTCATATCAGACATAATCAAAACCTTAAAAACAAACTTTAACCTTATGTCTTCATCCACTGAGGCTGACACAGATAATGCAGTGGTCATAACATAAGCTCTCCTATACTTTGCACAGGCAAACTAAATATTATGATAACAAAGAAGACAATATCTGAACTCAAGTTTAAGAATTGTAAACTGCATCAGCCTGAATTTTTACTTATAATTCAATTCAAACGTTTAAGATATTTTTCCTTATTTTGCACACATTTTCCATTTTATGGACAGTCAAGGCGCAGCAAACCAACTAATTGGTATTTTGTTTGATGAAATTGAACCTCTCTCTTACGGGGTTGTCACCATCACCAACTTAGCATTATCATGTTGAAATGTCTGTACTGGTGATTTCTGAATGCTTGCTATCACCAAAAGGTTGTTTTTGATGGTGATATGGAATCTTCTGTTTCTCATTGATATAAAAATAGTTTATTAATATTGCCTGCATTTCCAGACTTGGAAGGATTTACAAAAGAAGTAACTTTTAGGTAATTGTTTCCTAATTACAAATCCTCAGCTGTCAATCATGCACTTTCAGTCAACATGTTCATTGTTGGTTGTTTGTTTTAAACAGCACTTTCATTGCATTACTGGCCAAATCATGCTATGGAAACGGGAGCTAAGTGCCTTTTCCAAGGACACACCGATGCAGCTGAAAGGGTTGAACCTACAACCCTTGGATTACAAGTCTGATACTCTACCAAATAAGCTACTGAAGCTCCATAGACAAGTCATCTGTGCATGTGCTACATATTAAACATGGTGCGATTCTGGAACACAATCTGATGACCATTCAAAGTATCACTGTCACTGAAATACTTATTGTATAGAGTAGGCATCAGTGATATCACAATCCAAACCTACATACAAATAATAATTCAGTTTTCAAAAAATTCTTTCAATCTAAAATTTTCAATTTCATTTAAAAAAATTGAATCGATTTTTCCAACATGCATATAGTGCGTTCATCATGGAAATTTCAGGTGCACCAAGTCAAACTTTGGTGCATTTTGCATTCATGCACCTGTGTACTTTTTAATACTGACAAGCTTACGTTGGACTCTGTGCTGGGGATTTATATTCATCCTCTTCTGCATCAAAGAAGTATTCATCCTCACTGCTGGAATAGGACGTGGCAGGAACTGTTATAGACTCTGTGTGTGTCTCAAAATAATCCTGAACCTCCGAGTTACCAGCTGTGAGTGGGATATGTAAATGTGTGAAATAGGTTGAGAATATAAACAGTAAAACAAAAAGAAAAAGAAAAAAAAAAAAAACCTGCAAGATAGCCTAAAGCATTCAGTATCATTGAATGGAAGATATACTAATTTTGATATTATATCACATGGTTTGCAGAACAAGAATATTAGTTTGACAGTTTGTTTCAACAAAGATACATGTATATAGTAAAGTGTACAACACAAATGGTCAAGAGGCATGGGTCTTGTTTAAATATTTATTCTGGATTCTGTTTTTTTGCTGTATCACATACAAATATAATATTATGAATAGTTCACTGATATACTCTTCTATAGTCTTTAACAAAATTACAAGCAAGTAATGGGATATGATAGAAATGCCTGGAAAACTTAGTTTCTTCTTCAAATCTGTAACTTACCTGATCAAAATATGTTAGGAGTACATTCACTACCTCACAAACCCAGTCTTCCTGATGTGGAGTACATCCAGTACCTCACAAATCCATCCAGCCTTCCTGGTGTCTCAAGGATCAATACTTGGACCACTTTCATTTTTAATTTATATTAATGATATTGTGACTGATATTCAGTCCAATATAAGACTTTTAGCAAATGATACTTTATTATCAATTACTGTTGAGGACACAACCCTGGCTGCTGATGTTCTGAATGAAGACCTTCATAAAATCAATTTGTGGGCAATAGTGGTTTGTAGATTTTAATCCAAACAAACCAATTACCATATTCAGAAAATCTCAAAAGAAACATCACCCACTACATTTAATGAATGATACAATTTAAGTATATCAGTTCTTGTAAACACTTGGGCTTAACTCTTATTGAATCCCTATCTTGGCTTACACTCATTCAGGAAATAACTATATTATAAAGTTTGAAATTCAAACTTGATTAAAAATCATTGGAGCCTCTTTATTTCACCTTTATAAGACCTCTTTTGGAGTACAGGGATATTATCTGGTATAACTGTAGTCAGTATAAAAAAGATGAAATAGAAAAAAATACAAGCAAAAGCAGGAAGAATCATTTGTTGGACAACACAAATCTACGTCATATGCTATAACTGTGGAAGAAACAAAATGGAAAAGACTTGCAATAAGACACTATAAACATAGAATGATTACATCTTTTAAAATGCATATAGATACCTGTGGGCACTGGTTTCACCAAGTGTCCAGCAAGTAAGTAACTTTGTGATAGCTCTAACCACTGTATCTCTTGATTAGATATTTGATATACTGTCTAAGATGATGTTTGCAAATAAACACTTTCTAAACCAATCCTGCCCTCTCAAGCCCCAAAAATATGTTACAACTGTCTTGGCTTGGTTTAGCAAACAAAAAGTGCTAAAAAGTCGTCTGCTTGCTTTTAAAGAAAGTCAGATGAGAATAAATAGTTTCCCCGTCAATAGAGGGACTGATGCCAAAAACCTTACAGTTGTCAGTTACTACTTCTGCTCATGCCAAAGTGCATGTTTCTTACAAAGGCTTTGCAAATTCCTCTTTTCTTAGTGCCTTTTTGCCACTGGAGCAAATTCTTGGAGTTTTCTAAAGTATACTCCACCTGTTTATTTTACTTTTTTCTCACACCACTTTCATTTCTGAAAAACACGGATTACCTCATTTGATTTGTTAATTTCATCATGCAGTGATTCAGTCAGTGCCATCTTAATTGCTTCCATGGTGATTGCTAGTACTTATAAGCCAACTTAATACTTCACCCTTCTTTGCTAACTTTACCGAATATTAACCTTCTATACCCTTCCTTGCTAACTTTACCAAATATTAACCATGTATTCACACATTTTGGTGCCCTTGTAGTTCAGTGTAGTGCATTTGTTTTAATTTTCCTGAACTAATACACAGGTGTTAGCACATCCCATCACAGGTAGGTTATTACACTCAACTGATTTTCACCTGTATGTCCCTTTGCTTTTGCTCTCTCTAACTGCTGGTGCAAAATATAATGGGCAGGATTAAGTGTAGTGATTGTAAGGGTTTCAAGCTGTCAGAGGATAATCATCCCATCTGGATTTATTGTACAGGGTGAAACTCTGAACATACATGAGGCATGTGTACACTGTATAGTCAAAGGAAAGATGGGTGACCATTTCTGCCAAGCAACTAGTGGGCAAGAAAAGATCAATCAGAGGCTTGTACACCATTCGTATTGCCGCCACCATTACCTCTCCTTGCCAAGTTCCCATGTGCAGAAATTTCACTGATAAAGAAAATTTACCCGCACAACATCACAGGCCTCCAATAGATTCAATCAGACTTGTTTCCTATCACATAACCCTTTGGATAAGTATTGACATGGTATGGAGGCCCAGCTGGAACAGATCTGAATCTTACCGGTACTGGCCATGGTGATATTTCCCAGGATCGTCAATACTGGACTTTATCCCAAGCTGTCACCTGGCTCTGGACTGCACGCATTTTGTTTCAGATATGACTGACATGTACAAAAGGTGATACTGACTATGGTGATCTTGCCCGGTATTGGTAGTACCAGCCCTCAACTTTGGACGCCAACCTGCCCTGTATCAGTTCGATTCCAGCACCAGTGCAGCCTTATCAGACAACTTCATTTTCATGGACCGGGTACAGTGATCATCACTCCAGGTATACCAAGTCCTAGAGGATAGACACAGGTAGTGCATGGCACCTGGCAACAGCAATACCAGTACCGATTCTACACTGGACATAAAGTCTTCCTAGTGCATATGCCCAAGCTTACCAGTACCAGACCCATGACACTTCTGCAGAACGACAAGAGATAGGTCCATCTGTTCCAAATCTACCATTGCCCATTCTGCCTACAGCGACAGTTGAGTCCCAGATGCCCAGCACTGGATCAGAACAATGGACAATGTTTGAGCGAAGACCTCAAAATAACTGTGTTCCAATAAGGGCCGACTCCCTACCTCATTCACCTCCCCACTCTGGCTGCTTCACTGGCACTCCCATCGCACTGATCGTTGGAGGAATCTCACGCAACCCAGTGCCAGGCCAATATAAGTATAGTGGATGGGCACCAGACAGTTCTAATACCGGTCCCGGCTCTGTCATGATCCAGTACCAGCTATCATGATACCCTAGTCCTGGATGTCTAGTACCAGTCCCGTACTGTAAATGATGTACACAGTAAACCTCTGGAGATAACCATGTCCCAACATGGGCAGACTACCAGTCTTTGTTCACTGTCCCACACTACCCATTTAAACTGCTCAGTTGCCACACCCCTCAGACAAGGTTCTCCTATCACCCTACTCTTCAATTTGCAAAGATTCATGCTCACAAGTGACATCTTCCTTTTCCATCTGATGATGTCCTGAAAAGACTCAGACTTCTGTGCCTCCACTTCCTAAGTTACCTATGGTCTGTTACTATTGCCACATCCCTTTATCTTGAAGTCAAGAAAGACCAGCCAGCACTGGCAACTTTTAGTCAGTGTTTAACCTGGCATACAACAAGACACACTCACCAACTTTTCACCCTTAAGCTCCCTCAAATTGCCTTTTCACCCTCATGTTCCAGCTGTCGACACAGAGACATTGCAGGCCTGGGACTGTCAAACCTTTCTCTGTGCATCTGGACCAGAAGCCCTACCTTGGCATGCAACAACTACTTTGAAACATCATAGCAATATAATCCATGTTCAGCTTGGCTTCCATGGCTATTTTCTAGCAATCTGAACGCAGTCTAACAATTCTGTTGAGAACCCCGCTGTAATTCACACTTAGTAATCAGTCTCTAGTGTGGATCATGTGCTAACACTAGTGTGGATCATGTGCAAATGCAAGTGTGAATCATGTGCTAACACTAGTGTGGATCATGCACTAACACTAGTGTGGATCATGCACTAACACTAGTGTGGATCATGTGCTAAAACTAGTGTGGATCATGTGCTAACACTAGTGTGAATCATGTGCTAACAAAGCAGCTCAACACTCAGTTTCAAAGTCATAGCTCTGTCTGTTAATCTTCAGCTTGCAGAAGGAGAAGCTTTTCTCGACACATCTGCTATGCTGAAAAACCATCAAAAGCCTTTTTATGTTCACCACCATACAGGCAAGTCACACTCAGGCCCAGTAACTCAGAGCCCTATTCTCCTTTCAAGTGCTCCCTTTATTACAGACATGCCAAAACACCAGTTCAAGTGGATATTCAGCAGCAAGAATCAATAATCGCCTTAAGAAAAAGGCACTTGATATTGTTCACATTGCAAACTCAATGGGATTTTACTAAGACCTTTTCCTGGGTCCCAAAGCCAATGGCATGCTTTGTCGACTTGCGAATCTAACTCTCATTCACTTCCGACACCACATTCAGAATGGAGATACAACAATTGATCAAAAAAAAAAAATCATGGATCATCAACCTTCTGAATCAAGCAGCATTCTCAGTAAAATCCTGCCATCTCCTTGCCCACTCAAACAATTCTGAATGCAGGTTTATTCATCTGAACTATGAAAGACAGAGCCTGCATGCACGGCTTATATCAGGCAATCCCACAGAAAGAAGCTTTTCTCGGAACAAGTGTGGGACAGAATCACTCAGTCAAGAAGGTCCATCATTCTGAAAGTATATGAAGGCAAGTGGACAGTTTCTCCCAGTGGTATCAGCAAAACCACATCACCCCTTTAAAAACCTCAATACTACAAATTGCAAACTTCTTCGTTTGGTTATTCTAAGCGAGGAAGCTAGCCCCCATCACCATCAAGGGCTATTATTCTACAATCTCAGACACACTTTGACATCAAGGAAGGAAGGAGTTAGGCCAAAATATGGACCTTTGTGACATTATGCCCTATGTTTCCTCCAGACTGAAGACTTTGATCCTCTGTCTGAATGGAAGCAACCATGTGTTCTGACATGGCTGAACAAAGTACCATTTGAACCCCATAAGAAGGACCTCAATGACTTTCTCATAAAAGACCTGCTTTCTAGTAGCCATAGCTACAGCAGGTGGAATAAGTGAGCTGCATGCACAGGCCATATTGGCTGACCTGAATTATCTGCAGCTCCATCAAGATGGTTCGGTTTTTTTCCTGAAGGCCCCAGGCTCACATTCATTGGCAACCAATCATATGTGTTAAAACCACTTTCTTCCTGGGATCCTTTGTCCCAAGGGCATCTACAAAAACCAATGTTGCTACTCTTTAGTGGCACCTGAAGTGCATGGAGTCTATCAGAAGAGGGAGATCTTGATTACGCTTTTCTCCTCAGGCACTTGCCATTGTCCTGGATGCAAGTTATCCCCTCAGCATACAGGCAACTAATCCAAGATCAGAGTAGTTTCTTATGCATATCAGTTCTGACAGTTAGATCCCTAGCCACAAGCATAGCATTCAAGTGAACCTGCTCTCCAAACTCCATTATCCAAGCTGTCAGATGGAGGTCAGAGACAAGCTTTTCTACATTCTGCCTCAGAGACCTCTCATCCCAAAAACTATGTCTGACCTGCTGGGGCCAATGATTGTAGTGCAACAGGCTACCCTACCAAGTCCCTCAGCAGCTACTTAACAACATGGGTCACTCTACTTCCACTGGATTTGTGGGAGGAAAATTTGTTGCCCTCCATCACATGACCCACTTTTCAATATGCCAAGTGCTAAACATAGCAGTATTTTCTTCATAATGAAGCTGTTTCATATAATTTATGAGCCTAGAGTCTAGACTGACTCTAGGGTAAGGGGATGAAACTCCCTCCTCCTCTTACCTATTCTCCTTATGTTTTATGATCAGGTAACATATCTGAAGAAACCAAATTTTAAATGGTAAAATGTTTCTTCAGTAATACTTACCCAATCATAATATCGGCATACCCTCTCAAGCCCTGTAGAACATGCATCTCAACTCCAGTATAACCTGATGACAATAGGGTTTTTGGTGCCAATCCTTATATCCAAGGGAAGACTACTCTCAACTAACTTCCTTTTTAAACAAGCAGACGATATTTTATCACCACTGTTGCTAAACCAAGGCAGGATGGTTTTAATGTCTTTTCTTGGAATGGAAGGGCTGTATTTACAAGGTAGTGGATGTATTTCAAATGTATTATGAACAAGTAAGTGTTATTGAAGAAGCATATTTTACCTTTAAAAAATTGCTTTTAATTTAAATATGTACAATTATAATTGTATTACATCTGTATTCCATGCAACAATGTACGCTTAAAGATATATTATTTGGATAAAGGACTTGGTTCACTTTTGATTAAAATCAGCCCTACATCGATTTTAATGATATTTTTCCGAATGTATCTACTATATGAGTACTTCATAGAACAGTTTTGTTTTTGACATTGGTATTAGTCTTTACTGCTTTTAATGCAAAATGTTGATAATGTCTCGAACAGCTGAAAACATCAAATGACATGCATCAACATTTAATTTATGTGTGACGTGGTCTATTTGTGAGCTACAGTATATACATAGATCTGCAAGAGGAAGAAGTTGATATTCTCTTTTCTGATTATATTTTATAAAAACTGATGTTTCTTATTAGTTATATTATTTTTAATTTCTTCAGTATGGTAAACATTTTCGTATTCATTATAAGGCTGTTTGCAACAAGCTGTGACGATTTTCAATTCTATTATCATTGGGAATTGGTCTTAGTGAAATTATTCAATTTATACCAAAGATTTATTTAAGTAATGTAGTGTAGTTAGTTTTAATATATTTAGATTAGTTAATGATATTAAAGTTACAAGTACAGAAAAAAAGCAGTAATATTTCATCACCTTCATATCACAATTGGTTACATCAACTACTGTAATTCATCTTCATTATTACTGTTATTGTTAGTTGTCTGCATTACCGGAAAATATGGGTGTATCTACAGTTACATAGTAGAGTGTGTGTGTGTGTGAAAAGAAGAGACAGATAAGGGTAAAAAGTTTCTTT
Source organism: Margaritifera margaritifera (assembly GCA_029931535.1). Lineage (NCBI taxonomy): Eukaryota > Metazoa > Mollusca > Bivalvia > Unionida > Margaritiferidae > Margaritifera > Margaritifera margaritifera. The sequence continues at coordinate 1,407,221 of JAQPZY010001370.1, read as the reverse complement.
AGCACACGTTTTTTATTAATTCCCTTGCTGCTTAGGGAGTTACTGCCCCTATCTGCAGCTCTAAGTGTAATGTAGTGTATGGTGGTTAGAATGGGTATATATTTCACGGAAGTAAATTATAGGAAGGACACCAAGTTGTGTTACATGTCAATGCAATATCATTTTTTTTTTTATACACACACACACACACTTGCTGTTGCATGAATGTAATATTAATGCACACTTATAATTTTGCTTCTTCTCACCTGCACTGCATTTATTAAATCATGCACATAGCTAGCAGTTATTTCCTATCTGTGATGAGCTTGGATGTTTGACAAGATGGGACGCAATCAATACAATATTAAGCAGTGCTTTTTAAGTTTTATTTTTGTAATAACATGCATTCGAAAAGCATTCATAGTTATGTGCAGAATATGTAATTGTTGTATATATGTACTGTGAATGTATGTAGAAAGCTATGTAGGTAAGCACATATGTATATGTTGAAGAATAACAACTCTCCTTTTCAAATCTATAGCTTCCTCTTGTAATTTCCTTAATTTGAATAAAGTGTAACAATCCTCCTTTAAAGTGAAAAACAGGAGATGCAAACATGAAACGAAAGCAAACTTTCTGTGGTGTGTTACATTGTAATAGATTTTCTCTTTGTATAAGAAAATATTTGGAGACATAAACAGTCAACTTTTTGATGAGACAAACAGACGGGCATTGTGACTGGCAGTCAAGCACAACAACAGATGAATAAAAGTAGGATAAATAGGGCAGCAAGAAAAATGGCTAAAATGGGAGGGAAACATAGTTTGGATACGGATCAATGGATGTAAACATAAATGGATGGCCGGACAAAGAGATGAACAGACAAACAGATAGTTGGGCAAAGACCAAATGGATGGGCAATTGCCAAGCAGATGGAAGATGGAACTGATGGACAGACTAACTTATAGATGAAAAAAAGGATGGAAAGATGTTGAGAGAGATGGGTGAACAGATGAACAGACAGGCCCATACATGGACAGACAGTCACATTGAGAGGGTAAATTGGCAGACAAATGCACAGACAAGTGAACAGAGTTTTGGACAGATAATAAGCTGTCCAAGGAACAATCTGATGAAAGTAAGGGAGGACTTTCCAATATGGCATTCATTCAAACAAATGAGAGACCCATTCAAATGTCTGTCTGACAACAAACACTCGAACTGGATGGAAGAGGGTGTGACTAATTCTGAGCTCATTTGTTAGTTTCAGAATAGGGGAAACCTGATTATGCCCAACAAATTAATTTTTAAAAAGTTGATTTATGAACACATTATATCAGAAACACAGTACCAAGCTTGTATTTATGTAATATTTCCACCTTTACCATCTTTTAGTGGCTTCTTTCAGTCAAATGCCCATTCCTCCCCATCCCCTTCAATATCCCTAAAACTGGAATTAGTCTAGTTTTTGCAGTATCAACATAGTCATTACTGATGCCTTCTTTTTTTCCAAAGCAATCAATATAAGCAGAAAATATTTTGTCATAATCGGCATCATTATTATTAAGGTTACAGCTGCAAAGGTTAAATACTGCATTCATATTTTGTGTTATATATGTCCTATTGTTTGCTTTCATATATTTAGAAAAGTAGCTAAGTGTCGCAATGTTTACCTGTTTGGACTTCCATACCATACAAGATTTCTTAGTTGAACTTGGAGTATTACCTGTTCGAATTTACACATATTACTTTCACCACACTCTCTATGGATATAATTATACATGTGTAAGTATATTTTAAATTTTTCTCCATGTAAAATGAACAAAACAAAGCTGTGCATTGGAGTTTCAATCCTGGTCTACCAGCATTAAATACACTAGTCATTACCTTTACACCACTGGCAAAAGTATGCACTAGTTTTATATATATATATATATATATATATATATATATATATATATATATATATATATATATAAACCAAGGCCTAAAAAGAAAAAGTCTCATGTTTCTAGAATATTGAGTGCAACTCACTCATACTCAATTTGAGTCATTTACTATAATTTTTACTCCATTGTATCTAATAGTCATGTATTCAGTGCACTTCAGTCAAATATATTTCATTCAACTCTTGATAGATTGCACTCTACTGAACTCAGTACAGCTCTATTTCACTGTCTTTAAATTCTCTGCAGGAACTTTGCTATTTATTTTCAACAAGTTGACAACTCAACAAACTTGCATCATTTTGAAAGAAAAAAAAAAATAGTCAGCAAGGAGGACTTGTATGCATATCTCACATCTTCGCACAATCAGATAGATATGAAGTATACTATAACTGCAGGATCAGTATATGAAGCTTATCAAATCGATTTTCTTGGTGAAATCTGCACTTCTAGTGGGGAATGGAAATATTTTAACCCAAATATTTATTTATTTATTCACTTATTTATTTACCAGATTTGATCTTTTCACATAAGTTGATTAAAATTACTCTTGAAAGTTTGATTTAACCAATGTAAATTTCCAATGACATATCATATGAATGAAAATAGCAAAAAACATGTAATATATTAATATTCTTGACCTAATCATGATTAAATACTCGTATCTTTTTAATTTTTTTCCATTTTTGATTCTAGGATGATTTTCTGATGAGCAATGAAGAACAAATATCTTTAGTTTTAATATTGAGTGCATTTATGGCCCAACTTAGTTCTTTCACATTATGTCACGATTAGCCTTTACTATCACTCGACAAAATATAAGGGTATATTTCTGGCTAAAATTGTATTTTTCAGTGTTCCAATATCATTTTGTCACTTGACATCAGCACATGTCTATGATGTCATAGGAGTACCAATTCAAACTCTTATCGGTATTGCAACATTTTATGATAGAGATAAGTCTATCCATGAAAATGAATTTTCTACCAGATTTTACGGCTGATTAGAGGGTAAAGTGAACCTTGTCCTTTCATGAGGTTCAAGCTCATCCCAATAACCACACACCAACCATATCATAAACATCATCATGCATATCTACACAGTAGAAGAGTTTACTCCTGATGTCTATGTTGAGAGTTCTTCATTTCTGGAGATGCATTGTATCTCCCAATAAGGTATTAAATGAATAAAGCTGGTCTTGTTCAACTTCAGCTCTTGCATGTCTCTGTGAGAACTTCGCCGTTCAAGAGTCTGGTAAAGGTCTATATCAAGGACTATTACAATCAAAACAAGGCTTACTATAAATCTGGTAAAGTTACTGATTAGTTGACAGGTTAGTCAGCATACTTAAAAAAATTTGGATCACATAAATACACAATTTTCAAATTTTTCTTTATGTTTGGAACTGACCACATAAGTTATATATAGGAAATACATATTTTTGCTTCTTAATGAAAATCTTTACAAATCGTCACCCTATGACACCAAGTCACAGAGTATATAAAAGAGGCATGCAAAACCTGCTTTGGCACCAATACATTCTACATTGTAAATGATTACATTTAGTGCTTATGTACAAACAGTGCTGATTTGCTTTATGGTACAGAAGGTGTATTTTTTGCACAGAAGAAAAAAAGGAAAGAAAAAAAAGAGATTAGTGACACCTATTGGGAACAATCAACTGTACAGATCTAGACCAGACTCTTGGTCAGTGTAGATCTCTCAGAGTCATGTGAAAGTCTGGTTGAATGAGACAATAAATAAAACACATTAGATTTGTTCTTGAGACTGATTTAGTCCACAGTTTAGTAGTATCAAGACATCAAACATGCATATTAAAGAAATATACTCAGTTAAGGGATAATTTATGATAATCTTTTACCAAAAAGAAAGGTGTGCACTTATTAAGACGTGTGGATTGGTCAGCTTTGGTGTTTTATGGTACAGCAACACAAATAGGTCTTATAGTGCTGAGGCAATTAGCGTAAAGTGCCTTGCTCAAGGACGCACCATGGTAGTTGACCCAGGCTGATCCAAAAGTAGAATTAGAATCCACACTCTTTTGGTCATGAGTCCAGCACTCTAACCACACACCCACCATTGCTTCTGCCTCCATTGGTTCCGCTCTACAGTTATTATGTACTTCTGAGAGAGGGACTGGTATAAAGTGAAGTTGTTTGCATTGGCCACACACACAGTGGAGAGAATGTTGGATTACCTCTATCTACTTTCATGTACTGTGACTGAAATATCTTTACATGTGGTAATTAAGGAAAAACTATGCACTATATAAAGCAGACAGTTATCAAAGTGGCTGCTCCCATGTGCTTAAAAAATGAGACTGAACTAGTCCAAAGTACACTAACTTATTAAGCAGTTATTAACCCTTTGACAGCGGGATACGACTCCAGTTGTACTTTACCTTTGCCAGCGGGATACGACTCCGGTCGTATGTTCACTAGATTCCATTACCAATATTTGCAGACACGTGTTTAACTGTATAAAACGTCATCAGTTTACGTGTACTCTTTTGAAAAGAAGGAAATAAAGGTAGAAGGTACACATAGCATTGCCAGATTGTGTTTAAAAGACCCCAAAACTGGTAAAAATTTGATTTCAAAATCGAGTTTTAACGTGCAGAGATAAAATATGGCGGTCATATTCTGAAAAGGGAATTGAAGAGAGTTATGTGCTTGCTGAATTAGTTGGAAATAAAGACCATTTCACATGGAAAATTGACATTCTAGCCAGCTTTACTTCTTCAAAATGAACGGCGCTGATGATAACTGGTTATTTGAAAATTTGATTACAAACACGACTTTTAATGTGTGGAGATCAACATGGCGGACAGCGCTGAAACAGCAATTTACGGCAGTGATGTGGATGCCGATTTTGATGAAAATATAGACAATTTTGTGAGGAAACTTTAAGTTTTAAGCAGTGCAGATCGTGAGCTTCATTTCGACGAAATGAACGGAGATGATGAGAACTGGTTAGTAGAAAATTTGATTTCAAAACTGAATTTTAACGTGTGTAATTCAAAATGGCGGACAGTACTGAAGCGGTCGTGATGCTGATACCGATTTTGATGAAAATTTAGACAATTTAGTGGGGGGAAATTTATATTTTAGGCAGTGGGGATCGTTATCTTGGTTGCATCGAATGAACTGAGCTGATGATAAATAGTTAATTGGTATTTTTGACTCGGATATTGACGATGATGAAGACGTGGATGCTTTTCAAGCTAACTGGACAGTTTGAGAACTTCACTTCTCATAAAGTTCGCACATATACCGATGTTGAGTGTGTGCATAATATTATGAAAATTTCCTGCATCCCTGGAAATGGACCAAAATAAACCTAATATAACTCTTATATTATTACATTAAAATTTATTGTGGAATAAAAACACTGAACCAAAATGAAAAGCTTTGTCAACTTACCAGTAAGGATTATTCTGTTTTTTGTTCTCCAATTCTCATGCGAGTAAATTTAATAAAATTGTAATAACTTTAGATATTCTTGATGGATTTTTACTATTTTGTCACCTTCTTAAATGGTATAAAATTCCCCCCATTTCATACAATTACATAGAGGAGGTAAAATGAATATTGCAGATAGGAAAATTGCATTGAAAGTAAGTTATTACAAAAAAATGTAAAGCATTTATTTTTGCTTACATAACTTTACTTTCAACTGAAGTATTACGTCTGAAAATTTTCAGTCAAAAAATATATGACCTTAAGGAAAATTTTATTCTTTTTAAAATGGTATACAACATTGAAAAATAATTTCAAAAAATTGTCCTGTAAAGCCAGATTTACCAACGTCTCTGCATTCTCTCCTGCTGATACACCACTGACTGAAAAATTTCCAGTTCTATACAACTGCCTGTCTGAATGGGCTTCAGTATGAAAAGGGTTAAAATAGGGAAAATGAATTTTGCCCGAGTAGACAATACCAGTTTCTGAAAGTGCAACAAATGAATCATGAAATATATAAATAGTAAAAAACGTTATTGGCTTCTTTTTTTTTCAATTTACCTTTGAAGTCCAGGACGTGAAAATTCCCAAGTGGAGCGAGCAATCTTTTGAACGGCACACATTAGTAAGGCCAAGCTGTATACTCTATAACCCACATTACACCCATCAATCACACACCAAAATAAAGTGAATTAAAAGTTACTTTAACAATACCTAAGATATATAGTCTTTTTTTAAAAACCAGGATAACCAGTCAGAAATTCTTTTTATTAAAATATCAAACCCTGTACAAAGTACAAAACTGTAGAGCAGAACCATTAGTCACCTCTTACAACATGAATGAGGTATCATTTGACCTATTTTACATCCCCAAGTCTACAGGGGGAGGTTGCATTTGGCCTATTTTACATCCCTGCGCCTACAGGGGGAGGTTGCATTTGGCCTATTTTACATCCCAGAGCCTACAGGGGGAGGTTGCATTTGGCCCATTTTACATCCCTGAGCCTGCAGGATGAAGCAGGTGTGGATATTACACTGAATATGGAAATCGTAATGTTTTATGTTAAACAACTGAGTGTTGAATTTATAGACGAAGTACTGGAAAGAACAATCAATGGGAAATCTTATAATTGTAACAATATATGCAGCTAAACCTTGAAAACTAAAACAATCATCAACTCGTCAAGTATGTGGCATCACTCGAATAAGTTTCCCAGTCCCACTATAAAGCCTTTTCTTGCTCACAAACCTTGAACACTCAAACCACCGAATAATCTGATGAAAAAGCAGGGCCTATATTGGTTTAAGTTTTCAAGGTCCTTCTGTATCTACTACAACAGCTGGATAAAGAATACTACAAATAAAATAAAAGTGAAGTAAAAAAAGGAAAAATAAAAAGAGGTTCCACTACCAAAAGCAAGATCCACATTAGTCCCTGATTGATCAGCTATACAAGGTCCATAAACCCGAACAGCCCCATCACCAGCCTCCCTGATATAGTCTACATGCTGCAACTCTTCTACAATTAAAGAACAATAAAGATATTTAATAGAAAGAAATTCTAAAAAAATTCTCTCTCCTTCAGTCTGTCATTTTGTCCATTTCTGTCTTCTCTTAATTTCTGTCTCTGTCTCTGTTGTTGTAAAATATATATAACAAGATATGGATTCAGTGATAGCTAAACTGTCCGAAGATAGTTAGCCTAAGAAAAAGCAAAGCTAAACAATCATTCATCATGTACCATTTATACTCACTTGTAAGTCATGTTTAACTGTAAACAACATACACTCTGATTTGCCATCGCATAATACACCAGCAGATCATGGTCTATGTTGTTTGTTCTACTGATTACTCCATATAAACTGAATAGACCAAGATCTGCCGGTGCATTATACGACATCAGATCTGGGTCTAAGCAGTTGGCAGTTGGGCCCAACATCTGAGTATTATAGCAAATGATATAGCAGGATGTCAGAAGAGTGACTACAAAAGAAGACCTTCTAAGGTGAGCTAAAGGAGGGAAAGTGATCTCAGGGTGGTCAGAAGAAATGCTTCAAAGATTCCCTTGAGCACCCTTGAAACACTTCAACTTTGACCCTGAGTCTTGGGAAGATCTCACACAGGATCACTCCACCTGGTAGAGTTTCATCCATACTGGAGCTAAAGACTTTGAATGAAGGAGAACTGCTGAGGTAGTGCAGAAGCCCAAGCAGCGTAAATGTCAGAACTGCAGGACGTCCTCTATTGATCAATGAAACCCAAGCGGCATCTCCTGTCAAGTGTGCCACAGACAGTTCAGAACATAAATTGGCCTGATCAGCCACTCACGTACTCACAAAAACCAGACCAGTTAGTGATGTCATGGTCGTCTCCTAACTCAAGGATGTGGTCATCTCCTAACTCAAGGATGAACAACAAAGATAGCAAATGATACTAAAACCTTCAAATGTTTTACAATTAAATGAATTCTGTAAAATGTTTCATGTGCTCCTCCAATATAAACTTTTTACTATGTAGCTTCTATGACCTTTCATTCCAGGACCATAGATGAAGTATTAAACAAAGATGGAGAAAACAATGCATAAATCTATGTTACAACTGTTACAGTTTTTACTGATTGAAAAATATATTGTTAATTATGGCTTTGTACTATTGAACAGCAAAAACAGGGAGTAGCATGTCTGATTAAAAAATAAAATCACTCCACCCCTACAACTTGAATGGTTCTGTTTTAGAGTCATGTCCAACTAAAATACTTGTAACATAGCCTAGCATTACAATGAGTGATAGAAAGATAATCACAATGTCTGCATTTCTGACCACATTTGAAAGAAATAAAATGGATTGAATCCGATTTTAAGCATATTGGTATAGCCATACAATGACTTCAAAACTTATATGAAAGACAATGTGGAGATATATTTATATTTATGGAATTAACTTTCAGCCATTAGATGAAGAGAGTATGTGTGAGGGTACATGCATGCGGCACTGAAGAAAACTGCTCCTGATGAATGTCTGACAAAAGTCAATGAACTATCCTGATCTCTGCTATATACAGACTCAAATTATCTCATTCCACATATTTATGGCTAGACATTGAGGAGTCTAATGTTTACAAAATAACTGCCGGTTAACTGACCACATGGCGATTAGCTGACAGTACGACCAAGTTACGTGTGCATGAAGGGCAGCTTTCGTTTGGTAATATTTTGGCTAATACAGCAGCACATGCAAAAACCTTTCACTGTGGGATTAATTCTGATGATTTGCAATTACTTATTATGTAAATCAGTTAATTTATCAATTCAGGTGATAAACTTATTACAACAATGGCACTGTTTGGTGCACAGGAATGTATGCTGGTTGATTGAGCAAGTATTGATGGTCTATTGTTTGCCCTGGATTGGAAAAAACCTGCACACAAATCAAACACAAACAAGGATTATTAGCTTTAATTTGTATGGTTCTTTAATTATATAATTGTTCCCATCCTTAGCTACAGATCAGAAATTTGAGGGTATGAACAAAGTGATGTCACTGAAAATATACAAATTAAAGTTTTGTAAAAGGCTTCTAAGACTAAGTTCTTCTGCTCTAAATGCGGCAGTTCTTGGTGAACTTGGCTGTTTTACTTTATCAGTTATATACAATAGATGATGAATTGCTTATTGGACTAAACTCTTACAGATGAACGACCACAGATATCTTAAATCAGGTATAAAATGTTCCATCACCAGGCCAGACAACATGGACAACTTACATCAAAAATTTACATTCTAGATGTGGTTTTTAGTTATCGTACAACAGCCCGATGTCGTTCGCCTCATTCAATCGCGCACAATGTTTCTCGCGATCTAACGCGCTTGTTCGAGATAATGACAACATCAGCTGTCACCAGCGTTCTTCAAGAGCGACAGAATTTTATTATATAGTAAAATCAAACAAAATGAGATTCAAAAAGGTAATTTCATGTAATTTAAAAAAATCATAATGAAAATTTTTGTTTTCACTAATGCCTTTTTTGTGTCAGACATTTTGGCCTTGAATTTTCTATTATATGCTAAAGATAGCGCCGCAGATCACATGTTGGCTTTGTTTACATATTTTGAACAGGATAACCCACTTTGGGAATTTCTATAACTGGATAGCCAATATAAATATTTGGTTTTAATCATGTGGAGTTCTTATTCAATGTAAGAAAAATTTACACTCGAAATGTATATTCAATACAGACTTTTTCGTTTTAGTATTATTTCATTAAAAACATATATTCTACATCAAAAGACATTGAATCTATTATAATAAAATGTGTATCCATCCATTCACCAGTGTCTATTTTTAAATTTCTCTCTCCCTCTGTCACTCTGTATGTCTGTCTATCCCTCTCTCAGTCTACTGAGTCATGTATTTATATGGTAAAGAACAAGCAAGCAGTAATGTAAGTGCACAAACTGCATATAGAATTAAAGAAAAAAAGTTTATTCATTTTTAAATTTAATTTTTGTTAATTTCAAAAACACGGAGATGCTATAAACTAATAATATCCATACCTTAGTCCAACTGGCACGGTCCGGTCATATGCCATGTGACTTTTTAGTCAGTGTCACGAACCATGGACGTCACTTCCGGAAATAAACATACACACGCTCGGAAAAACAATAATTATGAACTAATGTATATGAATGCCAAATTTTTTTCACGATGATTAAATGAAGTAAATATAGTTGAACAGTTTTCATGGTTTATTTGAATAGAGTATCATAATATTATAACGAACGCGTTAAAAGTCACGTTAAGTGAACGTAAAGTGGTTGCTCGAGGCTATATGTGACTCAGCCAATCTGTTGGTGACATTTTTGTCATTATTAACTCAACATTTAAAAGAATGTGCTTTTCAGAACTGGTCAGAATCTGTTGCAAACATTGCATGTCAGGGTGCTACCCCATCTGGTAACTACCAGTGTCATGTGTATTTTGATCAACTCAATTTTATCCATTTTTATTTATTTTATTCATTATTTCTGGAAAATACATGAAAAACAAAAATTCAGAAGTTCAAAAGCAATACATTTTTATTTAGTTTAAACATATTGTATTCCCTCTAATATAATTTAAGGAGATTTTTAGCAAAATTAAAGAAGGTTTTCCACAAAGTGAAGGATTTTTCATGGAAAAAAAAACAACTTTTTAAATTCAAAGAGTTTTCCAGGCAACCTCTCCAATTCAAGGATTTTCAAGGTTGTACAAACCATGTTGATATTCACTAATAAAGATTTTAAATATCAATGATGTGATTAAGTAAATGTATTCATGCAAGCTTGCACAGGATTACATTTTCACCACCCTTCCTTTGAAATAGTGTTTTAAACATGTTCCAAAGAATGCTATGCCTAACCTGGAAAGTGAACTATTCTGTATCTTCTTTGTCTTCAACATAAAACTCTTAAATATTATTATTAAATATTGAAAATATTAATGTCAACATGGACGGAAAAGTGATATCAATGTCCTGTTATTTGGTTGCGAAGACCAAACAGAATTTATACCAGGTTTTTCAACTGGACATGGAATTTGTCCTCAGCATGCAAGTTGAACTAGAAATGCCTATGATGCTAACTCGGTCAAACTGTCAAAAAGATTTACAACTGTGATGGTAAGCAGGCTGCCAGTTAGCTCTTCCCAGTTGCAATTCCCATTTCCAATACCAGGTGGGTCATCATAGTTATTTACAGTCTTGGTATTAGCACAAGAAAACAAAAATGAATCCCTCAAAGGGACTGACACTCTACTAACTTACAAGAATGTCCAGGAATTCAAGATAACACCATTTCTTCTTATTTACTTCTGAGTCTTGAAACCATTTCTGATACTTCTGAGCGATAATAAGGTTTTCAATTAGTCACTGTCGTAGCCATGTTGGACATAAGATAGGTACGATTTTTGTTTAGGGACAACTAGACATCATTAGAATTCATTTGGTGAAAACTACATGTGAATATGATCATCTATTCAGGAGAAGCAGCGATAACAAGAAGGAGTAGGATCAAACAAGGAGTAGGAGGAGTAGTGATAACAAGAATTTTAAGATGGCCACCATGGTGGCCATATTGGATATTAGATAGGCATCATTTTCATTTAGGCCCAACTAGACACTAGAAGAAGTCTTCAAGTGAAAACCCATGTCAATATGACTTTCAATTTAGGACAAGTAACAATAACAAGATTTTCAAGATGACTGCTATGGTGACCATACTGGATGTCAGATCGGTAAGATTTTCATTTAGAACCAACTAGAAAACTCCGTATTGATATGACCTTCTGTTTAGAAGAAAAAGTGATAAGATTTTTCAAGAGAGTAGTCATAATGGCCATAATGGCTCATAAAAAAATTGTGGCAATTATCTTGTGCACACTTTTGTAAACTCTACAAAATACCTGGCAATGCTCCTATCTTCCTAATTAAAGTTTCTTCAAGTTTTGTATCCTTGAAACTTTTTAAAGCACAAAACATGATACTCCAGTCAACAACAAAAATAAATCTATCCACCAACCCAACCAATCAAGCCCTATTATGCAAGAATTAACCCTATATCAATGAAATTTAGTAATAGAAGAAGTCCCTTACAAATCTGAGACCAGTAATAATCTTGTACCTGACAATATCTGAGATCAGTAATAATCTTGTATCTTATAAAAATCTGAGATCAGTAATAATCTTATACCTTACAAATCTGAGATCAGTAATAATCTTGTACCTTACAAATCTGAGATCAGTAATAATCTTGTACCTTACAAATCTGAGATCAGTAATAATCTTGTACCTTACATATCTGAGATCAGAAATAATCATATACCTTACAAATCTGAGATCAGTAATTATCTTGTACCTTACAAATCTGAGATCAATAATTATCTTGTACCTTACAAATCTGAGATCAGTAATAATATTTTAGCTTACAAATATGAGATCAGTAATAATTATGTAGCTTACAATATCTGAGATTAGTAATAATCTTGAAGTTTATGAATCTGAAAACAGTAATAATCTTGAAGCTTACAAATTTGAGATCACTAATAATCTTGCAATTCAAAGACATGAATGTTATACCTATTTTCGGAATTTCTTAAAATTCAGATCAAAATGGAGTTTTGTGTTCAAGAAGTTTGAAGACAGTGAGCATATTCTTGTACAAGTAGAGGTGCGTGAATGGGGGAAGTTGTTCACTCACAGAAATATTGACAAAATGCCATGAAAACTGGTACATTTAATCTTGACAGCGATTTCAAATGTGGTAACTTTTAGTGTTTAATTACTTGGAGATAAAAGAGCGAGATCCTTGGAATTTATGCTTACACTGTTCATTAGAAATACTTGTATTTCTGGGCAAAATCCCCAGCAAAATTATTTACTGATTACATTAAAGTTGGAAAATTGTTTGAAACCAGTTAAATTGTACAAGAGAGAGAAAGGGAGAGAGAGTTAAAGGTTGCAATTAACCCCTCCCCCAGGGTTGCAGAAATAGGTGTCTAAAACAAACTTCACTTTACTGTTTTATGTGACTAAAAAGCACTCCTGCTCTAAGTAATCTACTGGATTCAAGTAATTGATACAATCCACCAAAATAGAGTTAAAGACTGCATTCATTGAAAGAAAAAAAAAAAGAAAAATTATCTATTGTTTTGGAACTGAACATTTATACAGTGGTTCAGGTGAGTTTGGAATCCCCAGCTCTGATGGAAGTAGTGACTGAAACATCTTCAATGTCAAAGTAAATGTCACTGTCACCATGGGGTAAATGCCATTGTATGCATGGGATGATATGGGTAAATCCAACCAGGCTAGGAGAGAATAAAGCAGGTTGATTTGATTCAATATGTCCACGAGGCCAAACTATTCCTCTATTGACCAACTCGTGTCTGTCCGGTTGTACTTTTCTGATTTTGCTCACCAGAGCTAGGGAACCAAGAACCTTTCACTTTCATTGTTTGTGGAGAATCACAAGGTCTGCATTAACTCAAACTTTGCAAATCTGTCCAGTGCCTTTGATACAATATTTATTTGTTGAAATCCCACCTAATTAACCAGCTCGGAACTTGGCCCTCTAACGTGTTGCTTTTTGCTTCACTTCCTGTTTAGTTTCCATTGCATTTGACTCATCAACTGTCATGGAATTGTGTGTACTTAATATCAAGGCATTATATATGAACAAAAATGTACTAGGGCATTGTTGCCACATGCATTACCCAAGGATGGTTTATGTTCGGTTTTAGTTTTTTCAAAATACAGAGTTAGATTCGCCCAATGCTGCACGAGCAAAGTGCCTGCAGTGAGAAACCCGATTACCTCAAGTTCTCTGGCCATGGATTTCACCATAAGCTGGGTATTTATAGAGTAAAATCTCGATGTATTATCACAACACGAGTTTTGTCAGGAAACTGTCCACTTTTTATGGGATCAATCTTCAGTTATTGAGGTATGTGAAATTTAAAACCGCATTCTTTCTTGCAATCCGTTTTATGTGATAGAATTGTTTTATATATTGGATGTTTCAGAATTTATTCTTCATTTTACAGAGAGTCAGATCTGTTATATAGTGCTGTGCTATCAGATAAACTATAGTCCGTTTCAAGTTAACCATTTTGATAACTGAACAAATTGAATTCAATTATATGTTGCATGCACCAAATGTTGAATAATGTTCAAGTTCTTATATTCTTGTCGGATACCGATTCATGTATGAATGTGGTTGCTATAGTAGTAATCTCATACAGTAGTTTTGATGAAATGATTTGAAGCCAATTTAAAGCCTGTTTTTGTGATGGGGAGTCATAAAACTCTGGGGACTTTCGTGCAACCTGTACGCTGGAGTTGATGGTAATTGTATTGGTTTACTCACAGTGAGGGACCAGAGCTTTGGGACCAGGGGGTCTGTATGGAATAAGGAGGCTCTTTAGGGATCCTTCAGCATATGTTCCATTTTTCAATCAATATTATTCAATATCACCATATGAGTGAAATCAAGAATTAAATATTGCTACATGAGTGAAAATCAATAATACATACATCCTACTTGTGAATGAAACCAATACATACATCCTACTTGTGAATGAAACCTACATTATTCACATTTTTGTACAAATTGTATACTTAGATCACCTTGGTGATAGAATCATATATTGTTCATGTTTGTGTATAAATTCTATACATTGATCATCCATGGTGATAAATCCATATATCAATCATATTTGTTTATAAGTTCCATACATAAATTGTTGTTTGATTAATCACAAAAGTTACATGTTCTGAATAGTTCCATTTAGGAACGATATAATTTCCTTACATCAGTTGTTGAACTCTGTGCGCATCATTCTGTTAAATCCGTTGTTGGACTTTATGTGCACAAGTATGGTGCCAGTTCCATTCATTGTTCAATGACATTATAAATAAACATCTCATAAACAAAATTGTTTTCAGTGTCTTCGCTAAATTCAATCCCAAATTGCGAAATTAATGCAAGTTCTTTTTTCACATCTGAATGCTGATCTCACCACAAATGAAAACACTTTCACAGGAAGTACTGACAATTTGTTCAGCTATATCCAAGTTCTGCTTTTGAAACACTAGGTTCAATTGAGCAAATGGTGGTACAACATCCATTAGCATGTGCATGGTGGAAATAAATCTAAGATCAGTTAGTGTTTTTAGAATTCTCTTTTCCTTCTCATTTGACTTTTTTAGCTGCTGGAAATATGTAACAAGCAGTTTCGATGAAAACAGCATGTAATGCCTCATAAAAAGCAAACCACAAATCTCATGGACTTCTTTTAGTTTAACCTCTTCATGTTCTAAAAGTTTCTGAACTTCCCTTAACTGTATTGTTCTATCTGCGGATCTTTTGAAATAGTAGAACATATCCGTTAATGTCTCCTGGAAAGTATTTTCCTTTGTATAATACATCATCAGCTGCTCTAGATGTGCACAATGCCAAATGATGGGCAAAACAATCAACATTAATTGCAAAGGGTTCACTTCTTTGATTTTAGCAGAGACTCCATTTCTCCTACCAACCATAGCAGAAGCTCAATCACTTCCAAATGAATAAACATTTTCAACACTTAGACCCCTAGATTCCATGTAGGCTTTCAATTTATCAAACATGACTTGTGCACTTACACGAGGCTCCACAACTGGTAGATTTCCCAAGAAAAATGTTTCTGATCAAAAGTTTCTTCATCTATCATGCATGCATACACAGATAGCTTCTTTGTAACATTAATATCAGTGCTTTCATCTATCAAAATGGCTAACAATGATCCCCTCTGATTGATATCTGATATTACATATGCAATGGCCTCCTGAATTTCCTCAGCACTTTGCCAAGACCTTGTATGTTGCATTTTTACCCTGTTCCAAATCCATTAAAGCCTCACAGCCCTGTAAACGACAGAAATCAATCAAAGATCCATACAAACAGAAATCAATCAAAGATACATACGACAGAAATCAAAGATCCATACTTCATGGTTGCTATTTCTTTCTTAGCTAAACAGTATGCACAACGCATGGCGCCTATCACTGGTTTAGTCTTCTGAATGACTGCATTGTTTGCTGCAAAGGCACAACTACTGTGCAAAGCATCGTCTCGGAGGGCTTGCTGATGGCCACTGCACTTGGTATGGCAAGATAAAGCTGAGGTCCTAAAGTTTTGACATCCAGTCATTATAGAGTTATTTTTCTTGGAACTTCTGCATTAGTTACAATACATTTTAATTTCATCTCATTCATATTCTAGTTGGCTATACTCACATTTCCAGCCTTCTTGGAATGCATGCATGAATTTATTCTTCTTTGACTCTGCCATTTTGTAATCCAAATCTTCATTGGAAGTATCATTTTCGCTTAGGTTTACATCTCGGCTTTTGTGGGTTTCTCCGCCTTGCTCCATGCAGTCATCATCTCTATGGTCATTCTTCTGTCACGATCTAAGCATGATACTGGGGAAAAGAAATCTGTTATCCGCCGTTTCATATCTGCCTCTTAGTAAAACTGTGCTGCCCATACAAATGCAAATGAAACAATGTCTAGGTTGCATAATGTGGCTGGTAGCATGTGACTTACAAAAATCACAGAGACTACAGATTTTCTTTGATAACAAATGTTAATAAAACAGAGGTGGAACTTACCTCAATATGTTATTTGAAATTTTTTAACAATATTTTCATCGAGGCTATTACAATTCTAAGTCCAGACTGTTTCCCTGTCTAATGAAAAATAAACTGGCATAGCTAACATCAAAACAGGGTACCGACCTAATTCTAAGCCTAGAAATATTATGGGATATAATAGAGTACATGACTATTTCCGGACGATCCATAGTTTCACTAAAGTATATATATATAGGATTAGGAGAATGGGTAAAATAGGCAGGCCAGCATATGTGCAATCGGAAAAGATCTCTAGATGGAATTTCATTAAAACAATCATAGAGAAATTAAGTTGGTGCAACCGTTTCAATTTAAAGACAAAAAATGTGTCTTGTCGATTTTATTTGCGCCACTTTTGGCGCACTAAATTTCGTTTTTGTGGGACACTGTCTTTTTGTGGAAATCCTGCAAGAGCGCATCCTAGCTGAAACACTGCTGTTCATAGAGAAATAAAAATAGACCCCATCCATAATATACAGGACGATATAAAAAGCAGTTCAGAGTTTCACCACCAATCAACATGATACAAGTCTCTGATCAAGGCTGCTGTAATACAGTGTCACCAGAAATGATATATGAACTTGTTCAAGTCGACCTTGGTACTTGTTAGAACTATAGTACAGTATGTACAAGATTTAACAGATTATCAGCACAGTCTTGACTATATAGTGCCTAGTCTTATTAGAACTACTCTGAAAAATATGAGCTTTTTACTTCCATTATGCCTGCTCATACTATCTTTCACTTTCATTTTTTTTCCATTTAATATTTTTATCTATACAGCTCTGCACAAAGGGTAAGATAATTTAAGTTTAGAATCTATCATATGTAGAAAGAGGGTACTTAAAAAAAACATACAAACTGAGTCTCAAGCTCTATTACTAAATGAATAAAAAAGAAAAGAAAATGAACAATATTTTAAGTATTAGTCATCTGGAAATAGCAGTCTACAGACTTAGCATTCAGACACACCATATTGACTCTTTCGCAGCAAATCCAATTCTTCATCAAATGCACTTGTTGATGAGGGTATCAACTATAAAGCTGAAATAGCTTATGATAAAGTCAGCAAGTGGAAGAGTTTATTGTAATTCTGCTACAATAGTAGTTAAAGATAAGTATGCACAAGAGGAGAGAGAAATGAAGCGTGGAAAACCATGACCAATGACTTTAAGGTCTTTGATTATTTGTAACATTACTGAGGCTGGTGGAAACTCCAAAAATGAAAGACATACCAATGGAAGGTGCTGTCAGAGTTGACTGAAACATTTCAAATCAGCAAACACTACAGAGACAAATATATGGATGCAATATTGTGATTTGGGTGACATCAAACCTGGGACCCACAGTGGTGTATGGGAGAAAAAAATTGCCAGAGATGTTCAGTTGAAACATGAAAGACCATCAATTACGTTATTGGAAATGAGATCTAAACTGCAGCAATTTAGAACTGTATGTGTGAATGAGACCACTATACACAGAACTGAAAAATCACTTAAAGGATGGACCATGGTGCCAAAAGCTGTTAGACAAACCTTCTGTGGATCATTTTACACCGCATAATTTAAATTACATTCAAGGGTTTTTAGATTTTTTATCATTGCATATTGTGTACAAATTAAAATTCTTTGATGAGTGAATTTTCTCTGTGCGATTTGGTTACACCAAGATAGGGTCGTTCACTCTGGTGGAGAGCGAGCAGGAGATTTTTCAGAAAACTGGTTAACTGCATTACATGCTGAACACGTTGATAGGTGTGAATGGTGTTGCTTATGGAAGCATACTGCAAGAGGAGACTGATACAGACATATTCTTGGAATTGTTTTTAATCTAGCAGCTAATTCTGTGGCTGAACATGGACATCCTGCATTATGTATGGGTGATATTGCTGTTGTGGACAACTGTGCCACCCACCATAATAGGGGTCAACAGGTGCTCACAAGCTACTTGATGAACCTAGGTATCAGTATGTGTTTACCCCAACATACTCTCTGGATCTAAATCTGGTAGAATTGTGCTTCCAGCATATTAAAACTATCTTCAAGCAAGTGTGATTCGAACAATGGTGAAAGACAATCTGGAACTTGCAATATACTATGAGGTAAATTCACTTCAGTGGATATGCAATATTAAACTTAAAGAAGTAAACGGTTTCCGCCATAATTTGCTCCGCACTCTCTCTGGGAGTACTCAGTTGGAGTGCTCGAAGTATAAAAACTCGAATGTATATCATTTTATTTTAAATTTTAATTCTTTATGAGTTTATTTTAAAATATACCCTTTAATTATAGTTATAGATTATTGGGACTTTATGAAAGCATGCACCAGTTAAGATTATCTACACCAATATCCTCTAGATCAGTGGTTCCCAACTTTTGAGTATGAGGACCCCTTTTTAACCTCAAAAATTGCATGCTAATAGTTGTACTTTTAGGCTGTGGCGGGGATAAACATTGAGCAGCTTGGCACGCTAAATTAGAACATGCCTTGCTCACAGCGGCGGGAATAACAGAGGAAAGCAAGAGCTGGTTGGAGGAGCAATACTTGCTGTGAAGCTATGTAAATTCGCGGACCCCTGGGAATAATCCTGCAGCCCCCCAGGGTTCTGCGGCTCACAGGTTGGGAACCACCGCTCTAGATGAATCTTACACAGGCACTTGCTTCTATCAGTTAAATAAAGGAAAACTGTTGATAATATCCCTCTCCTTTTTCCAATCAACAAGTCTTGAGTGTTATCAATATTTTTCTCCTTTTTGACTAATAGAAATTAGTACCTGCGAGATCTTAGTACTGTCTATACTCTCTTTCTCTGAACAGCACAAACATTACCACCAATTTTGGGGGCTGGTCTAAGTCAGTCTTGCTTACAGCCATTCTAGTTGCAATGCACAAAATCTATTGGTTGATAAGGTGTGTGTTGCCATCATTGGTGTCACTGATTGAGTTCATTCTGGGAGGACAATTTCCAAATATAAATGAAAAACACATTAATGCTACAACCTCTCTTGTCTGATCCAATGCTGAAGTATTCAAAATCTGCCTCCTGGGTGAGTATCGGCTCATGCATAGAACCATTCATCACTGGTTCCTTCAGGCTTTCCTGCAAAATGTGCACAATACAATAGTCGTCTCATTTACTCAAGTTTTCTTTATCTAATGTATTGATTCATGTATAACATGTACACAATAATGGAGTCAAGTCTCATTTACTCAAGTTTTTATTATCTAATGTATTGGTTCATGTATAACATCTGTCAAATATGCAGCCCGATCAAATTTTTGTGTGGCCTGTGACAACATGTTTAAAA
This sequence comes from Margaritifera margaritifera, assembly GCA_029931535.1. NCBI lineage: Eukaryota > Metazoa > Mollusca > Bivalvia > Unionida > Margaritiferidae > Margaritifera > Margaritifera margaritifera. The sequence goes on along the minus strand of JAQPZY010001370.1, from coordinate 1,387,298 downwards.
AGTATCTAATTACAACCTTACAACAGAAGTACATAAATTTTTCTTTGGTGGCCCCGAAAGCTATCAGGTTTTTTTTGTGCAGCCCAGGCTTTGAGTTTGACATGCCTATCTACACAATACAAGAGTCAAGTCTCAATTACTCAAGTTTACATTATCTAATATATTGGTTTATGTATAACATCTACACACAACTAGAGTCAAGTCTCATTTCCTCAAGTTTTCATTACCTAATGTGTTGGTTCATGTATAACATGTACACAATACTAGAGTCAAGTCTCATTTACTAAAAATTTCATTGACTATTACATTGGTTTATATATAACATGTACACAATACAAGAGTGAAGTTTCATTTACTTCATTAACTAATGTACTGGTTCATGTATAACATGCACCAAGCTGAAAACAGTATAGTCAGATCTGCCAGTGCACTATGTGCCAGTTTACATGCTGGATTGTATTTTGTCCTGAAATCTGCCTGGAAAATGGGTTGTAATATTATATTTCTAGCTGTTTCTGCTGTGGATCAAGTACTGCACATAACAGCTTTCAAATCGAGAATTTAAAAAAAAATTTAGACTGACTGAGCAAAAACAACCAAATTTAGTTCTCTGGAACATTCACCATCAACCACTAATTTCATTAGTTTACAACTCAACCAGACTTTTGTCTGACTTTCTGTATGTCTGCCTTTTAAATCGTAACTGAGCAAATATTTTCTTCATACACTTGTCCCAGACAAGTGACTCAGAAAACAATCACTTGTCCTGCAGAATTTATTACTTGAGAAGATCACTTTTGTTAATTTCCTTTCATTTTTTTAAAATATATTCAATATGCTTTTGAGTTTACAGAACAAACTATAAATTTACATAAATATTCTGTTTATTTATTTCAGCTTGTCATAATATTTAAAGCTAATTTTTGAAGATAAATAAGCTATATAAGATCAAATTGTAACATTTGACAAAAATGAAAAACATATAAACCCTACTCTTGAATACATATAAACCCTACTCTTGAATACATATAAATCCTACTCTTGAATACATATAAACCCTACTCTTAAATACATATAAACCCTACTCTTGAATACATATAAACCCTACTCTTGAATACATATAAACCCTACTCCTGAATACATAAAACTCAATACATGTTATCAATAATGAAATTATTGTATTTTTTTTATTGGTATAAAAGTTATACAATTAATGCTTTTATTAATTCATAAAAAATGTACTCTAATAAATTTTATAACTAATCAAGGCCTTTGAAGATGCTACAGTGATATAAATCTTTTAACAATGTTAAGCTAGTTTAGCAAAGATTTCTTTATATGCACATTATTTTCTTCAGCTTCCTACAATGGAATTTCTTAAGTAGTATTATTAAATATAGCAGTATGACCACACCGATGAGTCAGGGTCTACTCATAGTAAGAATAAATGATGTACTTTAACTTTTTATATAAGGTACAAAACCATCAGCTGAGTGGTGCGAGTGTCCCTGCAGAGACAAGTGAAGAAAATTATAAATATGTGTATATATGGTACGAGAAATGGTGCATTTTCTTAAAATACAATTTCTAGGAAAAAGATACATGTATTTGTAAAATGTACACATCAACTATAACCATACAACTTTAGACTGAGAGCTGGGAGATGATATAATATGGAAAACATATCCATGAAATGTTCAGATAGGCATCTAGCTTTATAAAAAGGAGTGTATTTTGACTATCAAGTAAACTATTTATTTTGCAGTCACGTAATCTGGCAATTTTTCAGAAGTTAAGACTTTGAAATTTACTTTTACTTTCAACTAATAAAGAGTTATGTGATCTTTCCAAAACAAAGTGGGTATCAATTTTCATGGTTTTGTAAAACAAAAAAATAATTACATTTTCATGGGTACTTAAATTTCTGGATTTGCCTGTCCAAGTTTGCATATTAGGTATTTAACAGCAGTATGAGCACAAATCAAACACCTGTCAAGACCAAGTTCTTACAAGTGCTCAATATCAAATGGAGCCAATGCAGCCAGCAACACTGCGACAAGCATTTTTATATTTTATGATCTTTTACTTAAATCACTGTCCATAAAGTTGCACCATCAGTATGTACTGACTATCATGGTGTTAAGATTGGGTAAAATTCAAGTTATATCCCCCATGAGAAAATGTCTGGGCAATCAGATTTAATTATCTGTGGATTTAATCAAGCCTGACCTGTGTAATTCTGAAATTTCTATATTATTTACATGACAAAAGTTTGCATGTACCAGGAGACTTGATAGATACAGTGTTTATTTAGTGGTTTTGTATGAAAATCAGTGACATGAGCTTTTAGTACTGGGCTGTAATTAGTGAAACATTACATATACACAGTAAATAATTAGAAGTTGTGCTTCAAGCAATAGTTTAAACATTTTACAGTCTCCTTGTTGCTTTCGATTAAACTGTGTAGATAAAATTAAATGTGGTTTCAGGAAAATTGCAAGTTTAGCAGGTAAGTTTCCTACCCTCAGTTAGAAGTATAAACGCTTGCATTTATCTATGCTTTATATAGATTATTCATTCAGATGGATTAAAACTCTGAGTAAATCTTTAAATCAGAGAACTGCATAGAATATTTTTTCATACATGTATTTTCAACAGCAATTTCACTTAAATGAAGGATTGATATAAATAAGCAATAAATCTAATCTTCCTTGATTATTTCATTATCCTTTCTTTCATTTTCAAACATACCAATACTTTAATACTTTTACTCTTTCTTTTTTCTCTCTATCCTTAATGATCTCACACATCGATTTAAGGCAGTGAGTGGAGATGGCAGCTACCAGATACTGCATACATACATGTGCATTAGCAAAATAATAATGCTTTATAATTATTTTTTTTCAAAAAGGGTTCAAATAAACCACATGTAAATAAAAATATTTTATTACAGTAATGAATTTGAATTATGAAATAGCTGAGCTCTGTTGATCACTAGAAATGAATCAGTAAGAAAGTGGCAAAAGAGGCTTCCTACAGCACATGTACATTTTTCGTTGGGACTTGAAATTCATGGTTAAGGTTGCAACGTTTACACATGTAAACAGCTAAGCTTAGTTCCCTGCTTGCAAACATTTACAAAATTGGATTTTTCTGTTAATTGTTTTCTTGAAGTATGTATGATTTTCTCATCTTATTTGGCATCACAAGGAAAAAGCATAAGTTGACGAAAATTGGTTGCAGAACACATTACACATTATGTTTATTTACTGATAGTGCTAATAACATTTCTTTAAACTCCATTAATTACCTTTGAACAACATAGTAACATTTTATTTTAGACAAACACATTTCCAATTTGTAAGGCAAAGCATAGTTTCTCATTCATTGTAGATCTACAAAAGCATCCCATGTGTATGTCCAGGCAGTAGTTCTGGTTGCATTATTGATTTTTTCATCATGCTCATATATGTAGCAGTAGGAAACAATATCAAGACGATCCTATAGATGTTTTACTGAAACTGTCAGATATATTCAACAAAGTCTTGCCTGAATCCTGTCATAATGATAGGTAAAAGATGTATACCAAATGAATAGGTCTGGTCTGGTCTTGTAGGTTAATGCCATTTTTCAGCACATGATAGGCTATACATGGCGGCCAGTATATTTGGTGGAGGAAGAACCCAGGAAAACCCAGGGAAGAACCACCAACCTACGCGAAGCTACTGGCAAGTTTTCTCACATACCCACATTGGTCAAGCTGAGGCTCAAATCCACTCAGACAGAGGTGAGATGTCAGTGACCTGTAAAGGCGAGCATCTTGGACTACTCAGCCACCCAGGGTCCAGTACAGCAAATGAAACAACGGCAAGATGAGCAAGGTACAGCATACACATTATGATGTTTTGTTTGTTTCTTTTGTTGGTTTTTACAGTGCTTTTAACATATTTTAACAGTTATCAGCACTTCTGTAAGCCTAACTGGTAGATGGGGCAAGGCTGAGTGTCTGATTGTTTCGATTAAATGGCATCATTTCAGTTACTGTAAACTGTGTACACATTCGGAAATTTGGTAAACGTTGCAACCTTATTCGTGGTTCAGAGCAACCATGAAATTCACGAAAAAAAGTGAAACCACATTATCCAACATTCAAATAACAAGGTAATGTGCAAGTACAAAGTTGATGATGACTTTTTAACCTTTAGGCAAAGCAGGTAAATTCTTGTCAATGAAAATATACATTAACAAATATCTTCCTAATGCTGAAACAAAAAACAGTATCGAAAAGAAAACTAGAAATGTGTGCTTACATGCTTTGCTTTCAATTACTCAAAACCAACTTACTATGTACTAACACTGAAAAGTACACAACAATAACAAATCTAGGGATATTTGTGTGTACATAAGTCTTACCTCCCTCATTTCTGCCTGAAATGTAAGTGACCATGGTTTGAAATCATTTAAAATTGAAAACAACAAAATGTTGCAAACATAAAAGCCAGTTAGACCAAACTTTTTGTCTTTAAGGACAATTAGCATTATCTATACAGATACAATTGGGATCAGAATCAATCAGGTTTTTATTTAAGGCATTTTTCAGGGGCTGACAAAATTCATAGTAGTTGGCACCTACCCTTAGAGATAAGAAGAAAATTATACAATACTCATCATGAAAGAAGCAGGAAAACACATTTTTAGAGTGAAAAAAGTTTCATCGGTAATACTTATACAATCATAATATCTTTGGAGTAAAATCACTTCCTCAAAAATCCAGCTCTCCCAAGCTAAAGAAGAAGCCTATGTGAACCTAATATCACTCTCCTGGTTTACATAATCTTAACAGTTCACTAAGCAGGTGTATCTAGTAATTAAGAATACAACCTATGTAACTATCTCACAAACTTTATATCAAGTCAACTTTAAAGTTTTTACTATAGTATGAAAACAATTCATTTGCAAAGATAAAGACCCAATTAATATAATTAGCCTCTTGCTTACAAATGAAGTCATCCAAGATCATTTAGAGTTAAGTTTACAGACAAAGCTTTAATCTGTGACCTACAGTCACAAGACTTTTACACGAACTCAAAATATGTTGTTTCTTTTTTTATAAGACACAAATTTCTTAACTCTTGGTAAAGAAAGCTAAAAAATTAACTGAACAGCAAACTGCTCCTAATGAATCAAAAGAAATGTCTTCATGGTCATTAAGATTATCATATGTAATATTAAAATTTTCTTACAAGCAATAAATCCTTTTTTTTAAAACATGTAAAGTATAAATTATGAAATCAAATTTTGTGGTTTCATAAGACAGGTGGTGCCAGAGAAGGAGGTTCTCTCACCACAGATTTATTGTGATTATTTTTAACTCTTGTCATTTTAAGTGTTTTATCACTCATAAATACATAAAAGTAACTTTTTTAAGTATTGTGTCTCAAAGAAGTCAAGATTATTATCATACAAAAAAAATCCCTCAAGTTGACAGTCATTCTAATCTCATTTTCCACACAAAATTCCTACCCAGAGCACTGGTATTGGTAGACTAGAATGACCAGTTCATTTGACTATTCGGTTGAATACTGATAAGAACCTAGTTCACTAGCAAAGAAAGTATTGGTAAACATGTATGCTGCGTGCATGGACAAATTACCCCATGCACAGCCAGTGTGCACAATGCATGCACATCACCAAACCTTGTTCTCAAGTACACTGTTAAACTGAAAGGTGAAATGGACAGGTCATATTTGATGAGATATGTGTTTGAATTCTAAAGACACAAGAGCAGTACTGCCAGTTTTACCTTGGAGATCTGCAGCATGACAATGGAATGCTTGATGGCCTCTATCATGGCATTGGCTGTGACCTTGATGACATTATACTTCTCCTTGGAGGCCATGTCCTCGCATGCCTCAATCCTCCTCTCTAGGTTCTGAAGTGAAAGAAAACAAAACAAAGCAATTTATTACTTTCAGATCAAACCACCATAAGTGTTCTGCAGAGTGCAATGTATTGCCTATGAATGGATTTATGATTCTGTTCCATGTGGGTGAGATTAGAATTCCTTATATATCAGGGTACAAGCTTTAGGCATACTGTAATATTCCATCAGAACTTAAGTTGAATACTGCCACTGATGTAGAAGATATAAACTTTAAAACAAAACTGTAACATGGCACCTTAACACTGTTGGTGACTTCATCATTGCTACTGCTGACCTTAATAAAAAAGTGATACCCGAAGTCCCATGACAAGGAGTTGGTGAATACCATCATACCTCCTAAAGGCAACACCAATAATTAAACTAGATTTGACTTAGCTTCCATGAAAAAACCAGAGCTGTTACCACTGAGTGCATTGCAAAGGATCCTGCTAACTGGAATTTCCCCGGCACAGCCTTAACAGAAGTTTGTGTTGGGAAACAAACATTAGCAGATGGAGCACTCAGGGGCCATAACTCCTCAAAATGATGATGTGGAATGTTGCCAAAAGAACTCACTCATGGTCTCATCAATATAATACTGCATGTCAAATTTGTTTAATCAAGATTAATGGACCATTATTCTTCAACATTCTTTGGTATAGTAATGCTGCAGAACCCCATCTGGAGGACAGAAAATTGGTGGGGAAGGAGGAGGTAATAATTGCTGTAAGTGATGTCATGAAATACTTGAAATTAAACTAAATCAGGGTCTTATCAATATAATAAAGCATGCTAAATTTGACTTAATTAAAAAAAGCCATCATAATATTATCAAAGTCAGAAGGATGGAAAATCAGGAATGTGCAATGCTATAAGTCAAACTCATTCAAGGTTTCATCAATATAAAGCAATATGCCACATCTGGTTGAAATCCAACAATCCTTGGTCAAGTAATGCTGCAGATATCAAAGTTTGGTGGATTCACAATCTGGGGGCATAACTCCTGTAAATGATACTGTGTAATGCTGGAAATGGAATTCATTAAGGATTTTATCAAAATAAAGCCAAATAGCCAATTTGGTTGAAATCCAACAATCCTTGGTAAAGTTATACTGCAGAAACATGTCAAGAGGACTGATAAGGGGACATAACTCTTCTAAATGATAATATGGAACACTGGAATTAAACTCACACAAGGACTCATCAATATAAAGCTGCAAGCCGACTTTGGATGAAATCCAATAATCCTTGTTAAAGTAATACTGTGGAAATTACATTAGGAGGAAAGACAACCAGTGTAGCCATAACTCCTGTAAGTTATATCATGAAATGCAAAAAATCAAATAAATTCAAAGTCTCATCAATTTAAAGCTACATGCCAAATTTGGTTGAAAGCCAATAATCCTTGGTAAAGTAATGCTGCAAAAACCAAAGTCAGAAGGATGTGCAAGCAGGATGCATAACTCATGTAAATGTCATGTAATTCTGGAAATCAAATTCATTCAAGACAGCATCGATATAAAATCATAAACCAAATTTATCTAAACTTCAAAAATCTTTGGTTAAGTTATGCTTTGGAAACCAAAGTCAGGAAGACTGGCAAATTGGGGCATAACTCCTGTAAATAATCTCGTGGAAAGCTCGAAATCAAAATCATTCGAGGTCTCATCAATATAAAGCTGCATAACCAAATTTAGTAGAAATCCAATAATCCTTGGTAAAGTTAGGCTGCATAAATGAAACCTTGGTGGACATGCAAACAGGGGCCATAACGCCCAAAAATGATGACAAAGAAAGCTGGAAATCAAACGGTTTTGAGCTCTTATCAATATAAAGCAGCATACCAAATTTTTTAAAATCAAACAATTCCCAGCAAAGATATCTTCCAGAAACCAAACTGCTGACAGACAGATGGACATGATTACTATAAGGCTCTGCTAACTTTGTTGAGCATGGCCTGAAAAATATCCATTATAGTGACTTTCTCTGCAAAATTCAAACATCATGGGTTAAGATAAATGAAGCTAGGTAAATAACAACCATAAAGCAGATTTTCATAAATTGGCGTGAACCTTTTTTCTTAAAGTATTTTTCTTCTGCTTAACTTATTCATACCAGGCATTAATAATAATTTTTCGACATTTGCTTTTCTGGAAGGTAAACAGCAAACCACATCAAAGACTGCAGAAACTCACATAATACACCACTTTTGGGGACACGAGTCAGCAACTATTAGGCAATGTTGAATAAACTCTTTATAGTAAGTCACAGTGATCCAGTTTTTGGGCATAATGGGCTAATACCAAGTGCACCCAAATGACAACTTCAGTGGAAATAGGTTAAAAGGGATTGGAATTGAAGCCTTGGCAATTCTAAAGCAATGTGGAATAAACTCTTTTATGTGTTATGTGTACCGAACACTAATCAATCAATCTATATGATGGCCCTCATCTAGAATTGGTGTTACTATAATATGACATCAAGAATGAAGTAATATTTGGTATGTGGCTGCCTTGCCTCCACTTGATCGATGAGTAACTGTAGATAAGCATCTGTCTCTGCCAACTTGCGATCAAAATCAGCTGCTGTCGGTACTTCCTTTACCCCATGCAACTGTAACCAAAATATTTGTTATTAAAATAATTATAAATATTATTAATAGATAGTATTAATAGTATTGTATGCAATAGACCGACATCTGTGATTTCTTTGTTCAGCAAAAAAATTTAACTTCTTTTTCTCCATGCAATATGAGCAAGATATTTGCCAATATATACAGTACCATCATGAATTCTGATATAAACTTTTATTTCACCAACTCTACAAACCTTTAAACTTTTCTAATCACTTAATATTGTTTAAACAGAGATATCTAAGGTTCAAATACAGCTACTGGTAGTTACTGAAAAATCAGTGTAAAGTGACAGGACAGAAATTTTGGTGTATTTTGAGGAGCATGTCACGTGACTGTGGTAGCATGTCATACATTTTGCCAGTGTAGTACCATGGTGACTGTGGTAGCGTGTCATGTTCATTATATAAGATGCCACATATCAATACAAAAAGTAGGCTCTTGCAACTTGCTTACATTTAAGCTGTCTTAAATAGTGATAGAGATGTTACAAAGTGATTGTGATCAGTTTCACTAAAATATAGTATCTGTATGTCTACTTTTGGACATTACCATTGAATCCAATTCCAACTGAAGCTATAGCGATACTAACACTAATTACACAACAATCACCAAATAAATTCAACACAGGGATAGAAAGATGAATAGACAGATATTACTTGAGCAAAAACCCTTTCTCTAATAGTGAAAGAGTCCTAATAATCATAACAGAACATAGTGTGCATATATATATATATATATATATATATATATATATATATATATATATATATATATATATATATATATATATGCATGGCAGGTATGTTTTAGTAAGGTGCAGTATTGTTTGTGATAACAAGCTTCTCCTATATATGTCCCTATCTTGCATCTATTCTTTTACTACAGTGGTTCATTGCATAAATTACTAAGAATCCTGGATGCAGCAAACTTCCCCTTAAGACCCCAAAAGACATACTCATATATCAAATAGGAAAAAACAAAAGTGTTTCCTGACCAAGACTCTAATGACCCATTGACCTTCCTCATTCTAGGCAGGCATGGTAACCACCTGAACTTGCCAGGATGATGCACATGACCTATTCCTGCAACTTACTGCCTTCTTCTTTTCAGAGACAGGTGTCTGTGTCTCCAGTAATAACAATCATGCAAACCTACCCAGGCTGAAAGTCAAATGCTTTTTGAGTATGATATGTCAATATGTGGGATCTCACCACTGCCAATGATATATCAATATGAGGGATCTCACCAATGCCAATACAAAAAAAGGCAAAAAAATCACAGGGGGGGGGGGGGGAATGTGTTGCCAAAACTAAGCTCAAATCCAGAACCTCTCTAACTTTGGATAGGCACTCTCACCAAATGAACCATCCAAGCCAATGCATCTGCCCCGTTCCTATGACACACACACTGCAATATTTTTTACTATGATGCCTTGTTTCAACAGTTTAAACCAAAGATTTGTAAGTTCTCTATTTGATTATCAAGGGATTCCTATACATGTACATCATAACAACATTCTGATTGCCATCAATCAGTGAACAGTTACTTGGTCATGGTTATTTAGAGAAAAGAATTTGACAACTGTTTTACACACTAGTATACAGAATCATGTAGATTATTTTAAAATGTACTTTTAATTCTATAGTCACTTTAGTAACAAAATTGATGTTGATTCTTATTGCTCAATGTGTCCATCATTCACTTTATTTAATGAAACAACTGTTAATGAAGATTCTGAGTTGATCATAGCAAAACTTTCATAAGGTAAAACTTAATTAATATTTATATGGCCAATGACCATTAGAAAAAATCTGAATCACCACCTACTTCTCAAGTGATCAGGTAAGTGTATGTATAATTAATTTTTTCTTTATCTCCCTGGTCTCTTGATTTCTGTAACGATGAACACCAAGAGTACCAGTTTGAATATATTTCAATCCTTATGATGGGTTGTTCATTGTACTTTATCATTGACTGCAAGCAAGTAGTTATCATGTTTACGTCATTCAATTAAACAATGCTTCTCTGCTGTGAACCTGTGTTTCACAATTCCAATAAACCTGCACATGCATAAAAGTAGGTCAGTGCAAGCTAATTAACCCTACATAGAATTCAGACCTTGCGAAGGATGTCCTGGATGAGTTATATAATGGTAAAGAGGCTGAAGGTGGATGCTTTTTAAGCTATTCATGCAAAGAATAAGGGCTACTTAATCAGGGGTATGTTCAGGATGATGCAAGAACAACCACTCCAGGTACCATGAAAAAAGTCTTATGTAAAAGATATCATTAGATATGAAATGTATGAAAGAAATAAATTAACTAATATGCCACAAGGCAGCTTTGATCTAGCAGCGTACTGTATTAATTGCTTATGTTTCATAAATTTCATCTCCAATGGGCATATGCTTGAAATTCTTAGTTATACACATGTAACTGCCAAGTATTTACAGTAGATTACTAATGAGATATCTATTAGACTTTGTTCAGTGTTACACCACATTAGATCTTACAATATGGATGACATGAAGTTATGATGATATCTAATAAAGTAACATATTTTCTGATAAAACTGGTCACTGATTTGAAATAAATAATTTAGTTGTTTAATTTCTCATATATAAATTCACATACCCCACCCAATAATAACTGTTCTATGATAAAAGTTTCTTGGCACTCTGCACATGGAAAATAATTTTCAACTGAAATTGTTCAATAATGACAAAAGAATTGCCTCTTTACATACTTTCAAGTGGCTTAAAAACTAAATCTTATGTATGGGTTATGATGCAGGCTTAATAACTGAAGGACAGCCCATACCTCTCTTAAATAACAGAGGACAGCCCATACCTCTCTTAAATAACTGAGGACAGTCCATACCTCTTTTAAATAACTGAGGACAGCCCATACCACTTTTAAATAACCGAGGACAGCCCATATCTCTCTTAAATACTGAAGAACAGCCCATACCTCTTTGAAAACTCCATGTCAACAGAGAAGCCAATGATCAAGAGAATCCAGGGTTGCTTTTTTTCTTTAGTATGCACAGCACAATTTTTCAGGAAGGTTAACATGAAAGTTGTAATGAATATCCAATTGTCATACTGTATGTAATGCTTAAAAAAAATCATTAAATACAGCAGAAGAAAAGAAGATTACCAGATCTCTAAATAGTCACTATAGTGGTCATACTGCGAGTCAGCTTGGCATAATTTTTATTATTATTTGGGTTTAACTACAAGCTGTAAGGAATATAACTGTAGGAAAATTTTATATAACAACCAACCAAAATAGACACCATTTGCATCTGCAGCCAACTTGACATCAGGTGAATGTGTACCTTAATTCTAAATCATTCTGCCAGCAGTTTTAAATAAGCCATACATAACAATACTTGTAGCCATGTGATAACTAACAGATGGGACCTGGATGTGTATAATGCATAAACAGATCTCCAGATAGCCATATGCTCAACTGACCTCTAAGATCACTGCAGCCATAAACAAATCGAATATAAAAGTAAAGGTTGTTATCCCTAGAATCTTAAAATGCTATATATATACATGCAGTCAATCTAAGAAAGCTCATTCCACACCCAAGCATAAGTTCTGGGTATCTTATCATGGTTCGTACAGCTCTATAGCTCTGGAGAGGTGTTTTTTTCATGGACTTTTAAGAAGATTTTAATGGACTTCCAAAAGTTTTCAAAGTATTCTGTCTTATAGAAAATGAATCTCCTCCATATTTTACTTTGTTAACTACCATTGTGTGTCATTGGATCCACCAAATTTTATCCCATTTAATTTATTCCTTCGTTATTTTTGGACAATAGATAAATAACATAATGTTATTAATTTAAATGTAATTTATATTATTTAGTTTTAAAATTTTATTTCCTTCAATAAATTCAATGAATTTGGGGCAAAAATTCAGAGAGTTTTTCAACAAATTTAAGGACATTTCAAGGCAACCCTTCAAAATCAAAGATTTTTCTAGGTTGTACGAACCATGTCATGGAGTATTTTACAGTGAATCTTTTAGAGATATTCATGACTTACCTTCACCCTCTTTGAAAATATCTGAATTTGAAATCATTCCCATATATTTTCAATAGCTATATAAATCCTGGATCAATAACTGAGGAAATTATTCTCATCTTAGCATTATGTAAAGTTTAGAAGTAAAGATATATAAATTTGTATATATGTACATGCATTCTTACAATTCAAGAACTAGGCCCTCGGCCCTCAATTGTATTTAAACAAAAATTTAAAATCTTTAAATCTGTACTCTATATAATAAGAATCAATAAGAAAAATTTAAAATTAAATGAATGCACGTGTCTGAATGAGTATAACGTGTTAATATTTCTGGTAAGTTTCTAAAAAAAATGTGAACTGTTCTTGATTTCCAAATGTATCAAATTGGATGGAATGCTGAAATCTTTATGAAAGAGTGCTATATTTTCCTGTTCATGAATTTGAACACTAAGAAAATGGGGTCATGTTTATTTACTCTCTGCATGTATATATCAAAATGAAAACAAAGAGACGTTAAGATAACTACTACGCAACATTTTATGTCTAGTTGAATCAATAACTACTGGTTAATTAGGAAATGAACATGCAGATCAGAACACCTAGCATATATATATCTAGGATATATATATATATATATATATACACACACACATACGCAGTGACCTCTTATTTTGTCGACAGACCCGACGGGCTAAGAACATTGCCCTCATTTCCAAATTGTTGATGTGGAGGAAAGCTCCTTCCTGGGATCACAAACCCTTAAGAATCAGTCCTTCTGGCTCCAAATGAGCGCCCCACCCTGAATTTGATGCATCTGCAAACAGATAGGAGTGGGGTTCAGGGGCGCGCATGGGGACCCCAGTTAAAAACTGGTCCCAATTTGTCCACTAAATCAGATGATGAGAGAAATCCTGACCTAGAGAAATATGAGCATTCAGAGGGTCTCTGTGCAGTTTCCAGACTGCCAAAAGGAGAAACTGGAGAGGACGCAAGTGTAGTCTGCCTAGGGAAACCAAGTCTACTGTGGAGTTCAAGGTCCCCAGCAGAGAAAGAAAAAGACAAGCTAATGTGGACTTTGCTCTTAGCATCTTCAACAGGGACATAATCTTGTCTACATTGTCCTGAGGGACACATACTAATCTTCTGTTTGTGAGGAAATTCATCCCCATGTAAACAAAGTCTTGAGATGGAGTGAGCTCCGTTTTCTCTAGGTTGGCAAAAGACCCATGACCCTGGTAAACACTCTGGGTGCAGATGCTAGGTCAAACAGAAGAGCTCAAAATTGGAAAACCTCCCCATCCAAGCAAAACTGGAGGTACTTCCTGTGTAAAGGAAAGATAGTGATGTGAAGGTACACATCCTGAAGATCGATGGGGACCGGCCAGTCGCCAGGTCTTATGGCATTCCTGACTGAGGCTGTGGAAAACACAATGAAGCATCAGAAATATATGGTTATATTTTTCACAAGTGAAAATATAGGAATTAAAAAATATATAAATTATTTCACCAAAAATGTTCTGTATTTCACACTTAAGTATATAACATATACATCCATGCAGTGCTTATATAAGCCAAATATTGTGAGCATATATATATATATATATATATATATATATATATATATATATATGCTCACAATATTTGGTTCGTCTAAGCACTGCATGGATGTAAATCTTGTCGTATTTCCTATCCCACATCGTTGTGATACGCTTCATTGTCACAGAATTGTTTGCACCAAAATACTTTTGCATTATGTATTAACATAAATGTGATTGGGGTTTTCTTGCCGCATGCAGCACTACCCATGGTGTATAATCTCAGCCTTTGCGATTTTGAAATACCAACTTCTATTCACTCACTGCAGCATACACAAAGCACCAGCAGTGATGGTGGTGGCGAATGCATTTATCATAACATCTCTGGACATGGATTTGACCATGACCATAGTACTTATAGTGCTAAATTTCTCTATATCAACACAATGTAGATGAGTCCACTTTACTGAAGAAATCTTTATGAGGTATGTGAAAATAAAAAACTGTGTTCTTTCTTGCTATCTGTTCTATTGAGGAAATTTGAAGTAGGTGATCAAGTGTTGGTGCTTCTCCCAACTAGTAGGAACAAGATATTGGTCCAACAGAAAGGGCCCAATGAAGTTAAGCAGGTCATGGATGAAATGGACAACAGAACAGACAAGAGAGGTAGGCTGAAAATATGTCACATAAATATGTTAAAATAAACAAGTGGTATTGAACATAGTAATACTGTAGTCATCAAAGATGAGTTGGATGGGGAACTAAAGGAAAATCCAAGTACAAAAATTCCCTAGAGTGCCCCATGGAGGTTGAACAAGAAGGAGTAGATAAGGTCAATGTGCATCAAGAGATACCTGAAGGTCAGTGTCACTAAATCACCGAGATTTTAAATAGGTATCCAGATGTGTTAACAGACAGATCAGGTCTTACTGGGTTAATAAATCATGAAATAAACTTTAAGTACATCAGAGCCCATCTGTACAATCGATGAGGCAGTAAGCAAAATGCTAAACCTGAGGATGACTGAACCCTCAAAATCCCCATATTCGCACCCTTTGGTGTTGGTCAAAAAAAAAGATGGAACAAACAATTTTTGGATAGACTTTTATCAACTGAATAAAATTACCATGTTCTTTGTAGAACTGATACTAAATACTGAGGTTTTGCTTTCGAAATTGGCTGGGCATCAATATTTTTTAAAATCAGATCTCACCAAATATATTGGCAGGTGCCCATCGCTGATGCTGCAGGCACACTGATGGCATTCGCAACCCCTATATGTACTAATTTAAAATCATGCATTTTGATTTGGTCAATGCAGGTGTGTCGTGCTGTTGCCATATGCGCCAATTGTTAAAAGGGATGAAAAACATAGGCAGTTTTATTTGTTCACATGTATATGCATACCTGGGAAGAGCATACTATGGTATTAATTGATTTGTTTCACAAACACTGCAAGGACAATCTCACAGTGAGAGACTCACAGTGTAGTACTGCATATTCTAACTTAGAATGCTTGCGCCATCTAGTAAGTGGGTCAGCAGGATCGTTTCTTGGATTAGTGGGGTTCTGTAGGAAATTCATTCTTAATATCACTACTATAGGTAGTCCATTGACAGACTTGACAATGAAATGCCAACCCAATAAAGTGTCTTGCGATTCATGCCAGGAAAGGGCTTTTAATGCCGTTAAGAGAAAGTTGACCAGCGCCCCAATCCTGAAGTTACCCGAGTTAAATAAAACATTAAGAGTTAAATAAAACATTAGTGTTATGAACTGATGCCTCAGGCATGGGGTTAGGAGCAGTTTTGCTAAAGGAACAAATGCAGGTACAGTTACCTGTCACTTATGCAAGTAGAAAATTGCTGCCTCAGGAGAAAAACTACTCAGTGTACAAGAAGGTGTTTGGCAGTGGTGTGGGGAACAGGATAATTTCAGACATATCTTTTCTAAAGGAAATTTGTCCTTGAATTTAAACAAAGCAAAAGTTGCCAACACAAGACTGATGAATTGGGTGCTGACTTTACAGCTATCTCAAGTCAATCAGAGGGTCAGAAAATGTACAATCTGATTACATATGCAGAGTATGATTTGCAAAGAATCTTAGCAGATCTTCTTTTTAGCATTGTGTCCTGATAATGTAAGTAGTTTCAGTTTGTATTTCTTTTGTTGCTCACATTCCATGATTGTCTAAAAGTGTTACCACATTTTTTTAGGTTGGGGGAGTGGCATTAACACAAAAAAACTTTTGTATTATGTATGAACATAAATTTAAATGGGGTTTTGTTTCTGTATGCAGCACTACATGTGGTGTATAGTTTTAGACTTACTGTATTTTTTAGCTGTTATGAAATTCATGTTATAGTGTAACCTGGATACTGAGGTGAATGGTGATGTTGGTTCATGGAACAATACTGGTTAACGCAGTGTAAGGGGCCAAAGGTTCTGGACCAACAGGTCTGTGAGGTAGAGAGGTTCATGAGGGATCTTTCAGCAGGTCTATCCGAAGTTGGAGTAAGGGTGTTAGCTAGAGTGTCAGAGATTCATTCATCATTAATCTGCATTATAAATAAACATCTATTCACATGATTGTGTTAAGTGTCTTTACTTGATCCAATCCCACCCAGTTTCATCCTGTTACATTCATCACATGTGTGGGGATTTAGGCCATGAATGTAATACCTTCACCAGTCTTGACAGGGCCTTGCAAATTTTGTTATCAGATGGAAGTCACCAGGATAAAAGAAAAAGAACATATTAATTTAGAATTATTTTAGCAGACACTGAACTATTACAATGCTTACTTTAAAACTTGTCATTTACTTTCTTATGAGTTATTCCCTTTGTGAGATATTTTGTTATGAGTTATTCCACTTTGTGAGATATTTTTATGTTTGGATAAAGTCATGATGTCATGTAGTAGCCAACTGGACTACCTGAATTCAACATATGATAAGCAAACCTAGAAATGGCATTATGCTAACTCCAGAATGAGATATCTGTTGAACTTGACAATCCACAGGGCTACCTGTATTCAACATATGGCAATTTATTCTTGAAATGGCACTTCATTCTTAGATGGGAGCCGCCATGATCGCTCCAAGGATCATGGGTTCTATACCTGCCCAGACCAGCCTGGGTCAGCTGCTTTAGTGTGTCCTTGGGAAAGCACTCTGCTCCCATTTCCTCTGCATGATATAGCAAATAATGTGCTTAAAGTACATGACATAGCCAATAGTGTGTTTCAAGATGCATGATATGGCCAATATTCTGTTTCAAGTGCATGACATAGCCAATAATGTGTTTCAAGTGCATGACATAGCCAATAGTGTGTTTCAAGTGCATGACATAGCCAATGTGTTTCAAGATGCATGATATGGCCAATATTCTCTTTCAAGTGCAAGACATAGCCAATAATGTGTTTCAAGTGCATGACATAGCCACAAATAGGTCACAAATACATAGTTGATTGCATATTTCATTTGTATTTTCATTTGATATTGGCACTAATCTCTTGTAGAGCAGTTCTGACAAAATAATTACCTTTCCTTTGCTGGAATGGTGTTCTATAGTGTTTTCCAACATCTCTATCCATTTCTCTCTCTCATCTGCATCACGAGCTAATTGAGAAAAATAAACATACTAGAAATCTACCCAAACCAGCATATCACGAGCTAATTGAGAAAAATAAACATACTAGAAATCTACCCAAACCAGCATCTTCCTGAAGCCTTTCTCACTTATCCCTCCTCTCCCCACCCCACCCCCACATTTCTTAATCCCAAGATCTACCATCACTAACCACCTAGTGTCACACCCAGGAAGTGGACCTGATCTGAGCTATGACCCATTATGTAAATATACAAACCACCCCTCCATTACATCTCAGAGTTGGAGTACCCATCAAAAATATACATTTCCTCAAATAAATCTATTTTGTAAGTGATTTCATAAATTGCTGTGAAATACAGTAACAGTGAAATCTGATGTGGATATTATCAAATATGCTGACCAAAATGTTTTTGCTAAAAATATAATTAATCTGAGTACCGTATTTGCCGGCCTATAAGTCGATGCGGAGTATAAGTCGAATTCGCTAATTTCGTCAATTTTCAATCCTTCATCCATATATAAGTCGATGCGGAGTATAAGACGAAGTCAGATCAACACCTTGGCTTCATCACTTTCGCTAGTAACTTCTGGTTTCATGAATATTAATGGTATCACTATGCTATTCCAGATTAATTGGGAAAATAATTAAGATGGTCTGTACATGTATTATTTATATGTATTATTTATTGGTACATTGTACGCAATGATATGAATCCCTGTTGTCAAAAAATAAGTGCAACTTGTATTCTTGCAGCAACAGTAACCTCATTATCAAATTATATGTACAATAAAAAATAAAAACTTGATTAAGACTTGTTGTTTTTAGTAAATGCGTGTATATGTATGTGTCTGTGTGTGTGTGTGAGAGAGAGAGAGATGAAACAACGCTATGTCAGTGTGTAAGAACGTATGCATTCAGAGCAATTTTTACTTGTAGTTTTTGGAGAGAGAGAGAGAGAGGTTACAGGACGATTGTAATATGTATTGTTGAGTTACCCGATGATTGTGATCTTACTCATGTACAGGAGCATTACTATATTCCATTATCAATTAATACCTCTGAATAAACAGTTCATTCTTGTTTTTATATCCATTATCAGAAAGAACCAAATGGCTTTGCAGTGTTATTTACATTCTAATTAAATATGCCTACAGCTTTGGCCAGGTCATTCCACTTGACACCTGCAGTAGAGGTGATCAAATTAGTGAGGCTACCAATAGGGAAATGAGGATAGCCACAGGGTATTGTAATCGATCCTGTAAAGCATGTCAATGTATGCAATACTGTGTAACGACCTGTAATGCCAGGTGCTTGCTCATGTGAGTTTCTCAACCAGTGACATCTTTTGATCTCGCCGACAGAAGTGGCAGAGCTTTGAATTCATGAGCAAAGATCAAACCAAAATGCCGCCTAACTACAGGAAGTGTACATGCACTTACTGATAAAGGGTAATTTTATTTTGTGGGAATATAGAGTTCATTGTATTTGCAAAGAAAACAACACAGCATGCTAAATGGTCATCTTGGGATTTAAACTAAATAGGGTCTATATGGATATAAATATTGTGAATATTTAAATATAAATTATATATCTTTGAAACTGAAGGAGTATGGTATGTATTGTTTTAATTTCCTTTGACTATTTTATTACTGTTTTCTCTCTTTGACAAAAGCTTCAGCTAAAAGGGGTCAGTAAGGTACATTACGCAAAATAGCATGAAGAAGGGCTGAAATCTCTCTCTCTCTCATCGGGGCATATTTTATTTCGATCACAAGATGCAATAAGAAAAATGTGCAATGGAATACCCATATCCATTTCATGGTGCTGTCCATTTTCTAATTTGTCTATTCTAATACACACATATGTAAGCAAATTTAAACAACATATATGAGTAATGCATGCTGCTTTAGCGCAATTAGGTCTGATGCACGTGAATTTAATACTGACAATCATGTAAATATTTCGGAATCCTTCTCAATGTTGGGTCCTATATTTTTGCACACACGACCTCTTCCCCAAAATGATAATTATTGTTGTACACTATACTTTTCGTACTTTGAAGAAATTTTTTTTTTCACGTACGAAAAATTACATTAAGATACAGTAAAGCAATTTCAATGACATAATCCATATATAAGTCGATTCGGAGTATAAGACGAAGCCCTGACTTCCAGGTCAAAAAGTATCAACTTATAGGCAGGCAAATACGGTACTTTTTTAAACTGAAAAAAACGAGTCAGGATTGAAAATGACTGGTAACATTATGTGTTAAACTGATAAAAAAAGCTATATATCTAACTCGAGCAGTTTAAATAAAAGATTTACAATTTTTAAATAAAAGAAGTTAGAACTGGAATAAAGTTGATGTAAAAACCTTGGAAGTGAAATGTCTTGTGGTCAACAGTGATGGTGAATGTACTGTCATCTTCATCATCAATTCCAATTATGGCTCCCTAAAATATAACAAAATTAACATAAAAGACCTCACCAACTCATGGTTATTATAATCTAATTTTGCTACAGAAATATTAAGGTTGACAATGTTAATGACCCAAATTTTATGTGAAAGGTTGTTTTCAAGAAGTATGTGACCCTTCTAATACCAGCTGTATGTAATTACAAATTGAAACCAGTCTGATCTCCCTCTGGCAAGTGTTTATTTGTATTGAAAAGTGAAAGCGAAGTGCCTGTTTGAGCTTGGCCCAAACAAATGGCAAACAAACTGTCTGTAGAAAATTTTAATGAACACAGTCAACAAAATTCTTGACAGAACATTCTTCTTATAGAGAAACACTTGCAAGCCCAGAACCAGCAGCGGAGGAGCAACTGGAAAATTCACTCTACCACTGGAAATGTCATCCCCTGCTACTATTATTATTTAATAATATCAAAATCAGTTGCTGCTGTTATAATTCTTCTACTTATCACCATTATTATTATTATCTACAACCTTTAATCTGACACATCCTCTTCTTGCTCCCTTTTTCATCTTATCTTTTGACTGAAAAAAGAGAAAATTTACATTAAAATATTGCAGATTTAGAGCATGTGTTTTTAAAACATATATCTGAATGCGTCCTTGTTTTGACTGTGACATGCAAGTTTGAGCCTCTTGGGAAAGCCTTTGAGGGTATGGTCTTTGGCCAGACCTAGGAGATGATGGCATTTTTTTTTCTTCATGTCCATTAGGTATATATTTATATAGTATGAGAATGTCAACAGTCATCAGTTATCAAGTTACTGAGTAGACACTAAGTCCCTGGGGGCAGGGGGATGGTGGTAAGGATAAATCCAGGGTCCAATGTTGGTTTCATACCTTTTAATCCTCTAAAATTATATACATGGACATAGTGCAGGATCTAAATCAATACCAAGTTTTGACCCTGGATTGGAACCATTATAGTATCAAGTTCATCTTGGACACCTGTGTAAAAACAAAGTCAGCTGTCTTTGCAACATGTTCTGTGCTGACAAGTAGGCAAAACAGGCAAAGGTAAGGAACCAACCATTTAACCGTGTTTGTGTGTGGGTGGGTGACTGAGGGGTAATTTCCAGCCCTTTATAGTGTGATAAAAAATATTCTTGCTTGTAGAAAGAAAAAAACTAATTATATCTATTATATTAGGTTAAAAAAATTAATTATCTTGAGGAATAAGAAAAAAAAACAACCTTTTTCAAACAAAAATTCCAGCCCCCTCCCCACTCAAAAATTAAATGGTTGGTCCCTAATTGATATAATTGGCTCAAGCTAGATGTTAAACAATGTTGAACTTTGGCACTTGTTAGTGGTAGAAAATGCAAATATGCATCTACTTGACCCAATGATGAGTAAGTAGTAACATTTTCCTTGGCACAGATAAGAGGATGAGCGGTTTTCCTGAGCCTTGCTAAAGACACGTCTGTTGGTAAAGGCTGTAACTGCTGATGCTACATGTATGACAACTGTTAACAAAATTGTTGGTGAATTGAAGTCTAAAGACTTGATATCAGAATAATGTATGGAATTGGCACTAATAGGGCAAGCACCTTTACTGGTTGGAACAAAGGTGTAGTTATTAGATTAAGGGAGGCTTATTCCCCTGCCCTAGTGTTAACGCACTGTGCAGCCCACAGGTTGTCTCTTGTTTCTTCACAAGTGTCAAAATCCATTCTGGCATTAAATAACTACATCAGAACAGTGTCCAATATCTTTTATTATTTTAGTAATTCAGCTTTTTATCGCAACAACCGCAGACAAATTAAATAGTTACTTCAGTTTTCTGAACTAAAGCACGCTCTGTTATACTCCGACAGGTGGCTAAGTATGGGGAAAGCAGTGGAAGTGCAGTACCCAACTCACACTGGTACACAAGTTCAGCTATAATACAGTTGCCAAGAGTCTTACACATTAAGTGTTACAATACAAATTCATAACCGTTACAGATCTTTCAGTCACAGAACATAAATTGTAATAAGATTGGTCCTTTTTTAAAGAGCACTTGGAAGTTCTTGAATGACTTGGTGTAATGTGAGAGCATTTATGTTGAGAAACTGGGTGAGTTTGTTGTGAGAGTGTTGTGTATAGAAGACCAGAGTCATAGAGCAAGAAGTATGTTGTTTAAGAATGTGTGAATGAGAATGTAGACAGATTTGATCATGTTTATGGTTTCCACAATGATGATGATGACTATTCCAATGATACATATTCTTTTTTCAAGGATAACTGCCTCATCTATTTTTGAAAAATAGTGATGTAAAGATCATATCATATATCTTACTTGGTGGATACAAATAAAATCAATTGACACAATACTGAAGAGATGTTGTAATAGCAATACCATTTTTTTGAAATACACAAAAGTTACCTACTTGTTTCCAACTATTTGCTTGGTGAAAGTTGACAGTGATCTTAATTAAAGACCAGAGTTTTAAATCATGTGGTAAGATGAAACGGATTTCAAGATGCGTTTTAGGCTGCATTATTTATATTTACTTTTTAGGTTCTTAAGTGAATTACTGCATTTTAACCAAACTGGAAAAAAAACCATTTAAATGCCGTAAACTGAATCAGAAATACCGTTACCTCCTAACTGTTGACATAATTACAAGTTCATTCCAATCAAAACACTGGGCCACTTGCCTGCAGCTGATGCACATAGTACATGTATGTATGTAGTAGTGTTTATGGTACCTCAGCACAAAAGCGGTTATGTAGTGCCGACCAGGCTTATTCAGATTTAAGGATCAAAGATGACATTCTCACGTTTTTGTAAAGGACTGATAAGTATTACAAACATTACAAATGGGCGGTCTGTAGTCTTTCAAAATGAATTAGTGGCATTGTCTTCTTCTAGTTGTATTTATAACCTTGATTTATATTGATTGCAATGGTCCTAAACCCTTGTATATTAACTTAAAGAGACCGCAACTAATTGAGCCTGTAAGTTGCAGTCCAATTAAGGATAAAAAATATGACAATTTGTGTAAATGAGAGATGTATGTTACTGGGGAAAAAAATAACATAACAAAACTTTATTGGAAAAAGAATCATACTCAGGTCATACATATAGGCACATGCATCAAGTACAATTAAAGTTGAATTACATGAGAAACCATAATGGCGTCTTAAAATGGAAGAGACAGAAAAAAAGAGAGAGAGCAGGGATTATTGAGGTAATGGAAATCATCGCTCTAAACGTTTCTGGCACTCAGTACATTTTCTTCCTTCATATGAATTCTTATTACTGCAACCTTTTTCAACATATAATTTATAGATTGACATCCTAAATTTTAAGATAGATAAGTACAATTTTTTAAAATTAAATATTCTTCATATTTGAATACCGGTTTAAAATGTTACAATTTTGTTCTTTGGATGTTTTTCTCTAAAACAGATAACCAATCTTGTTTGTGTTGATCTAAGAGGATGATTTTAATATAAATCCTAGCACCTCCCGTCTTCATAAAACTATGAGAAAACCTTTCGCAAATGTTTTCAAATTACACCTTTACAAATAAACACTAATTTTTTCATTAAAATCAAAAGAACTATAACAAATTTATAATACATATTATATATAATAATTATTTACTGAACTTAAATATGAATAGCAATAAATATGGAAAACTGTCATAAATATACTCATTGTAATTATGACACACACACACACATATGCATTCGGCAACTAATAATATAGAGTGGATTTTGTCAATCTTTCTTATCTAAGACTCAGTTATAAAATGGAAAGATATAAAAACATTAATTTGGAGACTACAAAAAATCATCATTTTGCAATCAGTTACATACATTAATCAATCTGATAATAAAGCTGATGATAAGAAACAATGAACACTGAAAAACATCTACTTGACCAAGTTTAATTGAATTAATACATTTATTAAAGATCAATTAATGGAACCATTATTAGTATTTAATTTAATGTTGTTAACATTACAAACACAAGGCATACATGCACATGAGAAAATGTTATTTATTATTCTATTCACTTTTGCACAATACATACATTTACATATTTTTAACTAGATAAATTAGACATTCACATTCTCTTTCATTTAAATATACTTTATTTGTGGACACCTCCGAGTCTTTCCGAGCATATATGACTGGTTGGAGCTTTAGAGATGGACCATCATAAAAGCCAAATACCAAAAGGCTTTAAAATTTTAATTTTGAAAATAAATTGTAAGAAATTAATTTTGAATGAGGTTTTTCTAGTTTTTCCATTTTTATTGCTTTCCGAAATATCCAAGTTTACTGGATCTTAGGGGGTCCAGGCAAGTACTCCCCTCCCTTCAGGTATTTCCAGTTGGGTGGGTTCCTTATCTTTCTCGCCTAGAAAAGTTTAAACATCGTAAGGTCCTTTTTAGTTGATTGTTAAATTTGTTAGTGTTGTATCTATGTATCCGTTTTATTTTGTTTTGTATAATGTGTGCATGAATGCATGTATCAGGGGTCAC
This sequence comes from Margaritifera margaritifera, assembly GCA_029931535.1. Lineage (NCBI taxonomy): Eukaryota > Metazoa > Mollusca > Bivalvia > Unionida > Margaritiferidae > Margaritifera > Margaritifera margaritifera. Next base: position 1,362,596 of record JAQPZY010001370.1, on the reverse strand, counting down.
GCTACGAGGCGAAATGGGTGACTAAGTTGCCCCCAAAAATGTAAACTTCGCCTTTTTCTATTAGGAAAGCAAAAAATTACATTGTCCTGTCATTTTGTTTAGATCTACACCGAGTGACAGTAGTTTATGGCTTTTTAGATGCTCCCTCAACCCAATCAAGTAGTTAATGTTAAATCATCTATATGTATAACAATTTGTTATAAGAATAGAATTGGTGAAATAACTTTAAAAATGTATATTTTGAAGATTTAACTGCTGTGTTTGCATTATTTTCTTCATAAAGTCAGTTTGAAACCATAAGTGAACCTGCCAAGGAGTAATAATGGCGGACATTGCTGTGTCTTGGAAGTACGTCTTCATTAGCTGTCTGTTTTCGTAATTCACTGGGCACATATATTAAGGAAATTATACAATTCGTAGAAAGCAAAGTGTAACTTTTATGTGATGAAGGATTTTGCCAAAAAATAAAAATGTGTTGGTCAGGTTGTGGAATCGATAGGAGCTGTAACTTAAGATCAAGGTTGTTTTCTTACATTACTCATTTTTGTGAAAATATGAGAAAAAGTAGCAAATAAAAAAATATCCAACCTATACACGATGTTATTACGAGTATGTAGACAAATATTAAAACCATGAATTTTCAATCCTGTCTAGGGATTGTTGTAACGAAGCGAGAAGTAAGTGGTCATATGAAGAAAACCCGTTTTGACATGGTATGTGTCGCACAATATTTTCATATTTGTACTTGGCTCTGTGCCATGATTCAGTTACTTTATTGCTTCAGTTCATCACTGATGAATAGCTGAAATAGTGTTTCAACTAGATTACATCATTGTAATTATAAATAGTTAATCAACTGCCACTAGAACAAATAATTTAATTTTTATACTTTTAAAACTTCACCAAAAATGAGTCAAAAGATTCATATTTAATTTAGCATCAACTCCCTCAACATGTATTTGTAGAGTTGAGATTACTCATCGGTGACCACTGTGGTTTGAATAGATGAATGCTATGATGTTGAAGACACCTGTGCATCTGCTTTCATGTACATGTTATTGGGGTTGTTTCAAACTATTTTTGAAATGTTGTCAACTGCCCTTTTCTAGTGAAGAAACTAAAAAAAAAAAAATTGTTGCTTAAGTATTTTTATTTCTTTTATGCTAGGCAGTGAATTACTGGATTTTCTGAGTAAAATAATTGTGATATTTCACTGGCCATCAATAAACATTTATAACGTTATAACTAAGAAATTCCGAATTGTATGTAAGACACTTGCGTGGTGTAAAGGTTAAGATGGCTGCTCAGCATACACAGTGAAACCCCACTATAAAGCGAATTCGGATATAACGCGATCGTGGCATGGCTCCCAAAATTTCATATATTCATTCGCACATGAAATTAATTTTTTTCAAAGTACGAGAAATAGTGTATAAAATGTGTATATTACAGTACCATTTTGGGGAAGAGATCGCGTATGAATTCGAGTATAATACATTTGTGTCGTGGTTCCTGATATTGTATATACATGTACATGTATTTTTCTCGTACACGGAAAAAAAATATTTTTTTTAAAGTACGAGAAATAGTGTATAAAAAGTTTATTATCATTTTGGGGAAGAGATCACGTATGAATTCGATCGTGCCGTGGCTTCTGTAATTTAACAATTTCACAAATTTCTTGAAGTGTTATGCCAAAATAAACATTATCGGAAATGTTACTTATTACTGATTCATGAGTAAAGCCAGTAAGTCTTCTTTGTGTTTGTCTTCAATTCATTCTGTATACAATCATTACTCAAACAATAGCCGACATGTTTTTCTTCTTTAACTGCATACACAACGTGATAAATGATTCTCACGATTTAATAAACATCAAAAAAGTAAGCCACCAACACGTGCGCTGGACTTCAATTCATCCTGTATACAATCATTGCGCAAACAATAGCCGACTTATGTTTCTTCTTTAACTGCATACACAATCAAGCACCAGACAATGCGGTCGTTGATCAAAGATTGTCATATGTGGGTGCTTATGTAGAGACTGAGCTTGAGCGGCAAGATCAAAGATTGTCATATGTGGGTGCTTATGTAGAGACTGAGCTTGGGCTGCAAGATCACAGAGAGTTCAAATAACCACTCTCTGTTTCTTGGCACTGAACTAGTATCAAACTAGTGGCTCAATCAAAGGGTTGTCATGTGGGAAAACAAAGACGGATCGATATCAGATAGTAAATGGTGTTGATACCCTTATTCATGCTATACATAAAATGTGTATACGTTGTTCTCTGAATAAAGTAAAATATAGTAAAACCCCGCAATAAAGCGACCCCGCTTTTTCCTAGATCAAATTTTATGGACACCAAATATCGCGTTATAGCGGGGTTTCACTGTAGTTGAAACGGGTTCAAATCCAGGAATGGGCAAATTATTTTTTTTCATCTTTTTATCTGCTGTTTTACCTTGAATATGGAAGGGGTATTATGTTACTACTGATATTTTATGTGCAAATATATACAAAACAGAGCAGAACATAAACGGTAAAGGGCTGACATTATCGTGCGGGATACAATAAGAAATCAGCTACTACAGTGTGTTGTACAATTTGTTTTTATAAATTGCCATGAATAAATTGTATAAAATTGCCATGCTTTTCTGCTTTTTCTCCATCTTTCCTTCTCTGGCTGAATCTTTCCTTTGTAATTCTTTTCTGTCAGGATGCGTTTCCAAGGGCAGTTGATTCTCTGGTGTTTTTGGCATTTGCATGTTTTCCTCTGGCTCTCTAATATTTATCTCTTCAAGCACTGTATTTGTTGGAATATTCATTTCTACTAGTGGTTTCCTAGAAGTGCATTTCCTTGAGTCGTGCCCTTTGTGTTCGCATTTGTGGCAGCCACGAGGAGCTTGACTTTCTCTGTGTTGATAGCAGAATTCTCAAAGAAATGTTCATACACTGGCATTTCCAGTTGTTTATAATATTGTTCTAATATTACTTATATATTTTTCCTAAATGTTCAATATAATGATTCACATATGTATGAAATGTAGTCCATATTTACATGGCGTTGATTATTACTCATATTTGCAGGAGCTGTGTATGTTCAATTATGCACCCTTACTACCTGTGACTTGCTTTAGAGGCATTGTACTGATGCCTCACTTAAATGTACATGAACTCTTTATATACTGTCTGTATCAAAACGACCCACATATGCTGGTCGAATAAACCCAGTTTAAATAGCAGGCTGTAACTACCCGATAGAATCGACCTGGGACGAACTGGTCTGGGGAAGAACCGACTATAAGCCATTAAGCTATGGCCTGATGATCTATGCAGCTGATCAGCTTGAATCATCAAGGATAATTTTCAATCGGATGTTAGGGTTTTAAAAAATTAAGTTATCGTATGAAAATATATCAAAGTCATTGTATTTTCTCGTATTTTGCCTTTGATTATTTAATAGAATTCCCTATCTCTCACTCAACATCTAAATGTATTCATTTTGATCAATTATTACAACATGATGCTCGAGTTAGGGTTTATTCTATAATCAAATGAGTGTATGGTTTATATTCTGGGTGAATGACTGCTTTAGTTTTAATCTCGACTATTTCATCCCCTGCTCGTTTCTATCAAGTGTCGCTCACCTGGCTGAGGTGAAAGAACACTTGCACTGTATCAGACAACTTGCGAATGGGGTGGAGTTTAGGTGTACTCAATCTTCCAAATTTGGAACTTAGATTACGGTGTTTAAAAATGTACGGTTACCTCACATGCAACAAGGCAATATGGAATTTTAAAATATTCTAATTACCGTATAGTATGATAGAAGCCCAGTATTTTCGTCCAACACAAACCATCTGTACTGCCATCCCTTTACAACATTTGTCCACTTACTGAGTGGACCTTCCATCACTGCCATTTTTCCGGAAGTAGCAGACGAATAACTAATAGCCAATGAGAGAGCTTGTTTTATAAATCAACCAATACGAAATGTGCGCACAATTTGAATAGCTAAACACAAACAGGTGCCCGTCAGAATGTACGTATTATCTATTGTCATATTAACGAAACAAAAAATCACATTTGATATGTAATTTATAATTTTAACCATGATATCAAGTGAAGATGGAAGATAAAAGCACCGAGAAACCCACAGCTTCATTTGGACCATATAGGGCCACTCATCTGGTAAGTAAAACTTTATCAGTCGATGGCATGATGGGTGAATTACTGACTTACGACGGTTTAAACAGTATTTATTTGCAGTCATCATAGAAAGTTCATAAAATATCAGATCAAGTTACGTAAAGGATTGAGTAACAAACTGAAGCTTATTTCCAGCTACCCTACATCAGCAGTAATCTTGACTTAGATTATATGACTAGGGTTATCATATTTGAACTTTCAAAAAAGAGAACACTCATAATACGGTGCACGATTCAAGGGTGTACGATATATATATATATATATATATATATATATATATATATATATATATATATATATATATATATATATAAGAGACAAAGAAGAGTTTTAAGGACCGAAAAAGAGGACGTATGGCAACCCTCGATGTGACGAGAAAATATCTAGATAATTGGAGAAATTGATGTTAGCTAACGGAATATTCAAAGGTATTTGTAATTAACAAGAACTGATAACAGGAACGTGTTACTAATGTTAACAAAATATTAAAATATTGGTGCTGACTAGAGGGAAGGTAGTATCGACTGAGGCATAGAGGTTTATTTATCCGAATTAATAATTATTAAAAAAAACCTTGGAGTCTCCGTTGAGTTAGGGAGGAGGCTACGTGGCTTATAACTTCCACTCTGTTGATATATGTGTACTCAGTAGTACCTAAAGATACGTACCTAACGTCATATCATTTGGCAGTGTTAAAATAGCTCTTCATTGACCCCAAGTGGTTACACATTAGTACCAAAGATGTGCCTGTATTATGGGAGAGTGTTCTGTTGTATGGTTCCTAATAACTCTGGTACAGTATAAAAGAAAATGTTTAAAGATATGAATAAATAATGTTAAATGAAAAATTATTTTGCCACCATTCTTTAATGAGCCCCAGTGGTAATAGGCATGGACTTCTTTTAGATTCCTTAAAGGATACATACAAGGGTTGTTCCTTATATCTAAAGGGAGAAGATTCAGTTCTGTAACATGCTTTGTTACAAATTAATTTTTAGATAAGTTTATCCTGACAAAGGTGTTCAGAGGTTGGATTTATCACGGGTGGCCAATTGGTCTAAGACAGTGGTTCTCAAACTTTTTTTCTTAGCAGACCACTTGACTATTAAAGACAATGTTTCATATAGGATATGCATGGAGCTCGCTGGCCACAGTTTGAGAACCTCTGGTCTAAGGCACATGCCTTTACAGATCACTGACATCTCATCTCTGTATGTGTGGGTTAAAGTTTTATTTGTCATACCAACTTAAAATATTGAAATTGACATTAAACACTTTTAATCTCTACCCTTCTTTAAAATTATAAAATGATACCCACTTTTAGAATGTATGTTTCTTTTTGAATGTAATCAAAAAATGTTATGTGCTTGCAGTTTTTAATTTCAGTTAAAATATTTTGTTTCCTCTTTTTGTCTTTGAATGTGATATTAAGATTGTCATGGTCACTGGATCTTTATGGGGGCATTTAACTTACTTGTTTCTGCATAATTGACAGCAAGGATATACACATAAAAAACTATGAATACATGAAAATTTACCATAATTTGCATTGCTGTCACAATAAGAAATTTTAATTTCTTCTTACTTTCAATGTTACAGTAAATCAAATTTTTTCTGGATCCAAATGTAGAACTCTAAATAAGAATTTAATAAACTGGGTTTTTTACTCTCTGGTTTGGGACTAATTGTGTTGTTTTTTTAAAAATTCATTTGTGTATTTGTGTACACTGCAAAACACAACTTATGTTTCCAGATTGAGCCTTAATCATCAAAATGTTAATTGTGTCTTCTTGAATGCATCAGACAGCTTAGTGACCATGACTATTCAGGGTGCATTAAATTAAAATAGCTCTGTTTGATTGAGAATCCACATAGACCAAGAACTATCATTTCAAACATGCACAGAACATCTGAAGCGTGCAACAATACCATAGTTTATTTTGATCAAATGCACCATACTACAACAGGGACTTTGCTTATGGCAGCAGCAGCATGCTGAGAACTGTGGACTAAATTCTTGACATTAAATTGTTTTGTGTAATTTGAATGCATTTAACAATTTCTTTATACATTTTTAGCTGATTTGTCTGCATGCAATATGAAAAATAAGCTGCTTATCTAGTGCTAAACATATGGAAAATATTTTTTTTCTAAATTTAATGTATGCTATTTTTATTCTTTTTTTTTTTAACAATCTAGTGGAATGAATTGATACGCACCTTTAGGGAAGAAATTCCATTAGCACGGCACCGGCGTTATATGAAGACATACGATAACTGCTTTGTTGCCTCTGAGGCCATTGATTGGCTTCATCAATACCTGAGGGAAAACCCCAACTTTGGCAGTGCGGTCACAAGGTAAAGTGAAAATATTTGTATAACTTTTGACACCATAGAAAAGTATTCAAATCAGTAACAGTTGTTTGTCTTGCCTGACACAATTACATTGAAATGTAATTATTAGTGGTTACACACATTGGCTAACCAATGTTCACAGTGAGTAAGCTATTATATCAAGGTTTGAATATTCAAAGATAGTGTCAACCATTTCATTGTTTGAACAGCACCTGTTCTAATGTGAAAGCTTTACACACAACCTCACAAAAGCAGCAATTAGCATAGAATTCTGTTCTTCTGAAACCAGTAATAGCTTACCACAATCATTGTTGTTTTGCAGATCGTTTCCAAGTAAATAATTAATGATTAAAAATGTATGCATTGGATGAACCAATTTATAGACTTTACATTCAAAATTTAAACAAATTTATTCGATCAGGTTGATCCTACATATGTACAAGTGGCAGGTGGGCAGGGCAATTGATCCTGTCCAATTACTTTTCTGTTTGCATGGAATGAAAAGTACAATTTCTGACAAGATGAATTTAGAAGTTGCTTTTTTTTGCAGGTTATGTGGTCATTTGCAGGTCTGGTTTATACGTAATGGCAAAATGGTTTGCAGCAGACCTTTATGATTATATTCAGTACTGCATAGTGTATGCACATGATGTGAAGAAAATAAAGATACTGCACTCTCTCAATGTAAGGTCCTTCATTATGACACTGTTCCTGTTATAAGGCAGGTCTAGTCATGGATCCCATTTTATTATTCAGTAGCATATCAGTACAAGGCTGTCTCACTAAAAGGCTGTATAATCTGTGGCTCCCATGACAGCATTGTAATGAGAGAGCACTGTACCATTAACATACTTTAGAAAAAGTTTTCTTTTCATAGGATAGACAGCAGTTTTAGATTTACCAGATTTTGTTTACGTGCATGGATAGTGACACCATGAACATTAAAAAAAAAGATGATGTGGATAACTAATTAATATTAATCATTCTCTTTTCCTTCACATCTTTTTTATACAGTAATTTACCAGAGCTCAAAATGGATGCTAGCTAGCTAGCTAGAATTCTAGCAGTAAATTGCTAGCTGAAAAAAACTAAGTTTCATGCTAGTGATATTTTGTATTCAAAATGAGGAATATTTAAACTCAATCTGAGTCCCAGTTTTAACACCAAGGGGATTTTTTTCTCAATCTTGCACCCCTAGGGCAAACACTGCTAAAGAATTAAATTGTGCATAATTTGAATGCATTTAAACATTTCTTCATGTAATTTTAGTAAATTTCTTGGCATACAAAATGCAAATGCACTGGTTATTAAGAGCTCTTTGCAAGATATATCTGCAAACATAGACCCAGATCTGACATCACATGTGTCAGCATATCTGACTATGCTGTTCGTTTCACATAAAATATTTGAAATGAACAGTGTAGACCCTGAATGTCTCGGCTGTCTCAAGCAACAGTTAACCTAAATTAAAATTTCCTCTGAAATATTTGTAGATTCCAGGCTATACAGTTGCTTCAGAAGCTTCATCGAGCCAGAGTGTTTGAAGATGTGCGAGGAACAAAGCATAACTATGGGGATTTCACTGACAGTGGACGCCTATTCAGGTGATTAATTTACCACCCCACCTCCACCCACGATGAAAAACAAATTTACATAGAAACTCAAATCTGATTACAATCAAGGTTTTTGTTACTTTTGGAATTCCCAGTCCAGTTAAATATACTTTCAGTAACCCATCAGATAAAATATTGCATTTCATGTTAGGGAGAGTTATTATTAGAAACATTATGTTCCGAATGATGTTTTTAACTTTACCATATATAAACGCTTATAAGCTGATACCAACTGCAAACTGCATTTACCCAGATCTGTTGTAGCATAATGCGCCAGCAGATCTGGGTTTATGCAGTTTGTAAGGACTAATCAGTAGATCAAACAACATAGACCCTGATCTGTCAGCGCATTATGCGACTGCAGATCAGGGTCTATGTTGTTTGCATTTGGACCCTGATTATGTGCGAGTATATACAGTAATTTATAAATAAAAACTGAATTTAATTGGTGAATTGAAATGTCAATAGAACATCGTATTGGTGTCTGTAAGTTCGCTGTTCTGTCTGAGATCTAGATTTTTTATCAGATTGATAGAAACACTAATATTTGTAGTAGATGTTGCAGTGCATGGGATTTGTCTTTAAAATTGGAGCTGATGACTGATTAGTATAAATACTTGAATATATCAACATTATACAGTCTACTGAAGATTTTGAAAAGGGTCATCCACGACAACATTTATCCAAAACGTGTGTGGCCCGCATACATAAAGTAAACCATAAAACAAATCCTACAATCTTAGACACCAGGACCAGAAACTGAAGTACTAACATGAAATCTAAATTCATGAATTATGCACAAAAATAAAGAATTCTGTTGTTATTTATCAGACCTCCAATCAATGGACATTATCAGAGAAATGAAGTGACATTACAAAGTACACATCTGGGCACTTCTCACACATACAAGATAATGGCAGCCTTATAGAAAATGATGTCAATGCAAAGCTGGCAAAACACATGTTTATTATAAATCAAGGAAAAACATGAAAGATGCTGTACAAGGTGTTAGTATTGACCAATTAATTTATTACTGCTGTGATAAAATGATTGGTAAAGTCTAGAAATGTGAGAGGAAGAGGGAGAGACAGTCATTCAGATCCACAACAGGACTGGAATTCAGATTTTTGCCATCTATTCGTAAGTGTGAAAATAGTAATATATTATGTTAATGATATTATTACTATGTTAATTAGAGGTGGTTCATTATCATCAGTGCACCACTGAATCACAGTATTTACTCTGGCAATAGTGTATCACAATACAGACACATACTGTTGATACTGGACAATAGTAGACTGAAACAAATTGATATACTGTCCTCCCTCGCCACCAGCACAAAAATAAACCAGGCTGCTAACACCATATATACAAAATCTCTTCCAGTCCTTATACCTACTGTATCAGGGCTGAGCAAATCCCATAGCCCAACATCCTGGACTATTCATTTTCAAAGTCGGGCAAGTATAATTTTCCAAGTCGCTAGTCCGGGACAAGTGTTTTTTTTTTCCTATTTTAAAAAGTCTGGCTAATCCTTATTTTCGTGCTTTAATCACTATATCTACCTTTATTTGGTCATTAATGCCCTCCGGGCATATTGAATATGTGATTCTGCCCCTCTCCATGTATACATTTACATTGTGTATAACACCTACAGGTGGTCAGTGATAGCTGTCGCATATGCGCATGTTGAGTTACCACTTGACTGCAAATTGGGCTAATTGGCCAAATCATTGACAAATCAAAACACGCAAACAAAACAAAGCCAGTATGATAATTAGCAGTGTTTTAAGTGGCTTTGTTGCATTGTGCTTACTCAAACCAGATTCTCACATGCCTGCTCACTGATTTTAATCAAGTGAGTCAATGTAATTAAATTAATGAAAGGCACTTATGATTATAAATGATCAAAATCTCATAACTTTGGGAAATCTTTGCTATTAAATGATGTGACATGTAGTCGTTATTGGCATTGCAGTATCACCCAGAAAAGTGAATAATATTTCTCCAGTTGTCTTCACATGTGGATTGATCTCCTGCGTATTATTGACATGTTTTCATTTAATGATAATGTGTAGAAAGTAATCAGTCCACTATACACACTGTACATTGTCAATTTGCTCCTTTTTATCTTGAAAAAAAAATCTAAATTCAGTTGGCAGCATACATTTGAATCTAACAAATCTGACAAATACAGTTTTCATTTAATTTAATCTTGTTTTGTATACAACATGATACAGTGACTGACAATGACTTTCAGTGTTGCACAAAGGATCCTAAAAGTAGGGGACACTGTGTCCCCCACCCTCCAAAATTTGGGGGATACAGCATTTTAGAGGGACAAAGGAAAATAATAACACATAATGCACTAATAGTGCTATAAAAATGAGATAATCTTATTTGTTTCAACAGTTTTGCCACCCTAACTTTGTGGTTCGCACTGTACTGTCATATTCTCCTTGGACACTTACATTATTGCAATACAAGTTTTATCATGTGCTCAAGTAACCCAGACTACATTAACATCTTTTAATATCTAATTAACCTGAAATGAGCCTCACCATAGAATTTTCTGATCCGGATCTTGCTCTTATTTAACTTTAGTGTTCACACATTATCTACCAGCATTTATTATAATAAATACCTACATTTTCTGAATTACTTTTCTTTCCAAACTAACAAATCATTAGTGACAAATTGAGTATTCACATAAATTTAGTCTCTTCTGTCATTATTTCAACCTATAAATAAATTAAATCTTCCTGGCTATTGTAGTGATTTTAACATCGAAAATAGGTTACACTAACAGCCATCAAACACTTTACATTGCAACTCAGACGACTACCATAAACCTTCAGTGTTTTCATTGCCCGATACATTGTTTCAAAATAGACATTTATTGCCATCTTACATTTTTTATCACCTTTGGCCATTGCTAGTGCCAACAGAGACATGGATGGACATCCACTAATGAAAAGTTGTAGGCATATTTTTCTATTTCTTTTTCTGATGAAAAAGCGCACCCAAGGGGTGCACAGTCTTGATTTGGGGGACATGGGATAAATAATTGTGGGAAACCGGCAAGCCTGCGCTCAATGTGCAACACTGTAATTTCGTAAACATTCACAGCAAGTAACCTAAATTTAACTGTTTACACATGTAAACAATGCAGCACTAGCCACATGCAAGTAGTTGTAATCAAGCACAAGAACCTGAGAGTTGTAAAGGGGGATCTTTACCACTATAAGCAACCAGGTGTTTGCGGAAAGATAAAAAATGCATCTTATCTGCAATAATTTCACACAGTCACTTGAAATTTTTGCAACAATGAATTTATCATTTGTCTTTTCATAGTCTCACACATGGATCTCCACTTAAAAATTTGCGAACACCCCTGGCCTTGCGAACAAATTTTAACCTGACCAACTCAAAGAAGTCTGATTCTACTGACCATCTGAATCTGCAGCCAATAAAACTGGACACAGATCGTATGATGTCCATGCCCAGCCTGCCAACCAGTCAACTGACAGAATGTCAGTTTATCGCCAAGCCCCTTACTGCTAATGAGATTGAAGAGGAATGGAAAAATATTATTCTAATGAGGTAAAAATATAGATTTATGATTATGTAAATCCTTTTGACATTTCAATTTCATTTTGGCTTTTATAGGTCTTAAATGTTTCTTTTTACATGGTCTTAGTAACATGCAGTTTCACTTTAGGTCGAAATTCGTGTTTTAGTTTTATCTTTTAATTTGGTTTCAGTGTAAGCATCATAAATGCGAAAAGCCCTCTTGTATTTAAACATGAAAAGTGTCAGTCAACCATCATAGCTATGTCTGCAAGTGTTTCTGTTAGAAACTAATTAAGTGCCACATGTTTTGATCTCTGTCTTTTGTATCAAATCAAGTAAAGAGGTACAATAATCAAGTTAAAATGCGTGCAGATCCTATCTGCGTAAAAGTTAGCAGTCATGCTTGTGTTATTGACAATTATTCTTAGTGAGTATTCAACCATTTAACACACTCCCCCACCCCTTCTCACTGTCAATGTACATCCCTTTCTTAATTTTTCAGATGTCCCTCAGTAACTCGCGCCCACACTTATGCTGCAGAATATTTGTTTAGACCCCATTGTGCACGAGTTATCTAGGGAGAGGTGTACTTTACTAATTTCCCATGTTTGTTTTCTTGACATTTCTCGTTTTGATCAAAGACAGGTCTCTCCTGAAATGTAAAATGTGTACCAGTTTGTGATTAATTCCAAAAAGTCATGTAAAGATTACCAGATTATACATGCATATATATTTCACAATTAAACCAGTTTTTAACAGATACCAAGGTAAGTACCATTACAAATTTGTGGAAAGAAACCCCCATATATTGTATAGCCCAATATATAGGCTATACAATGGCCTCCTCTTATATGTATAAATCCACTTCGACTGCCATGAAACACTTGACTTGTAAAGGAAGTGTTTCTGGGGTGTAATGGTAAAATGTACTACAGATCTTTGTTGCATGATGTGTTAGTCTTTTATCAGAGATGGATATCTCTTTAGAATGGTTTTGCAATAGGGGGATGAGAGTATATGCATTCAGGCTTGAATCAGAACTTGGCTGTATCAGAAAATTCATTAGGTTTTTTATGAAAATGTCTTACTTTGTTATGTGCAGTTTACAGAGGGTGCTGGGAGTTACTAGTCTGGATGAGATAATGGATGGTCAGTTGGTCAGTGGCAAGAACATCATGCACAACTGTCTTTATGTCAACAAGAGTGGCGTGGTCACCAACATCGACCCTAAAGGTATGCTGTGGACATGTACCTTATACTTGACCTGGATACCACAGCAGTAGTATGCTTGGCTTGCACTCTGCAGTCCTGTGTTAAATTCCTGTTTGCAGTACATGAAAGGGTACAGTACACACAAAGTAGATTGGACCATGTTATGATGTAGGGTACAGTTGAATGTAATAATGTACAACTAGCACCAGGTGTAAGTTGCACTGAAGTTCACAGTCCAGTTGATGGACTAAACAGTGTATTTAACTATCCCGAAAGGATTTAATGCTGGTGGTAACACATTTTGTCATAAATCCAAGTCTAAAATCCCAGAGTACAGTGTAGCTTCGGCCTGGCATGAATTTTACACTGTGTAATTGGGTGTAAGTCAGGGGCAGCATGTGTGGAAAATGGTCATTTTGTGTGTGCTGTAAATGGTCATTTATCAAGTGTTTCTTCTTAAATCTCTATGTTTCCTCCACTTTGACAACAAACTGAAACCAGCATCTGAGTTGTTAAGAATTAATTGTAAAATTTGTGCAGTTTATGTAGAATAGATAAGTTTAAAATCAAGAATTCTGCATTTTACAAATGATTAATGAAATCTACAATTAAATCATATTATTTTGCCTTATTGTTCTTTTTTAAGGTGAAAATCTTACAAGCTTAATTTTTATTGCATATGACAGAAGACAGGTTTTGTAAAAGGTAAATTATAGTGAAATGTTCATCTCCCTGTAATATTTAAAAGTTCAACAAAATACAGTGAAACCCCGCTATAACGCGATATTTGGGGTCCATAAAATTATATCGCGGAAAAAACGGGGTCGCATTATTGCGGGGTTTTACTATATTTTACTTTATTCAGAGAACAACGTATACATGTCTAATGTATAGCATGAATAGGGTATCAACACCGTTTACTATCTGATATCGATCCGTCTTTGTTTTCCCACATGACAACCCTTTGATTGAGCCACGAGTTTGATACTTGTTCAGTGCCAAGTAACAGAGAGTGGTTATTTGAACTCTCTGTGATCTTGCAGCCCAAGCTCAGTCTCTACATAAGCACCCACATATGACAATCTTTGATCTTGCCACCCAAGCTCAGTCTCTGCATAAGCACCCACATATGACAATCTTTGATCAACCACCGCATTGTCTAATGCTTGGTTATGTATGCAGTTAAAGAAGAAACATAAGTCGGCTATTTACGCAATGATTGTATACAGGATGAATTGAAGTCCAGCGCACGTGTTGGCGGCTTACGTTTTTTTTATGTTTATTACATCGTGAGAATCTTTTATCAACCACCACATTGTCTGATGCTCGGTTGTGTATGCAGTTAAAGAAGAAAAACATGTCGGCTATTGTTTGAGTAATGATTGTATACAGAATGAATTGAAGACAAACACAAAGAAGACTTACTGGCTTTACTCATGAATCAGTAATAAGTAACATTTCCGATAATCTTTATTTTGGTATAACACTTCAAGAAATTTGTGAAATTGTTAAATTTCAGAGGCCACGGCACGATCAAATTCATACATGATCTCTTCCCCAAAATGATAATAAACTTTTTATACACTATTTCTCGTACTTAAAAAAAATAGTTTTTTCCGTGTACGAGAAAAATACATGTACATGTATATCAAATTTCATGAACCACGCCATAAATGTATTATACTCAAATTCAAATGCGATCTCTTCCCCAAAATGATACTGTAATATACACATTTTATACACTATTTCTCGTACTTTGAAAAAAAAACAATTTCATGTGCGAATGAATATATGAAATTTTGGGAGCCATGCCACGATCAAGTTATATCCGAATTCACGTTATAGTGGGGCATGTTATAGCGGGGTTTCACTGTAGCTACATTTTCTGTTGACAGCAGTAAATGTGATTTTGTTTAAAATATATCTGGTAGTCACTGGATCAAAAGACCAAAGGTCTAGGTTGCAAGGAATCATTAAGAAGAGTATCATGTATTGCAAGAAAGATTATAGAATTTTTAGATTTTAAAGTTGAAGAAATATTTTGCTTTCAAAACTTTTCATTTAATGTTTATTTGTCTTTCAGAGCAGCTGCCTCACTGGGCTCTCTCAGCTATGAAGTGTCTTGCCTATTGTAAGTATACTGCTTCTAGCAACAATTAATTGACCTATCAAGGGTAAGGGGTTGATAATCTCTAAAAATCCATTTTGCCCAGTTAGGCAAGTAATTAAATTTGTACATACCCATAACAAACTCTTCCTCAACAGCTATTATAATGATAAAAAAGTTGAGGATGCTAACAACCTAAATTTTATCATGCGAAAGGTTATACTGTGATCCTTCTCACACCAGTTTCAAATAATAAAACATTTAGACCAGTCTGCTCACCCTCTAGTAAGCATTTATTAGTATTGAAGAGTGAGAGGAAAGTGCTTGTATGAGCTTGATCAAAACGCGTAAAAAAAAAACATGCATCCAGTAGAAAGTATGGACTTGCAGTGAACAAAGTCAGCAATATTCTCAACAGAATGTCCTGTACATTAAATAGAAACACTGGTCAGCCCTGATTTCAAAATTCATACACCCACCAGAAATTTTTACTAGTCATTTCAAGTTGGCTGAGCGAGTTTTCAACCCAAGGAGATATGGAGAGATATGACTGGCTAATTGGATCTAGAATATGTATTGATTATCAGTCTAATTCTGTCAATAAATATTGTACTACCCCCAGTGTTAGCATTGGTGTCTGCACATATATAAGCATGTACATACATATTGTACTACCCCCAGTGTTAGCATTGGTGTCTGCACATATATAAGCATGTACATAAATATTGTACTACCCCGAGTGTTAGCATTGGTGTCTGTACATATATAAGCATGTACATAAATATTGTACTACCCCACAGAGTCAGCATTGGTGTCTGTACATATATAAGCATGTACATAAATATTATACTACCCCACAGAGTCAGCATTGGTGTCTGTACATATATAAGCATGTACTTAAATATTTTACTACCCAACAGAGTCAGCATTGGTGTCTGTACATATATAAGCATGTACATAAATATTGTACTACCCCACAGAGTCAGCATTGGTGTCTGTACATATATAAGCATGTACATAAATATTGTACTACCCCAAAGAGTCAGCATTGGTGTCTGTACATATATAAGCATGTACATAAATATTGTACTACCTCACAGAGTCAGCATTGGTGTCTGTACATATATAAGCATGTACATAATAGTATGTACAATCTCAGTGTAGCTCAACCATTCTTTCTTTCTAGGTCTTATGCAACAGTTTGGTGTGGGTTTCATAGCATCTGCCCCAGGGGAAGGGGGGGGGGGCTGACTTTTGTGCATGTACATTAATTATACATTCTTGGTTACCTTTTTGCATTTAGCTGAGGATTTTAGCACCCTGTATACATAATATTAAACCAGTTTTCTTGTTTCATTTTCCTATACTGGGAATCATGAAATTTGGTGAGTTGGATGCATCTTGATGAGTACTACATGCTCATCACAAAAGAAGGTCACTTTGACCCATATTTCACCCATTACTAACTTGGGTTTTATTCTGTGTTTTAAGTTTATATCTCAAGCACTGTTCATGGTAGAATGATGAAACTAGATGATTGGAGTTTCCAATCCCCCTAGTCCAAGCATGTACTAACTTTTCCAATCCCCCTAGTTCAAGCATGTAGTAACTTTAAAGCTGGCAAACAGTAGGGCCAACAAAAGCAACACTTACATAAGAAAATAAATAATAATAGGTATTCAAATTCCTTGTGAACAATTGTTAGGAGTATGTATAAGGAAGTGTTGCTTGCCAAGATCAAAACAAAGAAATAAAATTAGACTTAAATTGATTTAATGGAGACAACTGGAATCAAACTGCCACTTATTTTTTTACAACTTTTGTGTTTGTAAACTTTTTAATGAAAATTTGAGAAAAAGTTTGGAATGACTATTGAAATTGTTAGACATCCTATTTTGAATTGATATTGCAGTAATTACACAATAAAGAGTGGTCAATTCCACTAGATCATAAAATGGCAAACAGATTACAGTAGATGCAATCCTGTGTATCACTCCATTTGCTTCAGACCGAATTATCAGCAAAATACACAAGCAGTACAGACACAATGAGAAACAAAAATGTCTTGTAAATTTGGTAGTTACATGAAACAAGCAAACTTTTCATTGATGGAAACTAATATGAAATTTGGCTGATAGCAAAATGATCTGACAATTTCTTATGCATTGATCCTGCACTACTTTTCACACATAGATACCATTCAGTACTTTTGTGTTTAATTTTAATAATATTCATTGCAATGATAAGAGGCATGGACTGAATTTGTCAAAATCTAAATTTTATGTAATCAGAAAACCTGATTCTGGGCAAGTAGATCATGTGAGGATATTTTGCACTGTTAATTAAGGAAATCACTCATCAAAATACAAGTTGAGAGCTTACCCTGTTGTAGTGTTCATCACATGTCAGATGTGGCTTTTCTTTTGTAAGTTGATTAGCATGCATTAGAAGTTTTTCAAATGGTATCTAAGGGGTCATGCTACCAGTCGAAGTTTTCGACTAAGTCGCCCAAAAAATGTAAAATTTGCCTACTTCTATTAGGCAAGTGAAAATGACTTTGCCATGTCATTTGTTTTTTTAGATACACCGAGTGACAGTAATTTATGGCTTTTGAGATGTACCCTCAACCCAGCCAAGTAGTTAGTGTTAAACCCCAGGCGAAATGGATTGCTTGTTGCCTTAGCAGGTGTTCATATCAATTGCGCCGGCAAAACAAACTCTTGCACATTCACAGGCATATGTTTTAATAGCTGACTGACCATAAACTCTATCACCCGCAAGATATCGCCGGTCGATTTCTGCAAGTTATCATTTGATGATGAAAATCGTCTATAAGTAAATAACAATTTGTGTTTTAAGAATAGAATCGGTTAAAGAACTTTCTAAATGTATATTTGAAAATTTTAACTTCCGTGCTTGCATTATTTTCTTCATATAATCAGTTTGAAACATTAAGTGAACCTCCTAAGGGTAATAATGGCAGACATCACTGTGTCTTGGAAGTATGTCTTCATTAGACTGTCTGTTTTTGTAATTCATTGGGTACATAAATTGAGGAAATTATGCAATTTGTAGAAAGCAACGTGTAACTATTATGTGATAAAAGAGTTAGCTTAAAAATAAAAAATTGTTAGTCAGAAACGTATGGGACAGTGCTATGTTGTGGAATGGATGATAAGCACTAACTTAAGGTCAAGGTTGTTTTCTTACATCACTCATTTTTGTGAAAATACAAGATAGTAGCAAAGAAAAAATATCCAACTAATACATGACGTTACGAGTACATAGACAAATATTAAAACCATAAATGTTCAATCCTATCTAGAGATTGTTGCAACAAAGCTAGAAAGTGAGTGGTCATATGAAGAAAATCCCTGTTTCAAAAACAGATCTACATGACATGCATTGTGCCATATTTTCATATTTGTATATAGCTGTGTGCCGATTCAGTTACTTTTTGTTTCATTTCATCATTTCACATAGATTGCATCACTAATTATAAATAGGTATAAATAGTTAATCAACTGCTACTAGAACCAGCAATTAAATTTGTATGCTTGTAAAAAATTCAGCAAAGGAATTAAGGTCTAAAGATTTACAATTGCTTTAGAATCAATTTCCTCAAAAGGCAATTGTAAAGTTGAGATTACTCATCAGTGTCCACTGTGGTTTGAATGGATGAACACTATAATGTTGAAGACACATGTACATGTGCTCTAATGTGTGTGTTATAGGAGTTGTTTCAAACTTTTAGAACTGTTTTCGACTGCCATTTTTTAGTGAAGAAACCTCAAAAAGTTCATTTGTTCTTTAAGTGGCAGTTGCTTAAGTATTTTTACCTACTTTTAATTTCAATACTGTAATCTAGATGCTCCTGTCAGTTAAAATTAATTACAATGTATAGTTTCTGCTATGTTTTTTAAAAGTCATTTGGCCAAAATATGTTGCATATTTCTCTCCATCTAAACATACGCACTTTCAAGCATGAATACACTGCATATGAGTATGATACATTCATACACTTACAAAATATGCTTGTAATATACATACAACATTGAGATTTTTCTTCTTGAAAACAAAGTATCATTTAAAACCAATGTAAAATGCAAATATGCATAATAAGAAATACAGGACACAGTCCAAATAAGAGAACCAGAGCACAGACACACACACATATATATATATATATATATATATATATATATATATATATATATATATATATATATATATATATATATTGCATTTCTTGCTTTGCTGCCACTTCTCCCTGCTCTGCTCTCACTTCTCCCTATTCTGTCCAAAAGGAGAAGTCACTTCTCTCTAAAATTCAAGTCTAGCTTGACTCCTGGGTATCTCTGTGGCCATCTTTTACTCTCAAAAGATTTAACCCCAAAGTCAGTATCCCAATTATTTTGGAGTATAACTGAGAAAAGTAATCTTCATATTTTTGGGTCCAAAACAATTCAAAGAAACTTTTTTTTCCTCTAAATAATTTCTTCCAGTTGGGCAGTTGGAATGTACAGTAAACTTAAGATATAACAAAGCCCAAGAGATTCCAAAAGAATCATGTTATTATATCTGAATTTTGTTACAACTGACATGAAATATTATACTAAACGCCAGAAGGGACCATGCAATGTGTTTCATAATATCTGATATTTTGTTACGTCCAATTTCATTTTAAACAGTGTTTACTGTATATATTTTTGCACTCGTATAGGCACTAGCCATTTTACTTTCTGGAAATTACAATTTCATGCAGGGCCCGAAAAGATCGACCAGAACCTGCCCAGCTACTCTGGTTTTGAGAAGGATGTTTTCCATGTTGTAAGGGACTACTTTCGTGGGCTTCCAGAGCCTCTTATGACCTTTGAAATGTACGAGGTCATTACTAATGTATTTGGTAAGTATTTGAATTCAGATGTTACATAAATGTTTCATCATTCAGCTGTTATCTGAAATAAATAAGAAAAAGTAATTAATATTCCAAGAATATTTTATTGATGCTCAGAGTGAAATTTATGGAGTTGTTTACTGCTACAATTTCACTAGTTTCCTTGGAAAATTTCACAAAAATATGGGCTATGGTTAAATTATTTATTTTACAGTCCTGGTCATTTTCCTCAAAGATGCAACATTCCAAGAGTTCTATTCATTTATTAGACTCTTCAGCTGTTACTGAAGTTCTTGAGAATGCTCTATGGCACTAAATTCAAACATCTGTTGGATAATGGGTGAGGTCAAACCTGCAAGAGTGATGCTAGGATGAACCGTTGGCAAGTAAAATATAGCCGTTGGATTTATGATCACTCTGGATAACAGATGAGTTGATTCTAATAGAAAAAGATATATACTGAGAAATCTGACCTTGAATCAGTCAATTTATACAGACTATGGTTGGAATAGAAAGGGGGTTCGTCAGCTGATTAGAGGATCAGCTATGCTAGAAATATACACATGCATGCTCTGTGATGTTCTTCAAAACTACTGATGTTAGACAGTCCAGTCACCTGTTATAGGATTATCAACTATGGACAGGTGGCAAAAAATAATGACTGACTTTGGCAAACTCCTGATAGACATCTGTCATGGTGAATGGGTCTGCTTTTAATATATTTTGGATGATATCAAAAGTTTAACACATTTTGGTCTACAGTATAATATGTATGGCATTAAGCCTTGCCTCCACATCTCAGACGCCCTTGCACGCCATTGAGATGCATTATTTTGACCACTGGATACCTAAAAACCTGAAATGAGTCCAAAATAGCCCATTGTCATTTTGAATGGGCACATGTTTTAATGCCCGTTGACTGGCTTATACATTGCATAAATTCCACCAGTTGAACTAGACCTTTTCCCACAATTAAACTTGTTCACATTTGAATGCATTCCCTCGTTGTGGATTCTTACAGAAAAACAAAAACCAGTCAGTTTTCTAGAAGCTTGCATAAGTTCTGCTGCAAAAAGGCACTAAGTATTTGCAGTGTGTGATGAGCTTATTTCAAGAACGAAGATACATAGTGCATTACTATCCTGCAAAAAGCAAAAAAACTTTATTTAGCATTCTTGAGAAAGGCTAACGCACTGAAAGATAGACAGTAGTTATAATAATCTCCCCATTTGTGTCGGTCTCAGTCAAACCTTGACCAATGCTGAATGCAATGAGACTTCCAGCCTGCTGAATCAAACCCATGAAATTTCAGAATTAGATATTCCCATGGACCCACCCTTTCTTCCTGAAATAAAGGTTAAATGGGTACAAACTTTTTGGGTGGACCACGGTAACAAAAGTCGTTAATGCCACTCCTGGTATACAACTCTGCTTTATTTTGTAGATTACTTCTTATTTTACACCTCAGAATAAGATTTCATAACCCATAATAATAAAAATGTTTAAATTTTACCGACATGCTTTTTAAAATGTATGATAATTACATTTTTTTTAATTGATAGAATTCTACAGTTTCAACATTTATTCCTGTGCTACAATATGGAAATTTAGGGCTGGAATTTAATGCTCACATACTCACAAAATACTAGTTAACTCGAAAAGGTGAGTGAGATTTCAAGGTCTTGCATATTTTTGTGAGTGATAAAATTTCTAAAGATATGCAGCAAATCATAAGTAAAACTCTTTCAAAAGTATGTAAATACAGCACATTAAAACATATATAATTCTGAAATGTTAAACGAAGCTTGTTTTGACATTGATTCCTTTTGTTGTAAGATATGCTGTTTACCATGTAGCCTAATACTGTGACCATACATGTACCTACTGATAATAAACAGTGGACTAGGGCACAACCATTATGTTTTTAAATGGAGACAGGATATCTCTTTCACGGACAGCCATATACTCTATTAGGTAAAATTTGATACGTCTCCTCTGATGTCTTGCTCTGCTAGTACATTTGTAGGATGGCCAATTGCAGATATTTGTGTCACATAATCTGACTATCCTTTAAAAACAAACTAGTTCTCCTTAATAGATTGGAAATGTGTATAAATCAGAATTAAGTTAGAAACAAGAAACACAATTCAGATGTGCATATTTTTAAATTCAAAAATAACAATAAAAATAAAATTTAAAAGTGACAAAAAAATATCGTAGTTCATTCTTATTCAGTAACTGTTTTGTTTTTTAAGTGTCTGTTGAAATAGGATTTGCAAGTACATTTTTTCACCACTTGAGGAAAAATGCAAGTAGTAAAAAAAAAATAAGTTCTAGCCATGAATTGATCTAGTACATACATTTAATCTTATGGAGTTTGTATATTACAATACTGAAATATTCTAGATTAGTTTTGATGCAGTGCCACACCATTTTGAACAATTCCAACATAATGTTTTTGATTTATAGAGTGCATAGATAATTATTGGCCATGTTAAACATAAGCCTGTTTTATAATTCAATTTTTCATCTCCATACCAAATTACACTCACCAGTATTAGCGTGCCACTGTATAACCATGTGTTACAACTCTCTGGTCTAAGAAAAATGTAACAGAAAGAAAGTGAAACCAACAATGTTTATAAAATCAACAAACAATTTATTTCTACACAATTAAAATGAAAATCAAAAGACACTTACAGTAACGTGAATTAAAATCCAAATAATCCAATAATCCTAAGTGTCCTAATCACAAGTCCTAAATATAGAATTTTCCGAATCAATGAATGTTCCGAATGAATGGGCAGTCTGGAATGTCCTGATGTACCAATGATAATGTAATCCAGATCATCTTTGAGAATGTCCACAGGTATCCAAAATCATATATTAAATCCAGAGATTAATGAATACTTTTATTAACTCCGAAGAATGTTCCAATAAATAATTCCTTTTGAATTATGTATACATCATTACAGCATTATGAGACTACAGTACCACAGGATTATAAGATTACAGGGTTACAAGGTTACAGCACAACTATTATTCCAAACAATCTAATGATTCCAAAGACTGATCATAAAAATAGAAATGTTTTTAACACAGGATTTAAAATTGGAATGAATATAATGTGTATATCAAGGTCTTATATACTCTTTGCAAATGATCTTTTTCACAACAGGAAATATGTCACATTATGACACAGAATGCAATACTAAATGTGTCTTTCGAATGGAAATATTCTCAAGAAATTGGTAAACAGTTCTGACCTTGAACTCAAATGTAGTCAATATCTTGTTGACAAATTTTATCAAACTTAAAGTGCGACTTACTATTTGACACAATTTTAAAGTACAGTCATAGACCAAAAGTGTAGGCACATTATAGATTCGATATACATAACACATGTCAGTTCACATTGTACATTCTGTAAAGAAAACATTGACGTTATATTAATACTAGTACACTGTATACACTCACATTAGTATAAAATAATGTTGCTAATATTGTTTAATTGACTTGTGAGTTGTTAACAGATTCTTTCAGCATGTTTTTGACATTTTACTAAACCTTTTATTTTCTAACACACTTTTCATTTTCCTGTTAATTTTACACTTTTGCTCCCATTAGTGATGCTGATTGCTAACAGTTTACACATAACCAACTTACCTTGCATGTGTTACAGTTCAGGCCAAGCATAGAGACAAAGTAAGACACCTCTCTGACCATGTCTGTGATAACTCAACTCCCAAAGCACTTTCCTCCTTCAAGTCAGTCGAGAATCTGTTGTTAAACCTAACCAACTTACAACTGTATGGTTCACCTGAATACAGCAGCATGCTTGGGAGAGTTCCTAGTTCCCATATTTTCAATTTGTCCCCTATAGAACCAGTGCCAGACATCACTTTTGGACTTCCAAGTCACAGCTCACGATCTAGTCTTCAGCCGGTGACGAGGTATGAAACTGCATTCGGCCCAGACAATCGGACAGTCACTCGTGTGTATTATGGAGATGGAATTTCAACAGATTTTCGGCATTCTACAGAGGAAAATGGATTATTACATACACCCCTTGAAACTCACTTTGAAACTTCACCATCAGATGAGGACAATTTCTCAAACAAAACTATGCTTGTAAATTGTAAATATTCTCCAAAGTTTCAACGAGCTCTTTCCACTAGAGAGAAAAGAACTAAAACAAGTGTTCAGAGTCGGAGAAAGAGTGCAGGTAGCTCTAATGAAAAGCCAATCTATGGTTGTACAATAGGACTGTATGCAAGAGGAAATTCCACTACCCCTCATATGAGATTGGGATCTGTGGTGAAAACATTAGGAAGTCAACAGTCACTAAATCAACACATCTGTAGTGATAGTGCATCACAGGGTCCTTTTGGTAATGTTCCACGTCCCACATATGAATCCTTGTTCCCAGATGCTCTCTACCCAACAGAGCATCAGCCGGTCTTAGACAGCTCGCAAAGACTAAGACGGCAAAAATCTGTGTCTAGTGCTTCATTACATAAACTAAAGGCTGACAAGTCACCAATCTACTTAAGCAATGTCAACATGGAGCAAAAGGGGGTCAGTCCAAACGATTGTAAGGATGACATACCTGGTAGAAGTCTCAGTTTATCTGATCTGACGGCAGCTTCCTCTCCTGTAGAGAATGGACTTAGAGGGCACAGCAAGAAGTATCCTTATGACAGCTGTGATAGTAAGTATATTCAGTGGGTGAGGTTGACTTTTAATACTAAAAACACAAGGGCATCACTAGTGTCAAGGGAGTTACAGACTAAAGATAAACAAGAGGCCCAAGTGGACCTGAGATCACTTACTTTGCTGACATGTACCTCAAAGCCGGATGTCAGGGTAGTTGGCTAAGAAATCTGGATCAGTATGAGGCTTTCTGGCAATTCAAGTGGGGTTGGGTTTTTTTTAAGTAATGGTGGCATTATTGGATGGCAGAGTGGAATCTTTTGTGCAAATTTGAAAGCCCCTATGCCAGGATGATTTCTGTGCAATTTGGTCAACTTCTATTTAAAAGTTTTTGACAAGTAATTGTTTAAAGGTCTTTCAACTTTAGATAACATCGGTCAAATTTGACAGTGGATCAACATCATTTGAACAATTTTGAAAGGCTGTTGTGCAGGGGTGCTTCCTCTAAAATTTTCTCAAATTCTGTTTGTAGTTTTTCAAAAGAAATATCTGAAACATGTGTCTAGTTTATTGTAATGGCCCGTTGTCAGTTGTCTGTCCATCTGTTAGCAGACAGACCTCTCAGAGCTTGAAATGAACTAATTTCAGTACCTGGAGCATTTTGTAATATTTTCAGCTAGCAAAAATCAGGCTATTTTCGATGTCCACGAGCAAATCTCATATTTTGATATAAAAATTTAAACACTTCTAAAGTGTTATTATGTTTTATGGATGGTTATTGTTACTGGAGCATGATTGATGTTGGATTAAGGGATTTACATTGAATCCAATTGAAATTTAAATACAAAACATAACTAGCAGGAAACTTCTAGTTCATTTTTTTCAGCTAGCAATTTACTGGCATATCAGAATTGTACCTAGCAAAATGCTAGCATGTTTTGAGCCCTGGCTCTCACTTATGACAAATATTGCATAAATTACACATATTTGACATATTTGATGCAGGATATGTTCTCATTGTGTGTATTAGTGACACAGAAATTCAATCAAGGTAAACAACAAGAGTTTAAATTCTTTCCCAGCTTTGCCTATCTTCACAATGGATTTCTGTTTACTTCCTGTGCTTAAAAGCTGATATCCCTCTGGGCAACTATTGAACAAACACCACACGTTAGCACTATTTTTTGTTTAGCTACCCTTCTCCACTTTTTGACTGTCAGTCAATTGTCAATATTCCTCTAGCCGAGTATTTAACAAACATCTTGAAAATCTTGTTAACACTACTCTGCCTGAATGGATTGACATATCAAAATGGGGTTTTCGCCAAAAGACTTTTTATGGTGTCTAGTTGGTCCTAAATGAAAATGGTTCCAATCTGACATCCAATATGTTCACCATGGGAGCCATCTTGAAAATCTTGTTTGCTTATTGCCACTACTGAATGGTCATATTGACATGGGTTTTCACCAAAAGATATATAGTTGGTCCTGAATGAAACTGTTGCTGATGTGACATCCAGTATAGCCACCATGACATTCCATCTTGAAAATCTTGTTATTGCTACTCCTTTAGAACTGATGGTCATATCAGCATAGGTTTTTCACTAAACAACTTCTTCTAAAGTATTGTTACCCCTAAATGAAAATGATACTGACCTGACATCCAATATGGCCACCACAGTGGCCATCTTGAAAATCTTGTTATAGCTCAAGAATATCAGAGATGGTATCAACACTCAGCAGTTAAAGAGAAGAAATGGTCATATCTTGGATTCTTAAAATTCTTTTTGGCCAGTACAGTGTCAGTCCATTCAAGGGACTCTTGTTGGTCAAGACACCTTCCTAAATTATGCCATGCAAGTGTAACTGACCTTTTGCATCAATGATTTTGTATAAATTTGGCTTTTATGTCAGTTTCATACATACAGTTATAGTAGTGACATTTAATATGAAGCTGCCATTGCATCTTGGCTGGTACTTACTATTCATGTTAGTAAACAAGGTAACTTTGACCTACTTTAATTCACACAATATTTTGCAGAAGTTTGCAATAAATATGTATGTTATTGTTATAACTTGAAGAAAAAAATTTTAATTTAACTTTAGTGTTTGTGTAAGAGAGTAATGGTTATATGTGTCTGATGAATTAACATATTTTATTTCTCCAAACTACATTTAGCATATATACTCGTGTATATGCCAATACTAACTGCAAACTGCATAGACCCAGCTCTGCTGTCCCATAATGTGCCAGTAGATCTGGGTCTATGCAGTTTGTACGGACTAATCAGTAGAACAAACAACATAGACCCTGATCTGCCAGCGCATTATGCGACGACAGATCAGGGTCAATGTTGTTTGCAGTTAGTATCGGCCTATACATGAGTAATACAGTAAGATACCACAGTCAAATGTATAATAATTTGACATTTAATACATTCACTGTGCAATAGGCCTGCCCATGGATGATACTACTCAGAGAATAAAGAGAGCCCTTCAGCTGGTCTGCCTCCTACTGCCCCCAGGTAAAAGAAGAAAACTTCATCTGCTTCTGCGCCTAATGAACAAGATCTGTAATAACAGAAAGCTACAGCTAGATGACACACAACCTGTACAAAGTCTGGTAAGGCAATATCTGTTTTGTTACTCTTGATGCTTGAAGTGGGGGTCTTATCCATCATCCATCTATCCTGACTAAATTGTTATCAAGATTGCGGCCAAAAAATATTCAACGTAGACAAATGAAATTTGGCTAGCATATTTGTATGCATATGTAGATAACTTGATTAGTGATCTCACCAGAAATTTGTTACAGCATCTAGAGCTGAAATGAATAACCAAACATTAGATCAAAATATTTTGTGTGAATATTGTAATATTTGGTATTTGAATATTCCATTGTTTACCTAGCAAGTTTGACAGCATTTTGTACAAGAAGCAAAGAGGGCGAATTGTAAACTATGCAACATTGAATTAGTTTACAAGGGAACAACTTCAAACCTGCTTAATCACCTGAAATTCAAACTCCCAGTCATAAGGTAATCATAATGTCGAAAAATTCTGAATAGTCACATTGACCAGAATATTGCTGTTTCTATTCGTTGTCATTCGTTGCTCTTGAAATGATAATCTATAACATGGCAGTAGCCATTTCTATTCATTGTCATTTGGGTGCTCTTGAAATGATAATCTGTAACATGGCAGTAGCCATTTCTATTCATTGTCATTTGGGTGCTCCTGAAATGATAATCTGTAACATGGCAATAGCCATTTCTATTCATTGTCATTTGGGTGCTCTTGAAATGATAATCTGTAACATGGCAATAGTCATTTCTATTCATTGTCATTTGGGTGCTCTTGAAATGATAATCTGTAACATGGCAATAGCCATTTCTATTCATTGTCATCTGGGTGCTCTTGAAATGATAATCTGTAACATGGCAAGTTGATGAAGAGCATGGTATAGAATTGGGGTCATATCAACATCAATAAAGCCTTTGCGTATCAATCAACCTATCTAAATTTAATTTAATTAAATTGTCCTTTTATCCATGTGATTTTGTTTTTAAATAGAAAATACTTTTGAGATAGTCTCTGCCTTTAATTCAGCTGGTAATTGAGAGTTTCTGCCCATTTTACCTATTGTTAATCTTCAGCACAAATGAAAATTTTTGGTCATACCGAGTTTGAACATAAACAGAAAATTACACTTTGCTTTTTAATCTGAATCCCCCCCAAAATGACTCAGAATCTCTAAAATGTCATTTAATGACTCAAGATCTCTACAATGTCATTTAATGATTCAGAATCTCTAAAATGTCATTTAATGACACAAGATCTCTAAAATGTCATTTAATGACACAAGATCTCTAAAATGTCATTTAATGACTCAGAATCTCTAAAATGTCATTTAATGACTCAAGATCTCTAAAATGTCATTTAATGACTCAGGATCTCTAAAATGTCATTTAATGACTCAGGATCTCTAAAATGTCATTTAATGACTCAAGATCTCTAAAATGTCATTTAATGACACAAGATCTCTAAAATGTCATTTAATGACTCAGAATCTCTAAAATGTCATTTAATGACTCAGGATCTCTAAAATGTCATTTAATGACTCAGGATCTTTAAAATGTCATTTAATGACTCAGGATCTCTAAAATGTCATTTAATGACTCAAGATCTCTAAAATGTCATTTAATGACTCAGGATCTCTAAAATGTCATTTAATGACTCAGGATCTCTAAAATGTCATTTAATGACTCAGGATCTCTAAAATATCATTTAATGACACAAGATCTCTAAAATGTCATTTAATGACTCAGGATCTCTAAAATGTCATTTAATGACTCAAGATCTCTAAAATGTCATTTAATGACTCAGAATCTCTAAAATGTCATTTAATGACTCAGGATTTCTAAAATATCATTTAATGACTCAGGATCTCTAAAATGTCATTTAATGACTCAGAATCTCTAAAATGTCATTTAATGACACAAGATCTCTAAAATGTCATTTAATGACACAAGATCTCTGAAATGTCATTTAATGACTCAGGATCTCTAAAATGTCATTTAATGACACAAGATCTCTAAAATGTCATTTAATGACTCAGGATCTCTAAAATGTCATTTAATGACACAAGATCTCTAAAATGTCATTTAATGACTCAGAATCTCTAAAATGTCTTTTAATGATTCAGAATCTCTAAAATGTCTTTTAATGATTCAAGATCTCTAAAATGTCATTTAATGACACAAGATCTCTAAAATGTCATTTAATGACTCAGAATCTCTAAAATGTCATTTAATGACTCAGGATCTCTAAAATGTCATTTAATGACACAAGATCTCTAAAATGTCATTTAAGGACTCAGGATCTCTAAAATGTCATTTAATGACACAAGATCTCTAAAATGTCATTTAATGACTCAGGATCTCTAAAATGTCATTTAATGACTCAGGATCTCTAAAATGTCATTTAATGACTCAAGATCTCTAAAATATCATTTAATGACTCAGAATCTCTAAAATATCATTTAATGACTCAGGATCTCTAAAATATCTTTTAATGATTCAAGATCTCTAAAATATCATTTAATTAGATCTTGATGATTGACTTCACTGTTTTCAAAATGACTCAAGATCTCAAAAATGTCATTTAATTAGATTTTGATGACTGACTTCACTGTTTTCAATGTGGTTTAGTGGGTGCTAAGGGGTAGGGTGGGTTGTGTGTCAATAAATAACAAAGTAAATCAAGAACAAAGGATGGAATTGATAGCTTTTTTTTCATCCATAAATATTTGAATCCTATCCAGAACATTCAACAGATATTTGAATAAGAAAATGTGGTATTCATTTCAGCTATAATCATGCAGTAGTGTCACAAAAGGTGCTTTCTAAAATGTGCATTATCATCATAAAGGTTAGAAAATAATCAATAAAATAGAAAAGAAAGTAAAATATGTTTACATTATGTTCTTTATTTCCCTAATTTATATTATGTTCTCAAACCAAAAATCTTTACATTCTTTGAATTTAATTAATTGATGGGAGTCTAGTTCTCAGCATGCTCTTTATCTTATTAATTGTTGACAAGGTCCATTCACTGTGTGAGGAAAGATGGAGCACAAAGTTTATTAATGGATGTAAACAAAGAGATGCAAATCTACCCAATTTCATATTAATTGTACCTGTAATACTTATTATGAACAAATTGACTGTTGAATGTGAGGGTGATATTTATTCCACTTGTGAACTAGTTGCTTACTCAAATGTAAATGAAGAAATAATCTAGTTCCACAACATTTCTTTGAAGAATGCTTTTAAAACAGGTAAAATTTGAAATTACTTTGGATAGACAGAGAAATTCCTTGTGAGGCAAAGACTTGATAAAACGGAAATCTTCCATTCAGTGTCAAAACCAGAATTTTATTTCTTTAGACCTTTCTTTTAGATCATGGGGGAAACTGCAACCAGAACCTAAATCTGCAAACTCTGCAGCTGATCTCAACATGGGACTTCCTAGGCACTGTGTATCCATAAAAAAAATGTATCGATAATTCTATGTTAGGATTGAAGAAACTTGAAAATTAAGACGTTACACCTTTCAAACTAATAAGGAAAATGACTCATATATATATAACACTAACAGTAGACTCCATCATCACTGACCGATTATGTGACAATGTCAGTTAAATGAGCAAAATTTTTAGTCGTGCACCTTCAACTGGGCCAAGCGAGGTACAACAGATAAGGTCTGAACACTTGATGTCAGATAGACCTGGTGTTCACTGGGTTTTTTTTGGGGGGGGGTTGGGGTTGTTTGTTTTGTTGAAGTTATCCTGTATATAATAAAGACAAGGATGGACAGAAACCATCTTGCTTACCTTTGGTGGAGTTATATCACAATTCTTCCTTACAAAGTGTTGCTTTCACATATTTCTGGGTTAAATTCAACGAGTATAGTACACTCCTAACATGTAATAAAAAATTCTTTGGCTTTTATGATTGCTAAATGTCACATAAAAACAATGTATCATCTCAGACAAGAAAATAGAGGACAGAAGTTTTCATCTGCATGAGAATCCCCTCTTCAGATAGGTCTATTACAATACTAATTGTTGGTACACTTTTATACCAATCAGAGGAGGGGAATCCCATGCAGATGTAAACTTCTAGTTGTTTCCTGCAACATTATCATGTCTGTGCTGTTTCTAGATGCAGTGTTGTAGCCTCGACCATGTTGAGGGTACGATGTGATCCTATACCTTGCAATGGAGCAAATAAAACTATTGTCAAAGACAAAACGATGACATAAGCAAAAATCTACTACCTAAGTAGTGTTATGTTTTTCAGGAAGTTTGGCCTATGATAAAGTTATTAAACCTATATAAGGTAAAATATATTGGTATGATTACGCTAACCATACTTTGACCACCATGACAGATAACACTTTCCAAATAAGGCTTGCTATACCATATTTGGATATTCTACGATATACCTTATTCAATGCATGCCATATTTACTATCGTCTGTTTATTTATCCAATGAAGTATGCAGTGTCCTTATATGGCATGCAGGAAAAATGAGGCTGAAAATGGTAGTAGTTATTAGATGAACTAATATGGTGGACGATCCAACAGAAAATTTTGTATTAAGATTAAACGCTATTTTACTCTTGTTTCTACAGTGAAATTCGGCAGTACTGGTATTAAATAAGAAGACTACTTGATTTGTTTAAGGATATGTATTCAGTATCTTAAAACTTTCTGACAGGGTGCTGAAAAATCACACCCGGCTGCTCCGTTGATACATATAGGAATGTTTTAGTACCCTGTCTATGAAGTAGGGGTACTAATATTAGTACTATGCTATTTCCAGCTACGTGCAGTATTCATTTGGAGTTTTCCTTTGACCTTGTAGAATCGTGGACTCTACCTGCTTGGGACTCTTCACATTATGAAAAGTTCTATATAGATAAATTTAATATGTATACCTATTATAGTATAAACCAATGGACATACAGGATTTTTATCAAGCTCACATTAGTGTGAAGTGAGACACAGAAGTCCTTTTTCTGGCACGATCATCAACAGTTAAGGTTTTGGTTAAAGTTTTTCATTTCCATATTCCATATATTTTGTAAACCCCATCATAAATTCTCATCATATTTAGCATGAGTCATTATATAGCTAAGATAATTTATTCTGCGACATTCTCACTCACCCCTTTTGACATTAGGAGCAGGGTCACATTCATAGAAAATTTGTGTTAAGGTTTTGCTTAGTTTTTTCATTTGTTTATGTTTCCTAACTCCTCAATGGATCGTCTTCATACTTGGAATGAATCATTATGAAGCAAACGCAATTCATTTTGCAACACAAGCACTCAACCCTTTGATCTTAGGGTCAAGGTCATAGTCATAGAAAATTAGCATTTTGGTTTTGGTTAAAGTTGTTGTTTTTTTAATTTTTATTTGCTTATATTTCCTAAATCCTGGATTTTGTTCATACTTTAGATGAATCATTATGAGGCTAAAACAATCCATTCTACAACATGCACGCTCACCCCTTTGACCTTGTGATCAAGGTCACACATTTCAGAGCAATGCTTCAATCATGGGCTCAGCATGCATGTGCAGGCCTTGTTTATGTAATTCGGGGTAAAAAAAATTATTACTGCTTTCAAGAAACAGATGCATATGAACTAATGCCATCATGTGAAAGACTTGCCTTTGTATTATGAACTAAGGCTGTCAAATACAGTTGTGCAGTGTTCTGTCTGCTAAAATATAAATGACTATTGCCATTCATGCATGACACAATGTGCATTGATAACAATATGTCAAACAAAAATAGAAGAAAAAGTGGATACTTTTTATACGCCAACCATTGACAGAACTTATGTTATCTTTTGGTTGTCTGTCCATCTGTCTGTCTGTTCCCTATTTTGTTTTGACATAATAGGTTGAGTTCTCAACTTTCAACTATTACCAAACTTGTAAGTAGCTTGCATTTGGGGCAAGGAAGAAATCTGTTGATTTTGGACTCAAAAGGTCATAGTTCAAAGTCACAGGGACTAAAAGAAGGAAAACTGTTTCCACACAGTAACACAGTTCATATGCCATAAACCATGACCAAACTTTGTGGATGGTTTGTATTGGAAACAAGAAAGGCACCTAGCGATTTTGGCATCCAAAATCGAAGAAGTCATAAAAACCACTTACCATACTTGAATCATATTTGCATGAGGGAAAACACTATTTTATGGATAATAAATAGAAAGGATTCTATGTAGAATGATCTTTTTTGTTCACTGTTTATTTTCTGTTTGCATATCTTAACCAAATAATGACTCACCTTATTCAAAGGTAATCTTTGTTGGCCCTCATGTGCAGTTGTTGAATTGGATTTAGTGGCTTGGAACTTTCACAATTGAGCAATTGTCCTTAGTTCATCAGTTACACCACTTGGACCACCAATTATGGCTGTTGCCCTTGGGTGTGATCACTATACGCATGCAAGGACAGTACAACACTTACAGGGACTTTCAGTGCTTACATTAAAAGGAAAACCGTGTTCTTTTGCAAGAGGACGGCCAATGGGAGAGTTCTCATACACAACACTGTACAGGAATCCTTGAAGGGCTTGGGTATGAAGAGCATGTTGCAGGCTGTAGTGCCTGAACTTTTAAATTAAGCATTTGTCTTTATTTTTAGTTGGCAGTCTTATAGCAGTGCTCCCAATGGTACTCACTGATCTTATAGCAATGCTCTTAATGATGCTGGTGCTCGCTAATTTGGTTTCCAACTCAATCTGTACCTAAAAGAGAGCTGTGACTTTACAGTTTCAGAACTTGAGTTGAAATAGCAAGTTTTACAAATAGAGCATCAATAAAAAAAAATAATGTTTTTAGCTTTCAGCTGATACATGTCTTGCTTGACATGCCACAAAAACGTCTTATACCAATGTTAATTCTGACATGTTGTGTGAAATAAATTTGAGTAATCTGTACCGTCCAATTAGTTCTCACAATACATTGTAGCAGACTTAACTAGCAGTATCTGTATTACTTTGCAAATAATATGCACCTGTTTTCCAATTTCTGTTCTAGAACTGAAAATGCAGTGGTCCCCTCTGTTTGAAGGAGGAGTTTGTGTATGGGTTTAAATATATAAGAGCGATTTAAATAACACATAAAGGTATAGCTCATAAATATGATGCAAAATTGTTGTGCATTCTAGAAGAGACCCTGGTTTTCAGATTTTACTACTTGATAAACATGGACCTTTAGGAGAAAAGTGGCTAAAATACTTACATTACTTCAGTGCATTGATTTTTTTTTTCTCCTAAATGTGTCACCTATTTACTTCTGGCCTTCCTTTCATCTCTTATGTCTACATAAATGTATGAAAACAAATACAGTTAGACAAACACAAAACATTTCCAGTGAAACGTTTTATTTAATGATGCATCATGAGTGCACATATTTATTTTGAATATTGTTATGTAAACATTAGCATTTTTCAGCTGAAAAAAAACTAGAAGGCTTGCAGTGAGTGTAATTGAGACTTGGTTTGTAAACTCCTGATTTTTTTTTTGAGCCCACCTTATCAGAAACTCGACATAGCAATCAATTTGGTGTCCATGTGTGTGTCTGTCCACACCCTAAATTAACCTCAATGTTAAAGTTTTTACTTTCCTTTAATGTATGTCTTTTGCAGCTAAGTAAAAGGTGGGCTTGACAAAAAGGCTGTCTCTTGTTTTAAATTCTAATTTTAGGACTTGAAACCCTTCTCTATTGCTTTAACTTCCATTCCAGGAGATCTTTAAGTGTCCTTGCTATTTGAAAAATTAATTACAAAACTTTTCAGGCTTAGTAATGTATTCACTGGCATCTTTGTCCAACAAAGACTGACATTTTGACATGCAAATAAAATGCTAATCCTTATTTTTGAATCAAGAACCAAAGCACATTTCTCACTGGGTTACCTCCCCTTGGTATACTACTACTACTACTACTACCACTACATTGTAAATTTGGTGTTAACATGCCACCTGGAGAAAATCTTACCCTTTTATAACTTTAGAACACTTAATTTGGATTGTATTTGCTCTAATCCGTACCCTTTATATTTGGTGCAGACTGAAGATTTTATATAACATGCCTGGGAAAAAACTCTTAGGATCGAACACAAAGGCTGTTAACATTATAAAGTAGCATGTGAGCAGACATTATAATATACCTATGATACCACAATGCAACATATCTGAGTGTGAATATTTAGTTTGGTTCCTTTACCCACATTCCTGATGGGCTTTCAATGCATACATTGAGAAAAACAGTAGGAACCAGTCATGATTCTTGTGTAATAAGCCATGGAGACAATGAATTATGGCTTAGATGAATTTTGTGTCAGAACACCATAATCTCAGCAATATATTCTGAACAAGTATGAGCTGAAGGATCATGGTATCAAAGACAGAAAGTTTTGTTTTTAATCAGCCTGTAACATGATTTCCCACTGACAATCCATTATATATATGATTCCTGATTAGTATTATTGAATACATATATTTGTCATATGGCGTTTCTTTCTTGTGTTACTTCAGATGATAGATACATTCCACAGGGCAATACTATGCTGTCATGAGGAGGTAGACATGAATGAGTTATTGGTAATCCAAGTTGTAACTTTTCTCATGGATCATTATTCTGACATCATGACTGTACCTAATGATTTGAAAAAAGAAGTCGAGGATCGCTTGGCCAATCTGCAGAAAACAAAGGTAAATATGCTGACTCCAGTATGTCAACTAAGCCATGTATGCTGACTCCAGTATGTAAACTAAGCCATGTATGCTGACTCCAGTATGTAAACTAAGCCATGTATACTGACTCCAGTATGTAAACTAAGTCATGTAAGATATTTTAGAACTTATATCCAGTGGAACTTTCAGGAGCAAAGATCCATGAAACATGTTCAAATGTTCTGTTTGTAGAAATGTTCAGATGTTGAATTTTAAAACTAATTTTATAGCAGTAATTCTTTCAAGTTTCAAGCATTCATGGGATTGGCAATTTTTTCTTTTTTCAAACTTTCCAAATGGTAAATTAATTTGGTCACAAATGAGGTGTGTGGAATTCAAAGATTTCCGGGTTTTTAGAATTCAGTTTTTAGATGCTCCATTGTACATGGAATCATGTTATTGTTGCCAGTAATGTTTTTCAGAGGAATCTTACTTGCAATTGAATCTAGATTCCTTTGTATTTATTCGGGTGTGTTGTTGTTGAAGCTGCATGAATTTAGTAATTTTGCAACACCTTTGTTCCTAAGTTTACAACTTTTAAATGTAAACTTTCACTCAACTGCCAAGCATGTATATATATATTTTCAACTTTGATCTGGTTCAATGAAAAATGCTTTTAGTTCCATGTACTGCAGTAGCTTGTACTTGCATTTATGGTACAGAATTAGATGTCATAAACTAAGTGTTATGTCTGTAAAAAATGTCAGTATTCCAGAAATAATAAAGAAAATTTAAAGCTGGTGCTTGTGTCATTTACAGAAAACAATAGAGAGATAACATTGATAACATATTTCAATGATCACAAGTGAAATGAATTTAAAAATTGAAATTTTCAAGTTTCTGTTGTGTCTGTGTAAGGGTGTCATAATTAATTGCAGTCACAATGCTCAGTTTCTCAAAAAGTGAGCAGTCATTGATGTTCCAGTTACTTAGAAATCATAAAAATACACATCCCAAATCATACAAATACACATCCCAAATCATACAAATACACATCCCAAATCATACAAATTCACATCCCAAATCATGCAAATACACATCCCAAATCATACAAATACACATCCCAAATCATACAAATACACATCCCAAATCATGCAAATACACATCCCAAATCATACAAATATTGTCATTGGTATCATAGCTCAGAACATATTTATGCTTAAATTTTCAGCTCCACACCACCTTTCACCTTGAGCAGCAATTAAGTATGTGTATTGTAATTCATGGTGCAAATCATTAAAAGATATCCTCAATTGATTTTTCTTAACTGTTTTCCTAATTTATGTAAATCAATTTGGTATCAGAATATTATGTCTCTGAATCTTATAAAATATTGATAGCAACTGGAGTCCCGAGTGGCCGAGTGGTCTAAGGCGCTTTACTTTACTGACCACTGCCATCTCACCTCTGTCCGCATGGTTCGAGTCTCGGGCTCGGCCAATGTGGTTATGTGAGAAAGCTTGCCAGTAGCATCCCGTGGGTCGGTGGTTCTTCAAAGGATTTTCCCGGGTTCTTCCTCCACTAGATATACTGGCCGCCATATATAGCGTATCATGTGCTGAAAAATGCCATTAAACACATAAAACCAAATTAAAATCCAAGCAACTGGAAAAAAAGGCTGACATTGTCTTAATCAAGCCGTGTTTATTTTACAACATGGATATACAACCCTTTACAATAGTCTGACGTCTGATACCAAGCACATGGTTTGCACAAACGGAAGATGAATAGAATGTCAGTGTAAATAACTGTTTATGAATCAAATATTGCTCAAGACAGATGGAAAATAGCATGTTTAGTCATAAATTGGTGAAGAATTTAAATTACTTAGCATTTTGCCTGGAATTTCATTGGAAATGGTTTGTGTATTGCTAAGGATTTGCAAGAAACTTATATTTTCCAGCCACTTTTGATGCTGGATAAAGAGTTTCGGTTTGTGTCTATTGTTGCATATTCATTAAATTTTTAAATGCCATTAATATTCTTTGATATTGGTTTGGGAATGATTTCGTAACAGTAATCTTTCATGAAAAATAGAAGATAGTCATCATGTTGAATCAGTGAGTAAAGCAACATGTTGATTTCATACTAGGTAGGTGAGATGTGTCATGTACCCCAGTTAATGTTCCTAATATTTGTGTCCATGTTATGTTTTTGTTGGATTTTTTAATGTAAATAATATGCTTTATCATTGGTTTGTGGATGATTTCATACAAATAATTATTACAGGAAAAAGAAAAGATAACTGTCATGTTTACCCAATATAAGTAAAAAAAATACAGATACCTTCATATTAGATAGCCTAGATATAACATGTACCCAAGGCCACAGTATCTTAGCATTATGTCCTTTGTTACGTCTAGTGGGTGGAAATTAGCAAACCTCTATGTATTAAAAAGTATTTGGGATTAAACCTTCTCAGATATGAAAAACAAAATCAGAATTCACTTATTATAATATGTAATATTATAATATTTTTTGCACAAGCTTAAAATGAAATGATATGTAACTGCTCAACAGAGATGTAACATGGACAGCAAGAACTTGTGTCTTTCTTGCATCTCAGTGTATAATTTCTTGTTCAATTACTGTTCGCGTTGACCAACTAAATGACACACACTATGGAAATGATGCTAGGATGTAAAAACAAGGGCACTTTCTGCTAATAAGCAAATATGCAGCAAGACAATGAAAACAAATGTTGTCTTATCAGATATAACCAGCAAACCAAAACATAAAATTTTTTGATGTCTTTGGTAACATTAAGAGAATAATCCATGATTTCTATATTCCATGAATACTAGTAATCAGCTTCTATAATGTATTTTATTTGGAATATATAATTATTAAAATATTCTGGTACTTTTTACTGATCTGTTGATAGGTAAAGTCATTATTTCTTTAATGTTAAACTCACAAGAGTGTAGCATTGACATCCATATTATAGCTTTGATGTGTGGTATATAGGTGTCATTGTTATGTCTGCACTTAAATCCTGTTCATTTGGCTTGGTTTGTAAACAAGGACAACACTGAGCATCTCTACCCTTAATATCTTTGAAATATTTTTGTAATGCTTTGTTGTTGTAAGCTTTGAGTCGATTGTAAAAACATGACCAGGAATTTTTGTGTCTAAATATGACATGGAGCATTGCAAGAGGTGTCCTACTCACATCTCTTTCAAATAAATTATTGTTATGCTAATTTTATAATAATAAGGGCTGTCCGCCAAATTTTGAAAGCTGCTACAAAATATGCCCCCAAGCAAACAACTGAATTTGGAACCTAGGTAACCCACATGTTCATGTATAATGCTTTCATTAGGAGCAGTTTTCTCTATTAAAATTTTTAAATATCTTTAATTTCAAGTTGAAATTTCAGAATCTTACACTTTTTGTATAGGAACTGTAATAAAGTTACACATAAAAATGTTATGTTGTTAATATAAAGATGTATGCTTTTTCTTGTTATCTTTTTGGGACTTTTTCCCTTTTCTGTCATATTAATGAAAGTTCTATGTTGGTGAAATGGTTAATAAAGTAAATGGTCATCCGTTATTACACCAACATAGTAAGGATGACAGCAATAAAAATTTTACCAAAAAGCACACTACAGCTGCATCTACACAAAAGAAACCCGAACGCTGTCTGCTGTGTCATTATGTTATATAAACCAGGGCACATGACAGGGGAGAATTAATGGGTTATGAGCACGGGTTTTGCTCAAGATTTAATGCAAAAACTTAAATGCTGTGAATACACTAAAAATGGATGGCATGATTTAGCAGAAATGAAGCCTGATTGAAAATAATCGAGTCTCACATATTTGTTGCTAATGTCATCTTTTTAAATGTATTTGGTTTAGTTCTTCCCTTTCAGACAAACAGCTGTCTGGCATCTACATATATTTTAGTAGAAAGGTTCCTATTATTTGGAGTTGTCAATGGATGGTAAAACAACTTAACTGATCCAGTTGCTTTTTTGAAGTTATCCAAAAGATTTTGTTAATATAAATTCAATTCCCCTACCCCCATTTATTTTGGAAAATTTTGATTCCCATGATGAATTTAGATTCAGGATGCACATGGTTAGATATAAAAAAAAACTTATAAGAAAATGTAATGTAATAATAGCAAAATTAGCAAATTATATGATTTTGATATAGTTGTATTCACTTTTATTTTATTTTAATCAAAACAATTTACTTAAAATTTGTACTGATATTTGTTCACAAATACAAAAAGGGATTCCATTAAAACTGAAGAAAACATCTTGCTGTTTCTTGGCTTTTTTAAATCATTAATGATCCAGTTGTTAAATCAATCACTATATATGGTTTGTTTTTATAAAAGTCCCTGTCTGTGAAAAAAGAAAGATTTTTTTTACAAGAAAAGAGAGAATTGGGTTGCATGGGTTTCCAGATCAGGGACATTTTGGGAAATTGCTACATTTACTTTAAGGTTGTTTTGAATGACTAGAAAGAACTTCAGCTTCACTAAAAATGACTTTTTCATGTTAAAGTTGCAAGCTAAAAGTGAGTGCCTAAAGAAAAATTACACAAGCTCAATACAATGAAGCTTCCATACACTACAAGCAGGTATGGTTAAGCTTAGAAACAATAGATTAAAAAGAAATAGAAATAACACTACATGCAGGTGTGGTTAAGTTTTGGCATGTTTTTGATACTTGAAAATCAAAGAAAAGCAACCAGATAATGTGCCAATGACTGAAATGTGCAAAACTAATGATGTACATATATTCAGCAAGTAGAATAATGATAAAACATCAAAAATTTAATGAAGCACATTTGGACACTTGTTTTTCTTAAATAAATTCATTTGCATAATTTATAATTTGATACCACTTGGACATAAGAAATACACAAGAAAACAAAATTGCTTTAAAATATAGCATCACATATGGGGATATTAATAGTGGTACAGCTCTCCCCCATTATAACACACCTCATTATAACATGATTCCGGATATAATGTGGTACTTCTTTGTACCACATGACCAAGATCAGACCAATTTATAACTATATGGGTTGAAAGAAAACAAGGTCAAACTTAGTCTTATATCTTCATTTCCATTTCAAAACACCATAATTTACCAAATTTTGATTGTGCCTGCTATACCACTGTTCAGTATATCACGCTATTCTCAATACATGGTCGTTCTGTACATATCACAGTCTCAATATAACGTGGTTTGGTTCATAACGCGGTTGGCGGTTATGGACCCTGACTACCGCGTTATGATGAGGGAGAGCTTTAATAACGTGACAAGAATGATTTTATGGTTATCTTTATGTGTCGCTAACAAAACATAATTTGTACCAGTAAAGAAACAATTAAAAAGCTAAAGTTTATATTAAGAATGGAACCTGTATAATCTTGAAACAGAGCATTTCTTATTCTTGGCAACTGTGGCACAAAAAATGGGTTTGCTCAGACCTCTTTATCATTGACTAGCCACTGAGTATTCTGCCTAATTGACCGTCCAGCCCAAAATTGAGGTCTCTATTGGCAAATGTATATATTCCCTTTAGCAGCTCCCCTAATACATGCATTAAATGTAGACTACATTAATTTTATCTAAATCTTAAGAATATTCTGTACATTATAGTAGAGACTTGTTAAGTATAAGTGGGTTTGATATGACATTTCTGGTCTGAAACCTTGTGTGTGGTAATGAGACATCTGCAAGAAGAAGAGAAAATTATTTTTAAAAATGACCCAGCTTACATAATGGATGATAGGGGATGATATATTGAGACAATGAGTGCTTTGAATGACCAAAAAATAATGACATACGCTTGTCTTGGATGTAACTATTGACACAAAAATGCTACCTAACCAATTTATGAGTAATAACCCTATACAATTGCAAAATAAGGACATAAAACATTCTTTCAACTTTGTTGTTTACAACTGATGGTCATTCATTTGGAGAGCCATCTAATGTTCTTCACAATCATTTGTGATAAAAGCAGAAATGGTGTCCTGTTACATCTGCAATACATTAATGGCTGCCGTTTTTTTCGTATACTGATTTGTTTTTGCATTCTCTGTAATTACATAATCATAACATCATTTGGATATTTTTGGCATTCTCTGTAATTACATAATCACAACATCATTTGGATATTTTCAGTGATGATATTGAAATAGAATAAAGCTCTCATTTTTGCCTTACATTACATCTTGTCTTGAACCCAAACAAATATTTTGTTTTACATAATACACATAAGGAATTGTCTCCTTTCATGCAAAAATAAATTGCTCATTATCAGGTGCTTTCAAATTAAGTAATATGGGCAGCTTATAATAACTTAGAAATTTTTGGAAAAGTCTGTCTGAAATGTAACAGAAATTGTATGACATCAAATTCTGTACCATATAGATGTATTCTGTTTTATCAATGTTACCAATAATATATCTCTTATGTACATATTTGTATATTCTTATACTCAAGCTCTCATATATCCATCAGTGGCTAATATTTTTATATATTCTCTCTGTTTAGTGTTTTCAATATTAATATATATATATATATATATATATATATATATATATATATATATATATATATATATATATATTTATATAGACAGACATACATACATACATATTTATGCTTTTATGTTCAAGCTGTGCTTCCTATGCAACTGTATATTCCTGTGGGCTTAAAAATTAATAACACTGAATTTAATATGTGTAAATAGCTTGATGTGGTTTGGTTAAGTTTGGTGTTTTACAGCACTGCAACAAATCAAGGTTATATCATGCCAAGCCAGGTCAAATAAAGTGCCTTGCTCAAGGGCGCATCACTGTTCCCAACCCAGGCTGAATCGATTGTGGGAATCAAACCCTCACCCATCTGGTCATGAGTCCAACGCTGTAGTCACCATATAGATTACATTAGTTTTCTTTTTTATTAA
Organism: Margaritifera margaritifera; assembly: GCA_029931535.1. Lineage (NCBI taxonomy): Eukaryota > Metazoa > Mollusca > Bivalvia > Unionida > Margaritiferidae > Margaritifera > Margaritifera margaritifera. The sequence continues at coordinate 1,319,720 of JAQPZY010001370.1, read as the reverse complement.
ATCTTTAGTCAGATTGAATAAGTCAGTACTTTCTTCTCGAGTTATATATAGTTTTATATATACTTTCGCAAGGAGGAGAATCTAAAGGATGGGGATTTTTAAAAAACATCTTTTTTATTGTCAGATATGATTAAAGGTATAATAACTCATTGTATTTTTCAGTTAATTTTATGTGATGATATTTAATTGATGTCAAATTTATTAAAATAGCTTTCTTAAAAATGTTATCAAAAGGTCGAAAATTTGGTCAAATATACTGCCATTATAATACTTTGTCTTTTTGATTATTGACTTGCATGTTCATATACATTACACTACACTACATTGCATTACATCACACTACATTACACTACACTACATTGCATTACATCACACTACATTACACTACACTACATTGCATTACATCACACTACACTACACTTCATTACATTACATTACATTACATTTTACACTACACTACATTACATTACATAACATAAGATACATAACTTGCATTTAATTCTTCAAACTCCTTGATTCTTATCTTTGTGCAGTATTTAACTGTGATAGTTTTGCGGTAAACTTGTTCATGAAAATACAGACATGCTTATAGGAATAAGATTTGCTTTTACCTGCTAAAAATTGCAGAACCTGAGTAGAAGTTAAGTTTGACATTCAGCATTTTGTTTCCTTTTGTCAACAGGTTTCAAAATACACAGTAGCAAGTAGAAAATTTGCTACCTATTTTATAGTTTCAAAATACACAGTAGCAAGTAGAAAATTTGCTACCTATTTTATAGTTTCAAAATACACAGTAGCAAGTAGAAAATTTGCTACCTATTTTATAGTTTCAAAATACACAGTAGCAAGTAGAAAATTCGCTACCTATTTTATAGTTTCAAAATACACAGTAGCGAGTAGAAAATTCACTACCTATTTTATAGTTTCAAAATACACAGTAGCAAGTAGAAAATTTGCTACCTATTTTATAGTTTCAAAATACACAGTAGCAAGTAGAAAATTTGCTACCTATTTTATGGTTTATCTACTTGGTCAAAAATCTGGTCAAAAATCTTTGCTGCCAAGAATTTTTAAATGAAAAAAATCTTCAGTGATAGAACATTTGAAGTTTATGATAAAAAGAATTTTGCCAACACTTTTTACCTGATGCTGATAAATATTAGAATTGCAAATGCTTATATCAAAATGAAAGTTGATCTATATTTCTGGTAATTCCCTTATATTCTCGTGCAAGCACCTTCGCAATGACGATGAAAATGAGCATGTATTAATGAAAACAGTATTTTTTAAAAGCATCTGTAAGATACAGATCATTGGAAACTGTGCACAAGAGTGATTGACAACAATATAAAGGAACTAACCTGTGTGAAGTAAAAACTTTGCTTTTTGATTACCTCTTTTGCTGCTGGGTTAAAAAGGAAGTAGCTGCTTTATATTTGATTCTAATGGGGGTCAAAGAGTTCATTGTATGTGTGTGTGTGTGTGTGTGTGTGTGTGTGTGACAATTATACTTTGATCTTAAATGAAACATATATCAGTTATCCCTAGACTTTTTCAAAAAAACATAAGGGACATTGTGTTAGCCTCTGTTTGTCCATATGTCCAGCCATCTATCTGTTTGTTACCACATCTCCTAAACTGCTGGATGGAATTTCACAAAACTTTATAGTTATGTTGCCCCTGTGGTAACCATCTGCAAGAGGGATGGATCCTTGGCTCCATCTCTGGGGCCCTGGGAATGGGTGCTCAAAGGTTAAATGTGCACAAATTTAAGTTACATTGACATTTTTATATATTTTCTAACCAAACTTAATTTGTGCAGTAATAGCAGAAAGATGTATCATATATGTGACAGATTTGTTTTACGACCTCTGGGTCACTGTTTTTATTACCACCCGTGACAGGGCCCCGGTTGGCCAAATGGTCTAAGGCACTTGTCTTTACAGATCACTCATATCTCACCTCTGTCCATGCGGGTTTGAATCTTGGCTTTGCCAACATGGGTATGTGAGAAAGCTTTCCAGTAGCTTCCCGTGGGCCAGTGGTTCTTATCAGATTCTTCCTCCACCAAATATACTAGCTGACATTGTTAGCCTATCATGTGCTGAAAAATGGAGCTCAACCCACAAAACCAGAAAAAAACAACCCCTGGGTCACAGTATGGGGGTGGGTAAATATGCATTAAAAGTATGGGGATGTGCAGTGGCAAGTCATGCTCTAGTTTGGATAGTGTACATGTAAAAAAAATAAGACTGATTTAAGCATTCATCTTTAAGTTCAAAGCCAGAAATGGTCAACTTTGTTTTATTTTTGACAAAAGGTTGAAGTAGAATTTTTTTATGTTCATCTCCATCTTATTTTGATAAAACAAAATGATTTTTGGGAACTGTGATTAGTTTACATTTATTTTTGATCTTAATGCATAAGAAAACCCAAAACTTTCTGTTTCATAATGCACACAATGCTTTATCATATTTCTTTTGAATTGCTTATTGCTATGTAAATACTAATGTAGTGCATTTATTAATTTATTGTGAGTTGCCCCTCTTGATGCTAACAAAGTACTCACTGCCACTCTAATTATATGTCAGGATTTTCCCACTTTTCATGACCTGTTTATTTCCTAATTTTCATATTTTGGGCATGCAGAATTTGTCTCCCTTTGAGAATAATTTGTATACAAATTAATAGATATTAGAATATGATGTCATGTTGTGCACTACCCTACCGATACAAAATGTATATGGTGAGAAATTATTTAGTATATGTTTCTTTGTAATTTTATGTGGAAAAATTTATAACTTTTTTTTAAAATGAGAATGTTTTCTTTCAGTTTGAGTTGTTAACTTTTATCATGAAGAACCTGTGACAAATTGATCTTGTGCATCAGACATGAAAAGTGGGAAAAATGTACTTGTAAAAAGATGAACCATCTTAGAATTGATATAATTAAAAGACAGGTAAAACATATCTCCTTAATTTAGAACCAGAAACTTTTGCATCAGTAATTTAATGATTCATGAGAATGGACAATTAATTGAAAGTAATGCAACATCTGTTAGTCAATATGATTAAAAGCTAGTGACAAATGATGCATGGTGGATAGCAATGAACATACAAGGTCATGGTCTTGTACAGTCATTTATAAGTTGCAGTTAGCATGCCATTAAGTTTATAAGCTCCAGAATCAAATGAGAAAGAGGTAATTGTTCCAGTATCATTTTAATGGTACGGTATCATCGTCTTCTTTTCTCTTATATTTAAATTGGGATCTTATTTCTTTGTGGTGAATAGTGCCACACTGTGGCATGTATCAAAGATGGTTCATTTTTTGTCTTTGTAGTGAATAGTGCCACACTAGGGTGTGCGTCAAAGATGGTTCATTTTTCTGTCTTGCATGCAAAAGCAAGAAGACATAGAGGTCACTTTATTAGAAGTACTATTATCAGCTCATCACCATATAAACTTCATTCGATCCTCATTTTTAAAACTTTGTGACTGTTGCCTTATTGCTTTTGTTGACAAGAAGCATGATTTTGCATAATATATGTACTAATTTTTGAATATTAACTGCATGCTCTTGGCTTTAATCAAGTGTTACTTGTTTCAAATGATTTTTTTTTTTCCTTTCCTAAATCCTTAATTGATTTGTTTGCATCTAAACATTTTACAGGTGTTGAACAAAGTGTTGATATTAAGAAGTTTTGGGTTCAGTTGTTCTTGAATTACAGGGATCTTCGATTTTAGAAACGGCCACATGTAATTAGATAAACTAATAGCTCTCCCATTGGCCACATGTAATTAGATAAGCTAATAGCCCTCCCATTGGCCACATGTAATTAGATAAGCTAATAGCCCTCCCATTGGCCACATGTAATTAGATAGGCTAATAGCCCTCCCATTGGCCACATGTAATTAGATAAACTAATAGCCCTCCCATTGGCCACATGTAATTAGATAAACTAATAGCTCTCCCATTGGCCACATGTAATTAAATAAGTAGATTCTAACCAAGGCAGATTGACATGTCAGAAAGGTCTAATCTTTATCATAATGATATTAAACTTAAAAGTTAGTTCAGAAATGTGTTATTGATATTATTTAAAATTAGTTCAGAAATATGTTAAATATATTGACTTGTGTCTGTGAAAGTCTAGTTTTAAAAAAGAAAAAAAAGAAACAAATCTACAAAGCTTTTACATTAGGACACACTAGTTTTTTTTTTTTTTGTTGTTTGGTGAGGGGGGGGGGAGGTTGCAATTGCTGTAAAGAAGTTAAATTATTTGCTTTTTCTCATTTGTTTAAAAAATCCATTTGTATCCCACAAAATCAGAAACTGTAAGACTTAATTTTTATTAAATACTGAATGTAACATACTATTTTAACATTAACCTCAACAAACTTTTTAAAACTGATACATAAATTGTACGATGAATATTTAAATACAGTAATTTCAATTTATCTTTAAAGAATGTATATATGTCTTAATGTATAGATCATTGAGCCTTGTATATAAATGAAAACAAGACAACAACTACAGCATGAAGATTTCCTCTATTTTCTTTGTGCCCTTAAAAATTTAGATATTAATAGGAGACACATGGACATGGGCTAATAGAGTGACAGTGCTATAATTGCCTATGTGACATAGGTTGGTAGAGCGACAGTGCTATTGCCTATGTGACATAGGTTGGAAGATTGACAGCACTATAATTGCATATGTGACATTGGTAGGTAGAGTGAAACTGTTATAACTGCCTATGTTTACAAACTGTCAAGTGGTTGTGGCAACACATGTAGGAGATGGTCTTTGTTCAAGGTGATCAAATAAAAAGGGGCATTGTGTTCAGTACAACTTATCAGTCTACTAAATGTCATGTACATGTTTGTATTTTGTCTTTTGTTAAACATATTCATTTCTGACTAAAACATAAAAAATGCTTTACAATATTTGTAGCCAATATTAATCCAGAACCCACAATTTTAAAGTCTGCAGATATTCTCAAATAGGGATGTCTGTCTGTACACTTTACTCGTGGACAGTTTTCTCCCATGTGCCGCTGATTGCAGCAATTTAAAAATTGTTTCCTATTGGTAGTGCTGTTCTGATTAATGAACTTGATCAAGCATTGGTCACTGCCAGTGATTTGATCATTTGAGATTCTGTGACTGATTTTGGTCAAAATTCAGTTCTGCTCTGTTCACACTGTTTTGGACTTCTGGCTATTTGAAAAATAGCCCTGGTTTGGCCAAGACATCATGAAGACAGATTAATTGATTTTTAATTCATCATCAATCAGTTACCTGAAACTGATGATTGATCATGCTATTTTACCTGATTCCCAACTCTACCTAAAGGTATGAAGCCCAACTTAAACATGCCATTTTACCTGATTCCCAACATTACCTATAGGTATGAAGCATAACTTTTATCTGATTTCCAACACTACCTATATGTAAGAAGCATAACTTAAACATGCTATCGACACTGTCAGTAGGATACACAAAAATCATAATAATCAGTTGTTTTGTTTGAGGGGGGGGGGGGTTGCATACATATACAAATTCATAATTGCTGCCTAGCCCAGTTTGCCATAGTTTTGACTCTTTATATGTGGAAATTTTTCCACAAAATTGTTCACTTGCCATAAGTTGGTCACTTAAACCTGCATTTATCATGTTCCACAAATGGCACTTAAACTCTGCAACTAGATCTATTTTTCCAGACCTTTATGTTTGCTGCCACTGAGGCCATCTGGAATATTTTTATATGTACCGCTGTTTTTATTTATTCATGGAGTGGTGAAATGCCAACTGGAATTTGTTATATTTACACTGTTACTGTTTTTATTTATTCATGGAGTAGTGGAATGCCAACTGGAATTTTGTTATATGTACACAGCTGCTGTTTTTATTTATTCATGGAGTGGTGGAATGCCAACTGGAATTTTGTTATATGTGCACAGCGGCTGTTTTTTATTCATGAAGTGGTGGAATGCCAACTGTTTTACTCCAATCTCAAAAAGTATAAAATACACAGACTTCGCAGTACTTGTGGCAATGTAACACAGACTATACAGTACTTATTGCAATGTAAACAGTTTGTCCTGTTCAGTAATTTATAACTGTATAACTGAGTGGATAAGGGTTAGGCAAGAGAGATAGCCCTGAAACTGGTGGTGGAATCAAGTTCACATGATTGTGATGTGTTTTTATGCCACATTATGAATGAAGTTCCTTTTTTTTTTTTTTTTAAGTTTATAGGGATTTTCATGACTTTCAAGCAAAAATTACTGTAGACCTCATGCGAGTATCTTGTGTTTTTCCTCCAAAGAATTTTATACTAAAAACAAAATGAAAACTATGATTTTAGTGGTAAAATATGGACATACCGGTCTGTGCCCTAATCTTAAAAGTAACTTTTTCACCAAAATGTCAAATGCAGCTTTAAACTTGTGGTGCTTTTATGGTCATGTACCAGACTTACAATGGTTAGAGCATATGGACTGCATGGTTATAGCAAATGGACTCCATGGTTATAGCAAATGGACTCCATGGTTAGAGCTTATGGACTGCATGGTTATAGCAAATGGACTGCATGGTTATAGCAAATGGACTCCATGATTAGAGCATATGGACTGCATGACAAAGGTATCGAGATCAGTATTCAAAATGCTGTTCTTTTCTCCATTTTTTAAACTGTCATAATCAACATTTCACTTATACTTGTTTTTAAGTTCAGTCTAATTGCAAACTGCACAGACCCAGACCTGCTGTCAAATAATGCATCAGCAGAGCTGGGTCTATGCAGTTCATTAGGAGCAATCAGTAGAACAAACAACATAGACCGTGATCAGCCAGCACATTATGCAATTGCAAATCAGGGTCTATCTTGTTTGCAGTTGGACTTGACTTATTAGCAAGTATAGATAGTGCACAAGTAGTCAAGCAAAAAACTTTATCAGGGACATATCCTTATCAAAGTTGGCCTTGTTCTTTTTACAATAAGAAAAAGTCTTCATATAAATAATATTCTCTTAGATGATGAGGAAATGGTTAATTGTTGCAAAATTCAAAGGCAAACCCTATTTGTAAGTTATGTAGATATAGTACAGAATATGATAGAAATCCTACCTAAAACTTTTAATGCAGTTCTGTGAAATTTGGATTAGTGCTGTTCAAATGAAAGATAATTAAGTAGTAAAATGACAAAAAAAAGTTAACTATAAGTTGAAGTTTATGAAATATTACATAAAATTATAGGCAGTATACACTTCTTAATGATTTTTTTATTAGTGATAGGATTAGAAATAATCCCAATGATAATAACTGGATTTTCTGTGTAGTACAATTTAAGCAGGAGATAACTGAGCAATGAAGACTATTGGCAAACTAAAGAGGTGAGATTAATTGGAAATAACTGATAAATTAAGTTCATTGGCAGACTAATGAAGTGAGATTAAATGAACAAAACTGTTTGAGATTAATGAGAAATGAAGTCTATTGGCACACTAAAGAGGTGAGATTAATTGTACAGAACTATATGAAATAACTGAGAAATTAAGTTGATTGGCAGACTAATGAAGTGAGATTAATTGGACAAAACTGTTTGAGATAACTGAGCAATGAAGTCTCTTGGCACACTAAATGTGAGATTAATTGGACAAAACTTTGAGATTCATGAGCAATGAAGTCTATTGGCATCCTAAATAAAGTGAGATTAATTGGACAAAACTGTTTGAGATTCATGAGCAATGAAGTCTGTTGGCACACTTTATAAAGTGAGATTAATTGGACAAAACTGTTTGAGATAACTGAGCAATGAAGTCTATTGGCACACTTTATAAAGTGAGATTAATTGGACAAAACTTTTTGAGATTCATGAGCAATGAAGTCTATTGGCACACTTTATAAAGTGAGATTAATTGGACAAAACTGTTTGAGATTCATGAGCAATGAAGTTTGTTGGCAGACTAAAGAGGTGAGATTAATTGGACAGAACTGTTTGAAATTAATGAGCAATGAAGTTTATTGGCAGACTAAAGAGGTGAGATTAATTGGACAAAACTGAGATACTGTGAATATATTTTGATGGGTATCAGTTTGCATGGATACACTGAAATTCATTGATATGTCTCTGAAGTGTAATGGGTTGATAATTACTTCAGAGTTTGTTGGGTCTTTAAAATTGTGGTTGTAGCAACCATGAAAGTTGGTACCACACAAATAGAAATATCATTATGTGAAGTTGATATTGGTATGATATAGTATATCAAGAAATGGTAATACCAGTATGGAAGTATAATATAGGATATCAAGAAATGGTAATACCAGTATGGAAGTATGATATAGGATATCAAGAAACGGTAATACAAGTAATGAAGTATGATATAGGATATCAAGAAACAGTAATACCAGTAATTAAATAAATCCCTGAGAATTACCATATATACTTGCTTATAAGTAGAGTCAAACTGCAAAACAACATAGACCCTGATCTGTCGTAGAATAATGCTCTAGCAGATCAGTCTATGTTTGTTCTACTGATCACTCCAAACAAACTGCAGAGAGCCAGATCTGCCAGCACATTATGCAACAGGAGACCTGGATCTGTGCAGTTAGCAGTTGGGATTGACTTATAAGCAAGTATTATAGTACATATTTTGTAAGTTAATATTACTAAAGGACAGACAAATTTAAAACAAATAATCATTAATGCATTCATTTTTTATATAAAGTAGATAGAGTGTTATTTGGATACTCTTGGTATAAATATTGATTACCATGCAGAAATCAGATTTTGATATTGTGTACAATATATAAAGATTAGTAAGAGTTTGTTGCATGTTAAAATCTTAATGATGACCAATCGGAGTGCTAGCAGAAATATTATGGATTGGTCTGGTGCTATACGGTAAGAAATATTATTGAAAGTTCTAGCAGAAATATTATGGAAAGGTCTAGCTGAATATTATAGGAAGGGACTGTTCAGGTAAGACTTTTGTTTTAATTGGTGTTTTCATTTCTTTCTTTTTTTGTTTGCAGAGTGGTGTTTGTTGTGTAGTAGATTTTTTTCAAACCAGACATGACTCATCTGGCCCAATGAAACATCTCAACTTGAACTACATACAAAAAAATTTTTCTTCAATTTTAACACTTATTTAGTAACAAACTTTTTTATTACTCTTTAGGAAATCAGCTTTGAAATAAATCAGAATTTTCTGTATGATTTTGAAAGTGAAAGTACTGATCGAAATTTCCTGAAAAACTGAGAGCCCAGTATATTGAAAACTGTGGACTGAATCTTGAAATGTGTCTAGGTCTAGAAATTGTAGGTCCTGGAAGTACATGTGTAATTACCAATTCGCAATTTTCAGACTGAAGTGAGACAGTGACATTTATATCTCATTTAGCCAAAATGGTTAGCACTGTACCACAATGTACTGTATGTATCAACAGTACACACTATGTATCAACAGAACACAGTGTGTATCAATAATACACACTATGTATCAACAGTACACAGTGTGTATCAACAGTACACGCTATGTATCAACAGTACACACTGTGTATCAATACTACACTCTATCTTGCACTCAACTGAGTGCTTTATTTCTCTTAGTAGAATGAGACATAGGGTGTAACATCAATCAGTTGCACGCCACACTGTACATACAGTATCAGTTGAATGAGATATTACTGTTACCACCATGGTCTAATGCAAAACTTGTGAATTTACCCTGTGAAGCAGTGACTCTCTTTACAGAACTGTATAGATTGACAAAAAATGTATACAGTTAAAAAAAATTATTTTAGTATGTATTCAAAAGATGTTTCATGAAAGTTGAGCCAGGTTGTTCCTTATATAGGTACATTTTTACTAGATGTGTGCATGCTTTAGTCTGGGCTTTCTGCTTTTCTTTATGGGGCAACTCTTCCAAATTTCAGATTCGATTCACTTCGAATGATCCCTCATCAGTACATTACTGTAAACAGGTGACCGTGGATGAATACGAAAATCTTCGGTTAAGCAATTCCCAGATGGCACTGGTTGAACTACTTGATGAAATTATTGCTGATAATTCTATGTCTAGCAAAGACAAGAAGAAAAGATTAAAACAGGTGTGTATATGGTAACTTTAATACAGCCAACTTTGAGATATAATTCAAGTTTTCCATTAAGAGCTCCAGGACTAAGTTACCTGTTGGCTTTAGAAAATAATTTTAGTCTGTTCTAAGAACATAAGGCATTGACAGTATTATCGAAACCTTTCATGAATGTTCATTATTTTTCTGTCAATTCTTTTCACATTGCCAAAATTTCATTTTTCTGATTTACATTTCTATGGTACACTAATTTCACACTGCCGTCAACTGGATATGGTTTTTATATTTTCATTACATGTAATTTTCTGTAAAGTGAAACTCCTGAAGACCAAAACCTCAGTAAACTGAAATACCCTTGAAACTGAATTTTTAGTTTTCTGGTCCTGAAATTTCCCATCTTTCAATAAAATTATCTCAATTACCAGAAGCTCCCTCAAAATCAAAATTTTAATTTGATTCCAGATGTTTTAGGTTTTAAAAGGTTTCACTGTAAATAGTTTTTGTGATTGTTGTATGGATTTTTTATTTTTGTGACATTCTAATTTAATTGCAAATATAGCTAAAAAATTTGTCTTTAAATTACACTCTAGAGACCACAAAAATTACTCTTAATTGGCAGGTGTTCTTTAAATAAAGGTTGAAAATAACCGTAAATGAGGAAAAGGGACCCATAAATGTTCTTTATTTGCAATTGTTCTTTGTGGGGAGGTGTCCACCAAGGTAAGTTTCACTGTAGATATCTTTAGAAACAAAATATTTTTAAAATCTAAGTTTAAGAGATGAAGCTTTGGAGAATATGAGTGAACCCACTAGACGATATGAATCTACAGCATCTGTAAAAAGACAACAGCAAAAAAAAAATCAAAATCTGATCAGAAGACTTCTGTCATTTATCAACCATTGGTTGCTCTTTACAGTTCTTTTGAATGAGACCATGTCTTTTTGGTCTGCCATTTATGTTTTTGCCCCTTACAATTACACCACAACAATTTTTATAACATATCAAACCAGCATTACATGAAAATAACATGGTAAATTTACATATAATATGTTAAGTTTAATTTTTCTCTTAAAGTTCCAGAAAACCTATCCAGATATCTATGCCAAACGATTCCCCAGTGTTCAGAATGCAGCAGACTGTGATGTCAAGCAGAAAAAGCCAAAAATAAAGCCTCCTCTTCTTGTGAAGCCACTATTAAGGCTTAGAGGACTTAGAATCTAAGCCCAAGGGAGATTACTCATATAGATCAAGGGAGCTTACTCTAAAGAAACCAGAAGATATTAACTATGGAGAACTCAAAAGAAACCAGAAGATATTAACTATGGAGAACTTCAGTACAGGTGTATACATGTAATACTCATTATGGAATGCAGCACTATGAGATAGATAGTCATACACAGACACTATGCAATGCTTTATAGTATGTAAGTGTGGCTTGACATGCTATTAAATGATAATTCATCATTAAATTATTTTAGCATTGTGTGTGTGTGTATATATATATATATATATATATATATATATATATATATATATATATATATATATATATATGTATGTATGTATGTATTGTTGTGCGTGTATATATTTATACAGTCAAACCTGTCACTAGCAGCCACTCATGGGAAAAGGCAAAACTGGCTGTTGCACACAGTTGACCACTGTACACAGGTTAATCTTTTAAAATTGGTTTTTGAACAAATACCGTGGACCGAATATCATTATCATTATTATTATTATTATTATTATTTTTATTATTATTATTATTATTATTATTATTATGACATTATTAAGATTGTTTTATGTGCACTGTACAACAAAATCATAATTCGGGTATATGTTGTTGTCACCCAAATTTGTGTTCCACAAAATTACTGTATCCTGCTCACTTTAATCCATCCTATAAATGAAATCATCACCAACTTAAAAATATACACCGATCTTAGTTTGTTCATGCTATAAAAACAATATCTGGATTAGTCAATTGCTCAACTCGCCAAGATCAAATGACAGTCGACTTATGTGAGAAGCCTGTGATGGACAGATAATCAAATGAAGCCTTATATTGCTATTCAATGTGACCCTTGAACCGTAACTTCACCTGCTTTACAGACACATTTTGAATATTAAATAACCCCTGACCCTAATGACAAGGGATGCAACTCGTATATCTTCTCAAAGACAAACTTTTTTCCTCAGAGATAGATTTAATTTTCAGGCACATAGATGAAGATATCTAACTATACCCGTCACACTGGCACAAAATGTGACTTCCATTTCTGCTGCGATAACACAACTATTTTTTTCCCACCATCCAGCAAATGAATTGCTTCGACCCTCAACCCTTATGATAAAAGCTGCCTCACTTTCGATTTTGACATAGAGACACCTTTGAGTTACACTATAAACATAACTGGAGTACGGTGAGTATAAACAAGATAAGAAATGTTTGCACATCGATTCACATGGTATTTCTTTATCTAAACAATGCCTTCCTCTTGAAGCAAAAGACTGAGTGGTCACTGCTGTAGATACACACCAGTGACAGCTTAAAGCAGGGAGAAACCATTGTTTGGTTAGGAAACACATGACCGTGGAAGGCAGGTGACCGTTACATACAATACATTTATATAGGAAATTTGCCGGGGTGGGTGGGGGGTGATTAGAATGGCCGTTGTGAACAGGTGACTGCAGAATAAAGGTGACCTTTAGGACAGGTTTGACTCTGTGTGTGTATATATAATGCTGCCCAGTGTTTAAATTTGTGTTATCTTCAGCATTATACTGTATGTTTACCTTTTTAGTGTATATTAGTTTTTAGCATCACTTCCATTCTATGAATGGTATTGCAATAGGACTTTGTAAATTTTCCCCTCTGCATCAGTCTAAACCATGTTAGAGCTATTTTTAGCTAACCTCTACGAAGCAGAGGTAAGCCATTGTACTACACCCGGCATTAGCATTGGAGTCTGCGTCAGCATCCACACAGATAAAAGCATATACATATGTAAACCCTTTCTTCCTAGGTCCTTAACAATTTGGAGTGGTTTAAGTGTGTTTCATAGCACCTACCCCCAGTGAGGGGGGCTCAGTGGGCTAAATTGGTACAAATATGTACATTAATTGTACATTCATGGTTAAGTTTTAGCATTTAGCTGTGTTTTTTTGCACACTGTATAAATACTGTTATATCTGGAATCATGAAACTTGGTGAGGGGATGCATCTTGATGAGTAATACACCCTCATCACAAATGTAGGTCACTGACCTATATTTCATACTTCATTGACTTTGATTAGATTCTGGAGTTCAAGTTTATTTCACAAGCTCTGTTCATGATAGAATCATAAAACTATGATTATATGTATTTCTAATAGTACCACATCTTTACCACAAAGGAAGGTCACTGTGACCTACATTTTACTGGGTTAGGTTAAGTTTTTGCATTTAGCTCATGACCAACTAGATTTTTGTACCCTGTACATATCCTGTTATATTGAGATTCATGAAAGTTGGAGAAGAGATGCATCCTGTTGAGTACTACACCCTCATCACAAATGTAGGTCACTGTGGCCTATATTTCATGCTTCACTGACTTTGGTAAAATTTTGTTTTAAGTTTATTTCTCAAGTTCTGTTCATGATAGAATCATCTAAGTAGATGATATTATGCATCTCTATCAGTATCATACCCTTACCACAAAAGAATGTCACTGTGACCTACATTTCACATTATACTGGCTTAGATTAAGTGTTTGCATTTAGCTCATGACCAAATAGGTTTTATCATTCTGTATATATACTGTTATACCTAGATTCATGAAAGTTGGTGAGGAGATGCATTATGATGAATACTATACCCTCATCACCGAGGTAGGTCACTGTGACCCATATTTCATGCTTAAAGGACTTTGGTAAAAGTGTATGTTTAAGTTTATTTCACATTTTAGTGGCTTAGGTTGAGCTTTTGTGTTTAGCACCCTTGTATATATAATGGTATACCTACTACTGAAATGAGGCTAGTAGGTCAATATTGACTATATTTTATACTCCACTGACTTGGGTTTAAACTGTATGCCTAGATTCATGAACTTGGTCAGGGAATGCATCTTCTTGAGTACTAAACTCTTAACACAAAAATAGGTCATTGTGACTTATATTTTATGATTCAATGACTTGGGTGTGTTTTTAAGTTTATTTCTCAAACTCTGTTTATGCTAGAATCATCAAACAGGATGGTTCTATGCATCTCTGTTAGGAGCACGCCCTTATCACCAAATAATGTCACTGACCTACATTTCACATTTTACTGGCTTAAGTGAAGTTTTGCATTTTAGCTCAAAATCAAATAGATTTTTTTTAGCACTCTGTATACATACTGTTATACCAAGATTCAAGGGGATGTACCTTGATGAGTGGTGCTACACCCTCATCACAAAAGCAGCTCGATATGACCCATATTTAATGCTTCATTGCCTTGGCTTCAGACTAGAGCACTGTTTATGCCAGAATCATCAGATTAGATAATTGTATGCATCCCTATAAGTGTCATGCCCTTACAACAAAGGAAGGTCATTGTGACCTATATTTAACATTTTACTAGTTTAATTTTTTGCATTTAGCTCATGACCACATTGGTGTTTTATCTACTGAATAATACTGCTATATCTGGAATCATGAAATATGGCAAGAAGATGCAACTTGAAAAGTACTACACCCACTTCTTAAAAGTAGGTCACTTTGACCCATGTTTCACATTTCACTGACTTTGGTTCAATTTTGTATTTTTACTGTTCATGTTGTTCTCATTATACTAGGTGATTGTATACATCTCTCTTAGTACCACACCCATACCAAAAAAGGTCACTGTGACCTATATTTCACATTTTACTGACTTAGGTTAAGTTGCTGCATTTAGGTTATGACCACAAATCTTTGGCATCCTTTGTGCATACTATCCTATATGGAATCATGAAACTTGGGGATGCATCTTTATGAGCGCTACTCCCTCATTTCAGTAGTAGGTCAATAATGACGATATTTTTTGCTCCACTGACTTGGGTTAAATTTTGTGTTTAATATTCATTTCTCAGGATTATTCATACTGTAATTGTGAACTTGATTATGATACGCATCTCTGTTAATACCACTCTTACAACAAAAGAGGCTCATCATAACCTATATTTCATCTTTTACTGGCTTGGTTAAGTTTTTGCATTTAGCTCATGACCACATGAGTTTTTGGCATGTTATATGCATACTATCCTACCAAGAATCATGAAATTTGCTGAGTGCATGCATCTTGATAAGTTCTATATAATTTTTGCCAAATGACCTATATTTGACCTATATTTCATGCTTGGTAACTTTCTGCAAATTCCATGCTAAAAGTTCATTTTTTGGGTGCTGTTTATGTTCCAATCATGAAACTTAATCATTGGATGTATCTCTTTTACTGCTATGCCCTCGAAACCAAAGAACGTCACTATGACCTACATTCTACTCTGAAGGCCCTTTCTAACCAACACAGTTTGAAGTACCGTTTATACTCGCATATATGCCGGATAAAAATGCAAACAACATAGACCCTGATCTGCCGGCAGATCAGGGTCTATGTTGTTTGTTCTACTCATGAATCCCTACAAACTGCATAGGCCCAGATCTGCAGCGCGTTATGCTATGGCAGATCTGGGTCTATGCAGTTTGCAGTTGGTATCCGCTTATACGCAAGTATATATGGTAGGAATAAATATATTTATTCAATGATAAACTTTCCATATTAATGACTACACATTGTATATTGTGATATGTTACCCTTGGCAGGTTAACTGTGTATTGTACATGTGAATGGGTGCAAGAGTTAGGTGAGTGGACTGCATGCTGCGTGTTTATTAATATGAGGCCTCACCTGTAGTGGTTAATCAAGGTAATTATTAATGCATGAGCTATGTACTGCTGGATATTACTCCAGGTTTACTCAAAGCCTATGACTTTCACCCAGTAAAATCAGACTTCTAGGGGTGGACAATGATAATAGCTTTTCAAGCAAATTTTAAAAACAATGATTTTAAGAGATTAATACAAAAATAACATGAATCTGTTTGTTATCAGCTTATTTCCTCCACTATGATGTGATAGAAAAGTCTGTTCTTTTTTTTAAATTATTATTTTATGTTTTTTATGCCCTGTATCAGTAGGTAGGTAGCAAGGTGGTTTCACAATTTGTCAGTACAATACTGGCTATATAGTGCCAATTAAAAGCTCAAATTTCAAATTTTAAAATGATTAAAAGTTCAAGTGTAAAGATAAAAGATTGTAAAAATAGTTTTGGTTGGAAAGGGGGCCAATATCACTTTAATCTGAGTTATTTTCTGCATGATAATGTTTACAATGGCTGGAGACTAGTCAAAGTAGAGGTGAGCTTTGTAATTGTTGACTACACTCTGCTTCGCTCATGACTGACTTTAGATTTAATATGGGAAACGATTACATTTTTGTAACTACAGCTAAATGTGTCTCTGTCAACCCTTGAATTTGCAGTTTTATCAATGAGTTTTTATGTTGATGGAGTAAATTATTTAATAAACAATTGCAAGTGGCAAATTGGTTAATTTCACAATTTATTTTATTGGAATGTATAGGAATTGCATGTTCTACCTGATGCATTAATTTTATTATTGGCCTCAGTTATAGCCATATTCATCCACATCACAAAATGCTGTTATAGACAAGTCACTGTTATGACACAGCTTGTAATGATATTGTAGGCTTTTCATATAAAGCATGTTTTATGTGAAATTCTAATTTCTCATGACACAAACCCAGTTGTAAATAGTATAGGCTCAGATCTGCATTTCCATAATATGCCAGCAGATCAAAGTCTACAAAGTTTGTTCTTTGTATGATATCTAGCAAACATCATAAAACAAGGCCTGGAGATCATAAAACTCTGAGCCTAAGTCTGACATTGAGCTTACACTATCAGCCAATCAGAAACAACCTTTCATATGTAATATTGTTTGTGATTGGTCAAAACAAGATTTGAAGCTCAATAGTTTCATGACTTCCATGCCAGTGTATTATGTGATGGCAGATCTGGATGTACCCTGATCACAGAATGGTGCACTTGGTACATGGTAAAGTATGGTATTGTAGCACAAGAAAGGAGAGAAAGTCACATACACTTATTGCTCTAGTCAGAGGTTTCTTGTTTTCTATTTATTGTAATAAAGCTAATACATCTTTTACTTGCCTGTGAAGCATAAGCAAGATATAGGGATCACTTTTCCAACAGTGTTGCTGTCATTGATTTAGGTATTAGCATTAAGTTTTTGCATTTACCTCAGCTTCTCTTAAACTGTTGTATGTATAGTCATGATACTTCATGGGTATATTCAATTAGGAAGATACTACTCACCACAGGTAAATGTGGATCACAGTGACTTACTTCTTTTGCTCTAGCAACTTTGCAAAGCTTTTGAATTTTGCCATGTATCAGCAAATATGTTATTGAGTATTTTAACTATTAGATATAGATTAGAACAGAGACGCCAACCATTTCTGATTTTGTGGAATCATGATTTTTTAAAATGAAAATTCCACATTTTCAATTATACTGACGAAATTCCAGACAATCTAAATTTTTATGGGATCAGATTTTGAAAAGGAGTTTTCTATATAGGCACAGTTAGGGACAAAAGTAAAAGTACTTCAGCACCAATTTGATAGTTTGGTGCATAGAATGTAGTTTCTTAATGTAAAAAGCAGTAAGTACATAATAAGAAACCAGTCATTTAGACTAATTACCATACATACATGATTATAAGACAACTTAAATATAAGTCAACTCTGTGCCCCCCCCCCCCCCTTTTCTTTTTGTCAGAGCTGCAAAAAGCTAATTCCTCTTTGATCGACCTGTACTTAGCATCAGATCCATCTTTAAGAGGTGACTTGTCATCAGTGAGTCAGAATTACACTTTGGAAAAATAAACAAACCAAATACATATTATGTGGCGCAGTTGTTTCTCTGCAAAGTCTATAACTTTTAACTTGAATGCTCCATCATAAAAGCATTGCATTTTCTTTTCCCCATATTGGTGAAACTACTGAAGTTTATCAATTCACGATTTATGATATCCAAGTAACAAGATACTCAGTAACTGGCAGAACACTGATGATTCAGAAACTTGAGCCATTATTTATGTAAGAAAAATTATCAAGATATGCTCAACTATTAAGATATACTCAATGTACTGATAGAAAAATCTATATGGATATAGCACTTATATTGGATGGTTGATATTTACTTTCTACTGTACTGGCAGAAAATACTAACATGGCCAAATGAAATACACAGCAAAACTAGCTATATATATATATATATATACCTGCCAGCAACAATAACACCAAAATTATTCCTGCCAATATCTTAATTGGAGAAAACTACAAACATTTGGCAATGCAGACATTAACTTCATTTGTTTTTTTAGTTCAGCAGGCTATAAGGCTTTCCATAAATGTATTGATTAAATCTCCTTCAGTATGCATGGTAATGCCCTGTAAGAATTTCTCTACTGAAATAAATTATTGGTGTTTTAATTCATTATTTAATGAGTTATGTTTCTTGATTTGCAAAAGTGAAGAATGAAGCTGTGATATTTTTGTCAATACCCCCACCTCATTGGTTTTGTGTTGTCCATCCATCTGTTGTATGTCTGTCCATCACACTTTCTTGTAAGCAAGGTAGCTCAAAAACTACTGACCCTGAACAGACCAAATTTGATATTTAAATACTTTGACTTGAGTGAGTCCCACAACCCAATTAGGTTCTGGTGACATTCACCTTTCTTTAGAATTTTGTTCTTTTTTTTATATTTTTTAAAATTGTATATAAAACCCTTACAAGCACTGTAAGCAAATATTACTTGCTGTAGACACATGCAATTTGGTATGTTTATATGTATTACTACATAGTTGACCCCTGATTAGATTCTCAGACTATTTTAACATTTTAAAAAAAAAAAAAACCTGTAAGCACACATAAGCAAAAACTCATTTGTAAGCTTGATTAAGCAAAAACTCACTTGTAAGATTGATTAAGCAAAAATCAATTTTAAATTTTGGTAGGCTTATTTATGCTGGTTAGATATTAGGCCATTACGATAGTTTTTCCATTATTGCATATTTTTTTAATTTTACTTTTTTTGCAAAAAACATTGTTAGCACAATTAAGAAAAAGTCACTTGCAGTAGGCAAATGAAATTTGGTAGACATTTTTGTATTCATATATTAGATTTTCAGGCCCTTGCAGTAATTTCACCTTTTTTCATGTTTTTGATCCTTGGTTTTTTTTTATATTATTATTATTTAAAAAAAACAACAACTTGTTAACACAAGTTTTTTGAAAACCTCATTAGCACAATTTAGTAAAAACCATTTGAGGTAGACAAATTCAATTTGGCATGCATGTACATTATTTGGCATAATGTGGATTCAGTTTTCATGACATATTAGTAACTTTACAGAAATTCTACATGACATTGTTAATGGGGGAGGGGGGGGGGGCCAGGCTGTGAAAAAATATTTTTCTGCAGTAAACTCAACGTGTACATAAAGTAACTCTTTCCATGTTTCAAAGGCATGCACTTTATAAATATTTATCATAACATGGCCATAGTGTTAATGAATACAAAGATAATCAAAGCACATATTCCAACATGACATATTGTGAAATCTGAATGGTAAATGCATGTATTTGTGAAGATAGGCATATATAAAAAATAAGTACAGATATACATATGCATGATTCACATATAGAAAGTAAGAAATATTTGTAGTAGTCCTAGTTATCATTTCAACTACATTCATATTGTTGATATTCATGAAATTGGACCTATCACTCTTGACTAGAGATGATTTTAAAAAAGAAATTAACTCTTTCAGTCGTGAAGGCAAATAGGTAAAGTTGACTGACATCCTTTCACTTTTGTTATGTCTGTTCATTGATAACCAATATAATTCACACACACATGCCATTGCTGACATCGATTCACTTTGGTTATGTCTGTTCATTGATAACCAATACAATTCGCACACACATGCCATTGCTGACATCCTTTCACTTTGGTTATGTCTGTTTAGTGATAGCCAATACAATTCACACACATGCTATTGCAATCTTAATGTGGGTAGGGTAAAATAAATGACTTGTATGTCATATACTGTTGAGCACTTTCAAGTTTAATTTTGATGAGTACACCAAAGAAAATCAACACATACAGCCTTCACTAGTATTTAACATAAGTGATGTGCTATTTAACTAGATTATACAATGGGTAAACTACAACTATTTACATGTACAGTACCTTACCATCAGTCAGTTCCTCCTATCAATAGTCTCACACAGTTCTCTAGTAATTGACATATTTTGAAAAGTTTGTACAAATTAAATAACTTTGTCAGACATGAAAACAATATATCAAATTGTCAGACATATGAAAATAATAATCAATTTGTCAGACATATGAAAATAGTATATCAAATTGTCAGACATAAAAACAGCATATCAAATTGTCAGACATGAAAACAATATATCAAATTGCCAGAAATATGAAAATAATATATCAATTTGTCAGACATGTGAAAACAGTATATCAAATTTTAAGACATGAAAACAATATATCAATTTGTAGAATATGAAAATATCAATTTGTCCAACACAAAAACAATATATCAAATTGCTAAGTTTTTAAACTCCAGTAAAAACTTTGATAACTCAAACATGAATCACTCAAATAAATGTCATGACTTCAATGATTCACTAAGTCCATTTATAAAAAGCTTCTCCTTGCATGCAACTCTGTAAAACTCAAAACAGCTGATAACTCAAACTAAAAGCTAGCTAGGGCTAGGAGTACTTCGAGTTTATGAAGTTTTATTGTAGTTAATTTTGTTGTAGATCTTGACTGAAACTACTAAAATACATCGAAAAGAAACTATTACATACAGGTCATTACATTAAGCACCATCTTGTAATAAGAACTTAAATACAGTTTCATCTCCCAAGACTATGGTCCAAATTTTCAGTTCCCTTTATAGAGCATCTGGTTTATTGGGAAAATAATGTTTTCTTTTTTAACAAATATTATTCCCTTACCCTAAGAAAACAAAAGAAGAGTAAACCCTTCAGAATATCACCTCAGGAAAACATTTCATTATTTTATATTTGCTATGGACTTCCATCTGATTTTTAGCTCTGCTGGTCATAGACCAGAAGAGCTAATGTGATGGTCCTGCATCCAGAGTCTGTACATTATCCTGTGTTTGTTAGCAAATGTTTGTTTTATGTACACGAGTCATTCACTAAAACACTTGTTGCAGTATGTTGTTGGTTCTAAATAAAAATGGTGCTGATCAACATGTCCACCATGGTTGCCATCTTGAAAATCTTATCACTGCTCCTCCTGAACTGACAGTTGTATTGACATGCACTGTTACTAAAACACTATATACAATATGTAGATGGTTCTTAATAAAACAAAATTATGCCTATCTGACCTCCAGCATGGTAATCTTAAAAATGTTTTTATCACAACTCTTGATGAACGGATCGTCTTACTGACTTTGGGTTCTCACTGAAAACACTTTTTATGATATAAAGTGTTTGCTAAATAAAAAACAATTTCCAGTCAGACCTTCAACATAGCCATCACATAGTTGTCTTGGGAGTCTTATTATTGCTGATCCTATTAAACAGATGTCCAATACAACAGATTTCCAGGAAAACACTTCGTACAATTTGATGTTGATCTGAAATGAAAATGATGCCATTCTGACCAAGGTGGCTATCTTGAAAATCTTCTGTCACTTGTACTCTGGAATAGATGGTCATATTGACATGAGGTTTCACTTCAGTGCTTCTTGTGAGATGTAGTTGGTTCCAGATAAAAGTGGTGCTGATTTGACCAACAAAAAAGAACAATTGTCAGCTTTAAAATCTTTTCCCTACTATTCCTGAAAGAATTGTTGCATTAACACAGGATTTAACTTCAACCTTCTTATGATATTCAGTAGGCCATAAATGAAATTGGTGCTGATCTGATCTCCAGCTGCAGTGGCAATCTTAAAATCTTGTTATTGATACTTTTTTGAATGGATGGTTGTATTGACTTAGGGCTTTTAATAAAAACATTTATTGCTGTATGTAACCGGTCCTAGATGAAAATGGTGCAGATCTGACCTCCAACATGGCTGCTCTGGTGGACATCTCAAAAATCTTATTATTACTACTCATTAAGAACAACTTGTCATATCATCGTGGAATTTTCACTGAAGAACTTCTTCCACCATGAAATTGGTCCTAAATGAAAATGATGAAGATCTGATCTCCAACACACAGATTTTAACCAAAGACTTTGTATTTTAATGCATTTCAACAAACAAGTTGACAGTACTTTGACATTGATTTCAAGGTCAAAGGTTGTGAATCATGTATTTATCTTAAAGGCATGTGTGCATGATAACACAAACAAATAATAATTGATTTTTATCAAATCTGGTTTGTGGATTTAACCAAAGATTACCTTCAATGAGTGCCATTTCAGTGGTCATAATTTGGGATTTTGAACAATAATGGTTTATGAATACAACAATTTATAAACATAGTAATTATTGATTTTAACCAAACTTAGTGCAGTATGTGGGGATAAATAGATAGTATCTAAGACAAGTTCGTTGGATCATCCACATATGATATCAATTTCAAGGTCAAAGGTCATGACTGAGATTTTTATACTGCACTTGTCTTGTGAACATGTTAACTCAAACATATAATAAGTTATATAATAAAATATTTTGAAAACTAATAATGGTATGTTGGAGTTTCTCAAGAATATCTCATTTCATTTCAATACTCTGCAGTTTTAAAGAATAAACATAGGGAAGAACACAGACTTGTCATGGATTCCAACTAATCCTTGTGGGAGAGTAGAGTTTCCGTCCCTTCAGAGGACTCTTGTTAAAAATTTAAACACATTTATAACCAGTTATTGTAATAATGTTTCTATGATTGGCCCCATTCTAAAAAAAGAACAGCTAAGGACTATGTCCATCTATAAATGCATGTTTTTATTTGTGTGTTATTATAATTATCATAAACACTTTTCTGTATAAAAAGTTTGACAGAGAAAAAGTAAGGAGTTGGAGCTCAACAGATCTATGGGAGGGTTCAAAATCATTCCCAAATACTTTGTTTGCACACAGCAGCATACTTTGTATGATCTACATGATGAGTTCCCTTCAGGTTCTAAGTACATAGAGTTTTTACCTAATACCCATACAATCAATCCCCATCAGGTACTAAGTACATAGAGTTTTTACCTAATACCCATTCAATCAATCCCCATCAGGTACTAAGTACATAGAGTTTTTACCTAATACCCATACAATCAATCCCCATCAGGTACTAAGTACATAGAGTTTTTACCTAATACCCATTCAATCAATCCCCATCAGGTACTAAGTACATAGAGTTTTTACCTAATACCCATACAATCAATCCCCATCAGGTACTAAGTACATAGAGTTTTTACCTAATACCCATTCAATCAATCCCCATCAGGTACTAAGTACATAAAGTTTTTACCTAATACCCATACAATCAACCCCCATCAGGTACTAAGTACAGAGATTATTTACCTAATACACCCATAGGATCAATCTCCATCAGGTACAAAGTACATAGATTATTTACTTAATTCCCATAATATCAATCACCATCAGGTACTAAGTACAATTATTTACTTAATACCCACACAATCAATCGCCATCATGGACTAAGTACATTGCCATCAATTACTAAGTACATAGATTATTTACCTAATACCCACATGATCAGTCATTGTCAGGGCCTAAGTAGATCGCCATCAGGTACTAAGTACATGGACTGTTTACCTAATACCCACATGACCCATCACCATTAGGTACTAAGTACATAGACTGTTTACCTAACATCCACATAATCAATCGCCATCAGGTACTAAGTACATAGATTATTTACCTAATACCCATACAATCAATCCCCATCAGGTACTAAGTACATAGATTATTTACCTAATACCCACAAGATAAGGGACTTTTTAGTCATGAAAAAAATCTATACTCAAGCTTCCCCTAAAATCCCAATGAGTGACAGCTGACATCACAAAAGTGTCAATTTCAAACAAGCTGCAACTGGCCTGATCATTTTTTTTTTTTTTTTGCCATACCTTTGTTATTTGCATATCACATGTAGAATTTGTAGCAATCAGAGACTAATGCTCAAGATGTTTGAGAAAAGTGCTGACATTTCTAATTTATTCTTCCTTGAATCTTGCATTAAAGTAACAGCTACTACAGGGTTTCCACAGGTCAGAAATTTTGGAGGGAATTTTAAATTTTTGGGAAAGTCAGTCCAAAAGTCAGGGAATTTTATGATAAGTCATGGCATATTGAAATTTTAGTCAAAAGTTGAGTAATTTTGTACCCTCATTAATGGAAATTTTAATATGGACAAGCATGTGATGAAATGTGTTGTGTAATGTCTTTGGCTGGGACTGTTTTCTTGTCTATGATTTAAAATTTGCTTCAATGCAAAATGTTTGGAGTACCCTCTCAATTTATTTAAGGGTAGTAATAGTGTTTTCTTTTGATCATGTAGACTTTTGGTTAACTTGAATACTAATACTGTACAGTAACTTAATAAGACAAGAGGCACAAGTTGGCCTGAGATCGCTCACCTGTCAACATCTACCTAAAAGCAAAATGCAAGTGCAGTTGGCCATGCAATCTGGGTTAGTATGATGTTTTCTGATATATAATAGTTTTTATATTCTTTAGTAATAGCAGCCATATTGGAAGCCAGAGAGCATACTTTGTGCTAGATTGAAAGACCTTGTGTCAGAATAGTTTCTATGAAATTTGGGCAATCTCTGACAAACTGGTTTTTTTTAAGGTAGATTGGCATCATTTATAAAGACTTAAAAGGCCTTCTTACCAGGTTATTTTTTGTCAGATTGGTCAAATTCTGTTCAGCAGCTTGTGAGAAGTTGTTTTAAATTGTTTCTGTTTTGGTAACTTTGGCCATATATGAAAAGAGACTGCCTTCATTTGTATAAGTTTAAAATGCCTTCATGTATGAATGGTTTCTGTCAAATTTGTCCTAATACTGTTCTGCAGTTTTTTAGAAGTAAAGGTTTTTCTATTTTTAGTTATGAAGCTGTATTTGATGGTGGATAGGTATCATTTTTACAAATTTTAAAGGTCTTTGTGTCCAAATACTTTTTGTCAAATTTATTCAAATTCTGTTAATCAATTTTGGAGAATTAGTCTTATAGTGTTAGTCAGTGGCTTTTTTTACAGTATGCTTTCTTTCAAATTTGATCAAATTTCTGTCAAGTGGTTTTTGAAAAGGCAATTAAAGGTTTTTCTATATTTGGTAATGGTGGCCAAATTGGCTTCATTTATATAAATTCTAAAGGTCTTTATGCAAGAATGCTTTCCCTCATATTTTATAAAATTCTGTTTGGCTATTTTTAAGAAAAGAATTGTTAAAAGGATTTTATATTTTTTTTTATGGTGGCCTTATTTGATTGTGGATGAGTATCATATGTATAAAATTTAAAAGTCTTTATGTCAGGATGCTTTCTGTCAGATTTGGTTAAATTATTCTGTCAGATTTGGTTAAATTATTCTGTCAGATTTGGTTAAATTATTCTGTCAGATTTGGTTAAATTATTCTGTCAGTTTTGGTTAAATTATTGTGTCAGTTTTGGTTAAATTATTCTGTCAGATTTGGTTAAATTATTCAGTCAGATTTGGTTAAATTATTGTGTCAGATTTGGTTAAATTATTGTGTCAGTTTTGGTTAAATTATTCTGTCAGATTTGGTTAAATTATTCTGTCAGATTTGGTTAAATTATTCTGCAAGTTTTGTTTAAATTATTCTGTCAGTTTTGGTTAAATTATTCTGTCAGTTTTGGTTAAATTATTCTGTCAGATTTGGTTAAATTATTCTGTCAGATTTGGTTAAATTATTCTGTCAGATTTGCTTAAATTATTCTGTCAGATTTGGTTAAATTATTCTGTTCAGTTTGGGTTAAATTATTCTGTCAGATTTGGTTAAATTATTCTGTCAGATTTGGTTAAATTATTCTGTCAGATTTGGTTAAATTATTCTGTTCAGTTTTGGTTAAATTATTCTGTCAGATTTGGTTAAATTATTCTGTCAGATTTGGTTAAATTATTCTGTCAGATTTGGTTAAATTATTGTCAGATTTGGTTAAATTATTCTGTCAGATTTGGTTAAATTATTCTGTCAGATTTGGTTAAATTATTCTGTTCAGTTTTGGTTAAATTATTCTGTCAGATTTGGTTAAATTATTCTGTCAGATTTGGTTAAATTATTCTGTTCAGTTTTGGTTAAATTATTCTGTCAGATTTGGTTAAATTATTCTGGCAGATTTGGTTAAATTATTCTGTCAGATTTGGTTAAATTATTCTGTTCAGTTTTGGTTAAATTATTCTGTCAGATTTGGTTAAATTATTCTGGCAGATTTGCTTAAATTATTCTGGCAGTTTTGGTTAAATTATTCTGTCAGATTTGGTTAAATTATTCTGTCAGATTTGCTTAAATTATTCTGTCAGATTTGGTTAAATTATTCTGTCAGATTTGGTTAAATTATTCTGTTCAGTTTTGGTTAAATTATTCTGTCAGATTTGGTTAAATTTTTCTGTCAGATTTGGTTAAATTATTCTGTCAGATTTGGTTAAATTATTCTGTCAGATTTGCTTAAATTATTCTGTCAGATTTGGTTAAATTATTCTGTCAGATTTGGTTAAATTATTCTGTTCAGTTTTGGTTAAATTATTCTGTCAGATTTGGTTAAATTATTCTGTCAGATTTGGTTAAATTATTCTGTCAGATTTGGTTAAATTATTGTGTCAGATTTGGTTAAATTATTGTGTCCGATTTGGTTAAATTATTCTGTCAGATTTGGTTAAATTATTCTGTCAGATTTGGTTAAATTATTCTGTCAGATTTGGTTAAATTATTCTGTCAGATTTGCTTAAATTATTCTGTCAGATTTGGTTAAATTATTCTGTTCAGTTTTGGAGAAGTCATCTAAAGATTTTTCTGTTTTTATGAACAATGGCCATTCTTGACGGTGTATCAGCATCATTTGTACAAACTTGAAAGATCCAAATGCCAGGATGTTTTCTATCAAATTTGGTCACATTCTGTTGAGTGATTTTTGAGAAGAAGTTGTTTAAAGGTCTTTTAGTTCTACTGGTCATAGATCAGAAGATCTTACGGGATAGCCTCTTGTCCATTGTCCATCCATCCATTAGCACAATTTTGTTATCACTTCTCCTCCTAAACTACTTGGACAATTGCCATGAAACTTTACACACACACATTCATCTCAAGGTCTAGTTGGACCCAAATGAAATTGGTGCTGCTCAGACATCCAGTAAGGTCACCAGCAGCCATCTGGAAAATCTTGTTATTGCTACCCTTCCTGAATTGATGGTCATATCAGCATGGGTTTTGTTAAAAGACTTCTTATGATGTCTAGTTGGTTGCCAATCTGATGTCCGATATAGCCCCCATGGCAGCCATCTTGAAAATCTTGTTAATGCTATACTCCTCTGGAACAAAAAGTCATATCAGTGTGGGGTTTTCACCAGAAGACTTCTTATGATGTCTAGTTGGTCTTAAATAAAAACTGTGCCAGTCTGATGTTGAATATGGCTGCCACAGCAGCCATCTTGACAATCTTATTGCCACTCCTCCTAGATGGAAAGTCATATCAACATTGGGTTTTCACCAGAATACTTCTTATGATGTCTAGTTGGAACTAAATGAAAATGGTACCAATCTGATATCCAGTATAGCCACCATAGCAGCCATCTTGAAAATTGTGTTCTTGCTTCACCTCCTAAATGGAATGTCATATTGACATGAGGTTTTCCACCAGAAGATTAATTATGATACCTGCATGAAAAGGGCACCAATCTGACCTCTTATATGGCTGCCACAATGAATATATTGAAAATCTTGTCACTAATTCTCCTGAATGGATGGTCATATCAACATTGGGTTTTCACCAAAAGTTTTCTAATGGTGTCTAGTTTGTCCTAAGCAAAAATGGTGCCAATCTTACATTCTTAACTCAAGAATTTCAGAGATGGTTTCAACACTCAGCAATTAAAAAGATGAAAGATTCAGATCTTGAATTCCTGGAAATTCTTAGACAGTTGGGCGTCAGTCCCATCGAGGGACTCTTGTTCATTTTTGGCAGTGTGGCCATATTTGATAGTTGATTGACATAATTTGTACAAAGTTGAAATACCATTGTGCCAGGATGCTCTGTGCCAAGTTTGGTTAAAATTGGTCAAGTGGTTTTTGAGAATAGATTGAAAATAGTGATTGTTGATGGATGAAGGGCCATACCATAAGCTCACTTGGTCTTAAGACAAAACAAGCTAAAACTGAAAAGGTGTAGTGACAGTTGCCTCCTGAGCAAACTTATTGTAGTAATAGAGTTTGTTTTTGAAATTGCCTATAATTTATTGCAATGCTCCATTGGCATAGTTCACGTATGCAAGCAACTTTACTTTTGTAGCACTCTGAAGACTTTTTTTTGTTTTTTGTTTTGAGACATTAAAATAAGGCCTACTAAAAGCTATATTTAGAAATTTTTAGGTTGCTTGCATATAAATCTTCTGCTCTCTTAATAGGCTTTAAATTTTCTTGCCAAGATAAACAGGTCATAGTGGGTGAGATACATTAGATTCTGGCTTTGATAGAACATACCTAATCACCAAAAAACAAGAGGAAATGAGCAGAATGAATTAAGATTCACTGGAAATTAATTAAAAAATGAACAAACTGCATCCAAAAATGAAGGTAAAGGAACAAAAAAGTAAAAGGGGAATTAAATAATTATTATTGACAATAGCAATTTACATGTAACCTAACAGTACTTTGACAATACTTTTTGTTCTTACGAGGTACTTGGAAATATCAAATTGAGTAACTATTATGGTAATTTAGTTGACTATGAAGTAAGCTTTTAATGTAGCAGAGCAGTTAGTTTTTAAGGAGGGGGAAATGGCAAAACATTCTTCATATAGAATTGAATGCCTGGAGTCGAACACAGTTGCATGTTTTCTGGCAATAACTTTTTTATTTGGATGCGATAGAAAAGTGTCGGTGAAAAAGTTAGTTTAGTACAACTATTGCCAACTTCTCAAGACAATCCCATCTTAATAGAACATAAACTTGCATCACTGATCAAATAACAATTATGCATATTTTGACATTTGAACAGTCTCTAAACTATGTCCCCAACATCTACATATTGTGGAATAAATGAATTAAGGTGTCTTTTTCAATAGAATTACATTCCTACTGATCAGATTGCATGTGAGAACATTATCATAACAAAGAAAATTTAAGCCAAGGCTTTCCCCACTTGAAGTCAAGCTAAAACACATGGTATATGTGTGTGTTCATTGACCAGCATAATTTGGTTCTTGTTAACATAGGTAAATATAAGGATTTCAAACTAACTGCATCATCACTTTGTAATATTACAAAATTCATTAGCATTATAATTTGCATAAATGTATATGTGTTGGATTCCCACTCAGACATTTTACACCATTTTAAATCAGTTTTTTGTATTTTCACAAACCAACAATTTTTTCAAATGCAAAGGTTAAATAAAATGTGTTTGGCTGCAGGGGAGGTGGAAGCCAACTTTAATAACAGTCTTTCTCACATGATAAGCCCAGGAAGCAGCTTAGTTGTTAGTGTGCTGAACTCTTACGCAGGAGTACCGGGTTTGATTTCCAGGCTAGGCTGGGTCAGCTGCTGTCTATGTCCTGGGTTGAGACACTTTACTCTCTTTGCCATGCAAAACTAATCAAAACCTCTTGGCAAAGTCATTTAAAGCAGGCCGAGCCCAACCATACCAGAATGTGCATTTCTGATGAAAACCAATCATAATACACCCATGGGAGTCAGTAATTCTTTTGTTTTATACGTTTAATGATGGGAAGTGTGTGTGTATGTGTTAGACATGAAATGTGTGGTCTGGGAGAATTTGCCTTTGGTCAGGGAATTGTTATTCCAGTAACATGTGGGGACCTTGTACTATATTTATTCTGATAAATACCCAAATAGAATTGTTATTCCAGTAACCTGTGGGAACCCAGTATTATATTTATTCTGATAAATACCCAAATAGAATTGTTATTCCAGTAACCAGTGGGAACCTTGTACTATATTTATTCTGATAAATACCCAGATGGAATTGTTATTCCAGTCACCTGTGGGAACCCAGTACTATATTTATTCTGATAAATACCCAGATCTAATAGTTGCTAATTGCCCTATTTTAAATCAAAATTTGCTGATCTTGCCATTTTTCAAAAGTGTACCATATTCACAACATCTATTTCAATCCATAGTAAAGCAAAAGGTGAAATGCTTTGCAAAACCAATGCCTGACACAATCATAATATGGAAGTGCATGCAGGTATTATTGGCATCCATTAGCAAGGCTTTCAATGCTATTTAAGAAGTATTCTAATATACTATTGGCATTTACTAGCATAAATATGATACATCATTCTAAGATTATAGAACAGTACAAGTCCATTAGCAAAGCAGCTTGCCTCCACAAGTGTATATGTTAACCAAAGTAACTCTCTCTCTCTCTCTCTCTCCTTTTGCCATCTTTGCCCTCAGAGATGATGTTCTAATTCCTAAATCATTCATATATACTTTATTGGAAATGCTAAGTCTCATGGTATAAAAGTAGTATGCAGCAGAAAACAAACATGTAGCACAGCTACAGCCCATGTACTAGCAGGATCACCTTTTTCCTGTTGGTTTTCATCCCTCTTTTTATTTTAGCTATAAATATTGGGACGATAAATTTTAGAAGCATGTGCATAGCAACAGCTCAGCATGATGTCAAAATATGGTTACCTACTTCTTGTAAAACATCACTTTTTTGTGCAGCATTATTTGTGTTCATTCCATGCATGTATTTCATTAAATCAAGCAAATGGAAATGTTATACACCAGACATACCAGTAACATAAATTTATTCCTATGCTAATTTTATTTTCACAATGGTCAGTTTGCTGTCCAGCAGATTCAAAACAAAGAACATGAATATATGCTTATTTCATCAGTATGATCTCATTGAAATGACATATCATAAGTTGTGTATACATGCGATTACTACTCTGCTCATTTGTTTTTGTGAGTGTGTTTAATCTCGTATAGGGACATGAAAACATTAAAAATCACTGGACCAGCATAAAGGCAGAGCCTGACCCAATGTGGTCTTGGGAGTGGTTTGAAAATAAATAAATAAAATTATTAGACACTCCTAGTTTTGTATATCACCATGAAAAATCAAAATGAAAATTAAAAATTAATAAAAGATATGTCCATACAGCAAAAATCAGTACTGTCTGTACTCTCGTATAAACCGATACCAACTGCAAACTGCATAGACCCAGATCTGCCGTCGCATAATGCGCCGGCAGATCTGGGTCTATGTAGTTTGTAAGGACTAATCATTAGAACAAACAACATAGACCCTGATCTGCCGGCGCATTATGCGATGGCAGATCAGGGTCTATGTTGTTTGCATTTGGACCCGGGTTATACGCGAGTATATACGGTATATCACATCACTAATAGGCATGCTATTGCTATGTGCTTTGTCATGTGAGCCATTGATGCTGATATGTTACATTACAGACACTCCCTGTCGATACAAACAGCCATTTACATCAGCCTTAAACAGAATTATATCGGGCAGTAAAGTTGCAAAGGAATTAAAAGTCATAGTGGTATTTTCTCCTTTAAATTGGTAAGTACAACAAAATTTAAGTTTCTCTTTATTTATTTGTCAACAAACTAGAATAACATTTGTTGAGAAGTTTATACAATTCAGGTGTTGAATTTTTTAATCTTTTTTGCCTAACTGAAGTTCACCTGGCATTTGGTGTTGACCTATATTCGTATAACATATTTTTAGTGATACCATTCATGATTCCTAACCATTATAGTTTGATTCATAAATCCATAGTGTATATATTAATGCTTATTTATCAAAAAATATTATGTTACCAAGTAAAATAGAACATATGGACAGGTATTTCCCACATAGCTGATGACAGCAGATAAATCACTACACAGCAAGTGAGAAGTTCTCCACTATACAAGGTTAATTTTCTCCCCCTATCCAGAAATGGTGTTCTGTGTACACCTTTTTTTGCTACAGACTTTTTACCTCTTTACATGGCGAATTTTCTCCCTGTGGCCAGAAATAATGAACAGCCAAGTTTTTGAAGTGCAATATTTTAAAATGGCCACTAACACAAAAACGAAAACTAATGTTTTATTTTTTCAGGAGTCATGCCCCTCAGTCTTGATGCTTTCCTATGTGGACACCTAATCTTAACGGACACCTGTTTAGGGAAATACTTTTATAATGGACACCTGTTTCGAGTGAATATGTCTTCATAACTGACAAATAGATTATGAATCTGATTGACATAATAGCAAATTGCTTTATTTACTGTGCTTGTATTGTTTAACTGTTCACTGATAATATATATGCTTTTAATTCTTGCTGTCTTTCCACAAAATCTGTGGTGCTAACTCAATTTCAAAACCGTAACATGATCTCGACTTGCATTCTATGTCACAATAGACAGAAATAGTGATGCTATACATAGTTTGTAAAATAGCAATGGAATTGAAGACATTAAAACCAATGCAAAATAGTTCAATATATGTTTAAATATTTCTTGTTAAATAAATGAAAATAAAGACTTTAATACTTGATGCAGCCAAGGGTAAGAATGTGCATACTGTTTAAATGACTATTTGATAGGTTGTGCAAAGCAGTAGACATCATCTCAGTTGGTATCATTGCAACATCCTACACAATCAAGACTAAAAACTCAATCCGTTCATCAGTAAAATGCAACATGAATTACAAATACATTACAGACTTTTGCAAGACATTAAACACTGCACTTATTGTGGACATTCTTTTAAAAACAAAAGAGCATGACACTAGAGGTATTTTACCTAAGGCACAATTTTATCCGACAGCAATATGTGAACAGTTAAATAGTCTTTGGTGAGCTTAGACATAAGAAAAGGCAGTAACAGTTTAAACAGCATCGCAAGAGAAAATTTGGATAATGGCTCTATTGTATAGCCCAGGGGTCTCCAAACTTTTTAAGATGATGGCCATGTTAGATTCTTGAAGGTGGTTTGCGGGCCGGACCGACTGTGAAAAATTTAAATATATGCAAAATCCTTTTAAAAAAGTAGTTTGGAGACCCCTGGTATAGCCTACCAATTTTAGCAATAACATGCTATAAGTAACAATTTAAATTGTGTTTAATGATGCATGGTAATTGGCATTTACTATGTACTTAGTCTAAGACATTTAAAATACATGAAATTGTGAAGCATCTGCAGAGAGAAATCTACAACATTTGAGGGATGTAATAGTTTATTTTGTGTTGTACAAGCTCTGCTGGTGGACTTTTGATATGCCATAGGTACTTGAGTTTCACTCAGTCCAGGCATTGCTGCTGGACCAAATATGAAGTGTCTGTGTGATGCAGGCACACTGTTGAGGATTTACTGTTTTATTTTCATTTGGTACAGTTGGTCTTGGTTTTGGCAATGGCTCCAATTTGTAAATGATACAGCCAATACCACCAAGCAATAGGAAGTCCAAACAATAATTTCCCCTCATTTTTTATGTCTTTAAGCTCCTCATCTTCTATTTGCTCCTCATCTTCTATTTATTTTTCATGTTCTCCTCTTGTTCAAGATTCCTCATTAATTTTTTATAACTGTTTGTTCAATTCATTATATATAAGGAATCTGTTAGACATGAGTCTGTATCCTGAAGTTTGTCAAACATATTAATTTTTGTCTCTGCAGTGTTAATTTGTTTTATAGTCACCAGAATGCTTCTTCTGGTTTTTTTTTCATCTCTGATTTATTTAGTTAAGTTTTGTTCCACAGTGTTTTTCAATTCAAGCTGTTTTATATCCTCTTTCTGTCTTTCCTCAGATGATTTGCTTACAGCTTTGAGTGTATTAAACTTATCTCTTTGTTGTTAGGATGTTTGTTTTTGACATTTGTGAGATTTCAGATGTCCCTTGTTGAGTGAAGGCAATAAGGATACTGTTTAGGCATGCTATTTAGTTTGGGAAAAGTAACTAACTAAATATCACTAATTGAAATTCACAGTATATTATTGATTAATGTCACAGAATATCATTAATTGAATGTCACATAAAGTCAATCACTAAAGGTCTCCAGAAGTGAGATCAGGAAGAGTTGTCTGAGACACGATCACACATTCTACATGGCTGTACATCTGGGCCACATTGTTTCCAACATAAATGGACTTCATTCACAACATACAGTATTGATTGTACCATTTATTTGTGTAGTTTAATAATCAATTACTACTAGTCAAATGAAAGTTACGAAAAACAAATGATGCTGAAAGTGTGTGGAAGTGTCCCAGAAGGTCATGGGCACAAAGTGTCAGGCACATGTGCTGATCTCCCTTTGGAAGACCTCTCCTCTGAAGATGAAGACAAAGGCACAAGAGCGTGTTATGCTTCACACTGGTCATGCACTGCACCTGTGCTATAGGCACAGCTCTGCCATCCCAAACAATTGTATCTTCAAAATTGGTATATCTATACACCTTTTAAAGGAGTTCTGGATTTTACTTAAGCCATGTGGTGTAGAAACTCTTCCCATATCAATGATTTTGGTCAATTTTGTGGAAATTCTTAGTGATTGAAGGTTTTATAAATGTGTCAACATTGTTCATGGTCAAAATGTTGTGCAGGAAAAGTGCATGGTTGATTGTGTAGTTGCATGAAGAATTGCTATACATTATTTGAATGAAAAATTTTAGACAAGTTTTTAAATGTCCTAATGATTGCATAAACATTTATGTGATTTTTAATACCCTTTATTTTGTTCTAAATCTTATAACCAAGCTTGTAGTTTTGTACCCCTTTTTTATTGTTCAGCAATTTTTAGATCTGGTTTGAATCAATGTCATGTTATCTCTTTTCATTTCTTCTGTGATGTCATTTATTACCCTGCTGTGATGTTATTTATTACCCAGCTGTGATGTCATTTATTACCCGGCTAGGATATTGTCTACTTCGTAGTCACCTTATCACACTTTCACTTGTACCATTTTGTTGCTTACTGATGATGTTTCTTGGTGTATATTATTTTTTCCCTCTGGTTTTGTGATTAACACAAATTGGTATGCTGTGCATGTTTTGACTCCATGCTATAATGTGCGTTTTTTTTCAGTGGGATATTAAACACACTTTCAGATATGAGAAGTGCTGGCATGAAGGAGTGGGGAGTGCGTAGAGTGTGTGGATTGGATTATGTAGTTTGGGGTGTTTTGCACATTGGTTAATATCGATGCAACCAAAATATATAAAATTTTAGACAGTTTACCATTTATATAGTAATTATTGTCACAAGTTTGATATTTCCTAGCAGTGTTTTGAAACATTATGCTTCCGATTTTGATCACTTAGGTCTCTACCACAATCAGCTTAATGATGATAACCCCTCATGATTTTGTGGCCCACCAATTTCATTAAGTGAATGTTTTTGCAACTTTATATTTTGTATTTATATTGGCTTATCCATGCCTTACTTTAGTTTTAAATTATATTTGTTCTATTTTAAGCAATATGTGACTTTTAAGGTTCCTTTTTGAAGTAATGCATACACTTGTACATGGTCACATTACCTTTTACTCATTTAATAAATAATATGACAAGGATGATACTATACTTCAATCTTAAATTGAAAAAAGATAAATGTTAATTGCAGACAGTGTAACTCTGGATTAGACAGATTTATTTTAATATTTTTTCTGAGTTTTTGAAGTAAAGCTCAAATACTTAAATGTTGCATGATATGCACCATTGCTGATGTTGGTATACATGGGCTTCCAATATGATTTAATTTTCACTGCTGTAATCTTTGGCAAGCAGAACTATGCACTCTACTACTATACAAAGGTCTGTCAAGTAAATCAAGTGTGCATATACATACATGTGACAGAACAGACAGATCAGCTTAAGACACATCAGGAGATCTGAATTCAAATCAGGAGGATTTTCATCTACCCGACTTGTAGCATGCAAATGGACAAAAATGACAGCTATTGAACAAATTTAATATTTCTATATTCAAATATGCACCTTATCTCATCACAGCAGTCATTTCAGAGTAACTTGTTGCCTTACATACTGTGCTTATATGTAGTACAAGTATTTTTGTAGTCTTTCTTAGTAGATCATTGAGTGGATTATATTTGTGGCAGTCCTCATCATTGTTGATCTCAACACTTAGCAGATGATGTATAGTTACTGGATCCTGGTTTCCTCTGGAGTCAGCCTGAATTTTCCTCAAAATAGAAAATGACCTTTCTGTGTTGGCATTGGAATGTGGCAATGTTAGTACAACTCTACTGAGTCCACCAAGAAGTTTAAATTGTTTCCTGCCTGTAGGTAAATTCAGGTTGCTGACTGCTTGCCAGAACTGCTCAAAATTGGTGCTGTCTGGGTCAAATTTGGGAGGTTCTTCGTAAAATCGACTTTACA
This sequence comes from Margaritifera margaritifera, assembly GCA_029931535.1. Lineage (NCBI taxonomy): Eukaryota > Metazoa > Mollusca > Bivalvia > Unionida > Margaritiferidae > Margaritifera > Margaritifera margaritifera. Next base: position 1,282,854 of record JAQPZY010001370.1, on the reverse strand, counting down.
GGAATGGCAGAATGCATATTCTTATCCCTTTGAACTTAATTCCAACAACTGAAATTCCTGTTTCCATCCATTATTGAATTTCGTGTGATATTTCGATTGTTTAGCTTTTGGCATTTTAGCATTGGGAGATAATACACGCTTAGATAAACTTTAAATACCGAAGCCAAACCAACCTGTTTTATGCCACCTGAGCTCTTTAGTAATGACTAATCCAACCATGATCCGGCATTAACGTCTTTAATCATACATATTAGTATGGGAACGTTCGATTCTGAATCGTACACCACCTTCGGTCTTCGAAAGTATTTACCTGGGCCAGTTACTATCTAGCTGAGGATTATTTAATCTCTTTAAATCTTACAAAATTTCAAACCAAACCTTATTCCGTCTACGCATACTTTTTTAATTTGGAAAAATAAAGTTGTTAACGGCGAGTGCAATGTTAAAGAAAATGCTATTTATAGTACAGGCACTGCCTAATTCACGTCATAAGGTGCATGTTTTGCGACGCAGATCCTCGCGCAGGTATAACTAAAAGACGGTACATTTATACTGTAGAAAACGTGCACAATACCATCCGCTATAATCAGTAAAAATAAAATAACGGCTACGAAACTACAGTGAAAAAATTTATCAGAATCATAAAAATGTCATTTAAGTTAAATATAGACTTTATCATTTTTTTCTTAATTATATGCCACACATTCCAAAATAATGAAGTCTGAATAAAAATAGCATTATAATATTTTTGTAAAAATCATAATTAAGTACATTTAAGATAGCAAGTAATTTAGTCATTATTATTATGATTATATAAGACCCCCAAAAATATACAGATGCATGCAGAATAAGTAATAATTCAAATAATAATTAAAATATTCAGATGACACTACTTTTTTCCCAGATCAAAAATAAATACAAATATAGCATGCCAGCAATTTGATTAACATTTCAAAAGAGCACGTAATGTAGACATTATAATTATTATTATTATTCATGTTGTTGAAAATACAAATAATTCCTCAATATAAGTGTAAATGTCTGATAAACATAAATCATTATTACCAAGATTATTTATTTTACAATCTGATTAAATTTCTTAATTTTAAAACTATGATACAAAATATCATGATTATTATACAATATTATTTCTATTTTTATTTTTATTTGTTTTCTATCTGGGAAAAAAGAATTGTCATCTGAATATTGTAATTATTATTTGAATTATTACTTATTTTGCATGCATCTGTATATGTTTTTTGGGGGGTCTTATATAATAATAATGACTAAATTACTTGCTATTTTAAATGTACTTAATTACCATTTTTACAAAAATATTATAATGCTATTTTTATTCAGACTTCATTATTTTGGAATGTGTGGCATATAATTTTTACAAAAATGAAAAAGTCTATATTTAACTTACATGACATTTTTATGATTCTGATAATTTTTTTCACTGTAGTTTCGTAGCCGTTATTTTAATTTTACTGATTATAGCGGATGGTATTGTGCACGTTTTCTACAGTATAAATGTACCGTCTTTTAGTTTTACCTGCGCAAGGATCCTCCATGCACCTTACGACGTGTAATAGGCAGTGCCTGTACTATAAATAGCATTTTCTTTAACATTGCACTCGCCGTTAACAACTTTATTTTTCCAAATTAGAAAAGTATGCGTAGACGGAACAAGATTTGGTTTGAAATTTTGTAAGGTATATATAGATTAAATAATCCTCAGCTAGATAGTAACTGGCCCAGGTAAATACTTTCGAAGACCGAAGGTGGTGTATGATTCAGAATGAAACGGGCCCATAGTAGAATCCATCTCGACTAACCTCAAACACCGACGCCAAACCAACCCTATTGAAAGAATCTCAGTAATGTTAATTGTTTTATGCTGCTTGAACTCTTTAATAATCCAACCATAATCCATTAACGTTGTTAATCCTTTCGGAATTACAACTGATCACACATAGTATAATCCAGTGATTGCTCTTAGGTTATTGTCTGTCGAATTATCAATTAAAGTGTCATGCTCAAGTCAGCCAGTTCACAGTCACAGGAAGTTTTTACCGTAAATATACTACATTGGAAGCAAGGTGTGAAGAAGAAAAAACCGGAAATATTTTTGTTCCGGAATTTTTTTATAATAATTTTGAGCACGCGGGATATTTCAGTGAGTGGCGGACGGGACGGGAGACACCCCTCATTTCGGGAGAAAACCCTCCTGGCTGGGAGGTTCACATGTATGGATATAAGACTCACGGTATTAATTATATGCCAAATGGGAACCAGTCTAGAAATGGGTGAAAATACAAAATAGAGTATATACGGGTTTGTAGGCCCATGATTAGTTGATAACGAAATGTAACATGTTAGTAAAAAAAAGTCTCTTGAGTTTATCCCATTTGCAACTGAAAATATAGAGACAATGTTCTATTGATGTAATTTCCGTCTTTTTACAGACTTGACTTAGGAACACTCAATACTGAATGTCGCCCCTGATTCTTTAGGTGCGGAATTGGAAACACGTGTTTCAAACACATGTAGATAAAGCAAACGCTTCGGCTCAAATCGTTTTCTCCACGCAGAAGCTTGTATCAAGAATGGGTCTATACTGAGAGAATTCAGGTTTGATCATGAGGATTTGGAAATTTTAAGTTATTGAATTTTTAATATGATGGTGTTTCCATAGGTTTACTCTGGGAGTTGAATTAGTATCGTGAGTGTTGTAGGTTGAAACAGATAAACCTCTACCCATCCCTCCACCACAACACACCCAAGAATAGGTAAGTCAGATGAATGGTATCGCCCAAATATTTATCGGAATAATCTGCAGCAATATTTGCCTCCTGTAATAGAAAAAAAAGCACATTTTCTTCCGATAATTATGACCCCAAAATAAATCAAAAGTTTAGTAAGTAATTTTGGGGGTATATTGTTATATTCCTTCTCAACATTGCCATTTACATTCTACTCAATTATTGATCAAAGCCTTACCACCGTAATATGTCTGGGGCAATAACAAATTTCTGAAGACAGCCAACCAACCACCCACCCCCACACCCCCAAAAAACCAACAAAAAACAATATAATGATCCCAGTCAAAGTGAAAGTCAAACATCTTTATTAAATATATGGACAACACTGAACTGTAAATGTTTTCGAAACATGAAGAGATATAAAAATTAATATTTGTAACTGAGAACATTTCGGTTTCGTTGAAAATTGATATTTTCTGTCCTGGAAATATGACAAGTGTTGCTATTACAAGTGCAAGGATATGCTACAGGGAAATCTGCTTGTGGTATAACGCGTGGACGGATAACTGATCTTCTGATTAGTAAGTGCAGGATTTTTCATTTCTGATTGCATGTTCACGTTTGATTCAACTTGGGCTGTGGGGGTTGTTTGACAAAGTTATTAGAAAGCAGGTTTAACATAACACATTTCTAGTTGTTACTAAGTTTGCGGTAGTTGTTGAGAGAGTTAGGATTTTTGTGGCCAGTGATGTGTATCCGGAACATCGATTTCTATTAGTTTCTGACATACATATTTTCTCACGCTTGAGTTTGAAATGCGTTTAAAAGCCAAATCAGGCAAGTTTACTTTCACAGCCATTTTTGTTTTAATAAGGTACTAAACTTTCTTGCCCAAACAGGTGCCCGTAAAAAACATTGTTCATTTGGCCCAGGTGCATCCACGTGAGTTAAAGGGGCAATGTAGAATGGATGCTCGGGGTCACAAATCTCATTGGGATGTTTGCTCTTATAACACTTGTAGATAGTTACAGGACACCTGTCTGAAAAAGATGGGGTTAGCGTACATCCTTGGTTTTTCATTTATTGTGTTTCTTACTTCCTCCTCAGTCGTCGTCTGTCTCTCGTTAAACTCTAAATAATCCATCTTCTTTTTATTTTATCAATGTTGTTGTTGTTTTGTTTTTGTTTTTTTTGTTTTTTTTTTTAAGTTATTCGTTTCTCTCGTCCAAAATATTTTTATGAATTTGTTAAAGTATCGGTGGTTGTTTGATTTCAAAACATCTCCGTCAGGCACAGCAGAAGACAACAAGGGTTGCCTTCCTTGAAAAAGTAGTTCCTAGCGCGTGAACGATGTGATTGAGATAACGGGACCGAGATAAGAAAAGTGAGGTTAGAAAATCAGCCAGATTTATTTGTTGCATGGGTGAGAAAAAGTACTATTTGTAAAGGAGAACATTTCCTTTCATAGTGTAATGCAATGATTGATATTTACATATACTGATGATTTTGGGGCATGAGATCTAATAGTTATTTTAACAGTTGTTCTGCTCAGATGGGGGGGGGGAGGTGGTAGATAGTTGTAGAGGAGGTAATCAATATAGCAAAGCGTCTATAGTGTCAATATTGTTTCCTATTTTATATAAATACGCTATGACAACAGTTAGTAATAGTGACTGTCTGTTCATAATGTGATCGTGAATGCTTTAAGGTATTTTATTTTATTTTTTTGGCTTTATTTATGTACATATTTTTTCTCTCGTCTTGAAACTTTCATATATGAACTCCTCGACAAATGGTGAAATGAAATCTGGAAAGTCAGTGTTGTAATGTCTTTTTTTTTAAAAAATTACTTAGATTTCTAAAGTGTTTATAAATATGTTGTTTTCTTGTACAGGTGTTGTCGTTCTTTCTCATAGAGAGGACAAACTATTCAAATGTGTACTTCATTATCAATTTCTGATTTACAAAATGTACAGATCATTTGGTTCCTTTCAGTTCGCTAGTTCTGACTGTTTTATTTTCAACTTGTGGGTACTAATTTTGATTTGTGTACGAGCTCGTCTGAAGACGGCATTTTTTAAAAACATTTAAATATTATGCCATTCAATACGATCTTTGTATCAACTTGTAAAAAAATTCAAGTTTTTCATTTTTATGTTATTTATTTTATAGTACTGTTTACATCTGGACTCGAGAGTTTTTCTTTCTGTATTCCATTTATATTTGGACAAGTTTTTATCGTTAATTATAGCATTTCTATATGTTGAGAATTTTTCAATAATTAGGTTTATGTAAGTGTCCAGAAGTCTCTACCACTTGAATTAATACTGGCACTGCATCGTACAGCATCTTTCAGAGGTGCCCATACTTTATAAGTTACTAATTTATGTTATTAATTAGGGTGTATCTCCCAAGTTAACTTTTGCAAGCAATGTTAGCGGTATTTTTTTTACTTACTTGAAGATTTAGTTCGCAAAAGTTGGTATGTAATTTTTCGAATAATTATGAATCGGTTAAATCATAGGTTATCTATCTATCTATCTATCTATCTATCTATCTATCTATCTATCTATCTATCTATCTATCTATCTATCTATCTATCTGTATGTCTGTCTGTCTATCTATCTGTATGTCTGTCTGTCTGTCTATCTATCTGTCTGTTTATCTGTCTATCTATCTATCTATCTAGCTTCATTTTGAAGCGGCTGTAAAAAAAGATGGACCATACAATTTTTAAAAAAAAATCCTTCTAATCCTCCATAAGGAGATGGAATGTACTACTTATCACATGTTATCAAACGTTTGTAATTCCCATGCACCTTCAATTTGTTTTTATCTTAAATTTACTGAAGAATAACGTTCTGGTAATGTTTAGTATTCATCTGTATATTTCAGTTGAATCACAAAATTATTCATTTCTGCAACGCGTTCCAAAATATCGAGAGCTTGTGTCCTTTTTTTTATTGGGCTTGGTAAATACTAGATAGACCGCACCTGCGACTGTTTGACGTCGCTGTAATAAATACCATACGGAATTTATTTGAATTTCACTATGCTGTATATATATACAAAACTACATACGTGTTTTGTTCCAAGTCGGCGGAAAGAGCGAGTTTGATATGGCGTAGGGATACATCGAGGTCGTCAGACCGAGACGTATTCATTATCCATGACACAAAAATACGGATTGAAAAGCTGTATCGAATCCCACCCAGATTAAGCATCTAAAGTAAAATGGGTATGTAATACATTGCCTTATAACATACCCATTTAACCTTACATGCTTCATCTGGCGTTCGATTTCGATACAGCATTTCAATGCTGTAAAAAGGTAAAGTGACACACACACACACACATATATATATATATATATATATACATATATATATATATATATATATATATATATATATATATATATATATATATATATATATACACACACACACAAGATATCAGTGCAGTGCTCTATCTGGGTGCTTGTATCGCGTCGAGTTTGATAGTCAGAAGGACATCGGATCTAACGAGACCTGAAGGGTCAATCGTGATCAAATGTTCTTTCGCTATTAAACGAGATGCGATACAATCATCCAGATCAAGTTACTGTACCGATGATGTGTTATTATATACCCTAAGCAGTTTTTTCATAATAAAAATACACTTTTATATGTTGTTCTTTTTGAAGTTGATTATTATATTGCTAGATGACGTCATCCTTGATGCGAATCTGATACAAGGAGATCGACCTCAGAAAAAGCAGCCTTTATCAGGAAGTGATTTTTTTGTTGTTTGTTTTTGTTTTTTGTTTTTTTGTGGGGATTTACATCATTTTCAGCACATGATAGGTTATACGTGGCTTGTGTATTTTATCATGAGTTGTATAAAGAATAAAGATGGATATATATATATATATATATATATATATATATATATATATATGTGTGTGTGTGTGTGTGTGTGTGTGTGTGTGTGTGTGTGTGTGTGTGTGTGTCAAAGAGAATACAAAATCCAAATAGTTCAGTTACCGAAATTTTGGTCCACGTAGATATCAACATATCGAACGAGTTAATAGTGTCCAATAGTTGAAAAAGGAAAACCTTGACAGTCAAAAATATTCCATTACCTTCAGTTATTTCATAATTTGTAATTACCCAGTAGATACACAGTGGACGATATTTCTGTTATCACAGGGATTAGTTCATCAGCTGTTTGTCATATATTGAAGAATCAATTAAAGCTCAGAAAGGTGTATGCAAGATGGATCCCACATTTGTTGAGGGCTGATCAGAAGAATTACTCGGGTTGCAGTTGCCAAACAGCTACTCCCCAAAATGGGAATTTAACATCAGTTCAAAGGTTTAAAACGATGGGTTTGTATGGGGTAAAGGGAAAATGTAATGTTAAAAATGTCCATAGGTTTAATATAATGGATCTGTACGGGGTCAAGGGAAGATGTCATGTTAATACTGCATTTGTTGACCAACACCTACACTTACTAACCAATAAGCCGTTTTGACTGGCCATCACCCAGTCATCTTGACCAATATCTACACTTACTGACCAACACCTCGTTTGATTGACCAACACCCAATCATCTACTGACCAACATCTACATTTACTAACCAACACGCTGTTTGACTGACTAGCACCATTATTTATTTTAATAAGCCCCACTAACTCAAAAGTCAACAAAGAATGAAGAGAGAGAGGGGATTAGGGCCAGTCCCTCCCTCATCATTAACAACTGACAAATACCAACCAAAAAGATAAACGTTAAACATTAATGTATTTACAAGGATGACAAGGTTGAGAAGTAAGACTGGATTTCCAATGATCTAGTACAGTGTCATTTTGCCATCGATGGACACTAAGTTTCTGAGCTAAAGAAAACGGCTAAAATGATCACAAAACCACATTTATATTTTTTGTATCGTTTCTAGAGAAATCAGTTTAAAACAAGTCAGTAAATGTTCTAATTGGAATCCAAGACTGCGTTGATGAAGAAAATAACACAATATTGTCTACACGCCCTCGAATCCGATCCTTGTAATCTCGCATCATTGAATTGAGTGCATACAGCATTTATTTTCATAAAGTCAATGCTATCGCCTTTGAGAGAAGGTAATCCACATGAACAAAACTATTCCACAGTGTGGTCGTTGGGAAAGTAGACGGCTACCCAGTGGATTCCTGGGCGATGACTGTCGTCCGTGTTGATGAAAAAAGTTCGAATGTGTTTTGGTTTTCGACAAGGAAATTCGTCTTTAGCACACACCACTGGACTCCAAGGAGCTGTGCATGAACTGCGGGTCAGGAGGTAATGAAGTTTCCAGGTATTCATTTTGTTTCTCACGGGTAATGATAAGCAATGATTTCACACTTGACTTTTTCTTTAAAAAGATCTGTCAAGTTAGTCGAAGAACGGGAAGTCTCGGTACTTTGTTCAAAAGAGAACTTCGATGCGCTTCGTCTCCAAGGAATTCAAGCAAGGTAGGGAATGGTCACTCAAGATCGTCTCTTCTGGGATGAGTGTCCATGCTTCTTCTAGATACTTTCCAAACTTTTATTCTTGACTCCTTATCAAAGATTGGTCATGTTGCCCTTGACTAGGATGATTGATTTGACAACCATAACAATGTGCTCTGGTCCGGAGTGTGATTATTTCAGCCAAGTGGAGAGCAAACAGGACTCTAAAGTCTTGTTTTTTGTTCCAGCCATTGTGACATCATGACTGTTTTTCTCTTGTTCTTCTTCTCCACTTGGTGTCTGTGACTGCTGTAGTTTCTGTTCTGAATGGAGAACATCATCTTCGCCTATGTCCATCACTTCGTGTTCCATGGTTTGTTTTAATAGTCCAGGATCACTTCTCTCAGACTGTTGATTTCAAGGGTATTGTCAAATTCTGCATACAAGATCACATTCACTGTGCTCACGAGGGCCACTGTAAAGTTAAGCTCCACATGGAGCTGGCCTGATTTTATAGGGTGGAAATGTGAAATTAGATCCCCACAAATACTATCCTCCTGTATAAATCTTCGTACGAAATTCCATGGGTACTGTTGGTTTCTAATTGTCTCGCGGCTTCAAATAGAGTCAAGTAAGATCTCAAGTAATTCTTCTGGGCAAAGTTAGGTTCAAAAGGTCTGGTCCACAACGTTTGACCGTCTCGGGTCACTTCGATCTTGGACACGTTGAAGTGTTGGAACTCGAAAGGGTTTTGATTAACAGTTCCATTGCTGGCGATGATAGTGAACAAACGTTAAGGCAGTTAACCTTGGAAGACACGATCTTCGATCTTGTATATGAGTCCAGAGGCAATGGTGAAGGTTTTAAATTCCACTCGTCGTAGAGGATACTTTGCTGTGTCTTAGTTAGAGCTGGAATTATGTCGTTTTCCACTTTACATAAGACTTCCACACGTCGTACGTGGAGTCTGATTTCTTCCGTAATAGTTTTATAGTCGTTAGCATTCACCATCAAATAGAACGCGGTACTATTTCGATTCAGTCACAGACGTACATCCACACCATTGAACAAATACTTATCTTGCAACCACATGCCATCATTTCTAAACTTCGCTATTGTTTCATATTTTTGTTGGTCGTTGAATCCTACACCGTGATGATCATAATCTTCTGTCAACTTTGCGTCGTTGAACGCACCCAAGGTGTCAGGTTTCCACACCACTGATGCATCGAGGTGTGTGTTCTTCCGTGCGTCAGGAGATTCTCAAAGGAAGCTCGTCAACGGCAAGCGTCCATGCAGCTGTTGACAAGTTTGTTGTTCAAGTACAAATCCGCTTCGCTGAACACCAAATTTATGAATTGTTGACGGGAGCCACTCTGGCATCGGCACCTGAATTGGTGTTTTCCACTTTGAAAACTGTGACTTTCAGGTGCAATTAACTGTTATTTAGATCGTTGTAATCCCCCATTTGTCCATAATTTCAAACTTGATAGGAGCTGTGGTAGTAAAGAAAACACGGGATGAAACTCTACTCACTGGGATTCTTGCATCGTCTTCATCGCTGGTGGCATCGCAAACAGATCGAGTTCTGTCTTGGAACATTCGCAAGAATATCGATGCATACGTTTTAGTAATCACAAACGTCCAAATCTCTGACCGTTCTTCTCTCTTTTTCTTTTTCGGGTCATTCTATAAGGCCTGAAAGGTTTTCAAAGTCTCTTTCTGCCTTGTCCTTGTTGTGGCGTGGAGGATGTATCAATGCCTTTAATAGGAGTGTGAAGTGAATTTATAGGTGTCTCTCGGCGACCAAAGAGTTCTTCTCCTGTTTGGGTCAGCACATTTATTTCTGCTTTCATTAACGCTTATTTGGGACTTTATTGGTTTATGAGCACGTCTGGGAGAAATTCTTTCCCTTCCGTCAAGGTCTAATCTTTTAAAGCACGCAATAATCGAGTGACCATATGTTTCAAGACGGGTGCCTCCGTACAAAAGACCGATTGCAACATATCTCCCACACCACATCGTACACATGATAGATGAGTTACAATTTAGCCGAGAATCATTTTCGAAAATATATGTTTAAGGTGACTTTTCCTTAGGAGAATATACTATTTTGTCCAAGATCTCCTTTTATACAATTATTCACAGTCAAAATAAGTTTTAGTGACAGGAAGATAATGAAGATGCACAAAGTTTCGGTGAACGTGACACGTGTTTCTCCCTTCATCTTAAGAACCTATGACATAATGAATATTTAAAGGAATGACTTTCAGAAACGGACGATATCAGGGTACACAAACATCAAATTGAGTTCTTTGTTCGGGTCAATGGTGTATCGTAAATACTTTAAGAATCGGTTGTTGTTGATGTCTTTTGACTGCGGTGCGATGTTTGTGTTTCCACCTAGAATAGCAAACAAACTTTGAGAAAAGGTGATGGACAGCGTTTTGTTGTCGGTGGTAAAATGCAATTTAAGACGATGAAAAAGTGAATGGTACTCGACCAGTATGAGTCTGTTGGCTTTTTCGAGTGATTTGCCAAACTGATCGTTGAAAATGGTTAAAATCGTTTCAAGGAGATGTTGTGCATTAAAATAATATCCTGCAGGAATTCTCATGCCGCAGATATTCAGTCGGGGTTTAGCTGAAGTGGGGTTTTGTTGTTGTTGTTGTTGTAAAAGCCAGGATTATTTCTGTCCAAATGTTCTTGGACTTGTTCGTTGAGTATTTCTACGACAAAGGTGGTTTGATCTGGGGCAATATTGAAGACTTGAGTGGGATGAATGATTTTCACTTCACACTGAGCTTCCTGGTCTAATTGTACTGACTGAGGTAATTTGGCCTTAAAATAGCATAATCTGTTGTTGGGAAACACATTCATAGTTAATGTCAAAGAAAATTGATTATTCATAGTTCGGTGCTTCTAATCTCTGAGGAGTCACTCGATGGCAAAGGAGAATGATTTTCCAAGGACTCCAGAGGGTTGCTGCCGTGACTGGAAGAGTTATGACTGGCTTTGGCGTGGCTTCCGTTGTTACTACTGTTGGCATATTTCAACGAGGGATTGGGAAGAAGATAGCCAATAAAACTGCTAAATAAAATAGTCCACAGTTGTTTACCTCCTTGCTGCAAAGTCAAATTTCCAATCGCTGCTCTGATGACACAATACACCACAACAATTTCGCATAAAAAGACAATTTGATTTTTAGGAACAAGTTCTCCACACCACACCCACTGTGCTTCTTGTTTTTGTAGTTCTGGGAGGGACGAACTCGGAGATATGAAAGCAGTCGTTAACGGCATGTTCGTTGCCTCAACTTCTTTTCATAGTCGATGACTTTTGAAGCTGCAATCCAAGAATCGAAACAGGTAAAATATCCTTTCCAACGGACTTTACTTTTTGGATACGACGTTTCCCCACTATACGTGTTCTTAGATCGAGAATGCTTCGATATCGTACACGTCGTCGTCTTTTACGATCATTCGTTGTAACTCGGGCAAGTAAAAGTTGCTTTTAACACTTCTCCATTCATATATTCTAATTTATAGACAGGTGGGTTACATCCACGCACAATTCAGTCTTCCGGTTCCGTGAATAGCCTTTGTCAAAAGTGCGTTTTGTTTTTCCAGTGCGAACCGAATCTCCAGTGTTTAACACTTCCTTCTTTGTTTTGGTCTTTGACGTTCCAAACAATCGACCAAACAAAGTCACTTCGTTTTGATGCGTCACATCTTCTGGAGTACATTCGATGCTACGATGGTAAGATTGATTGTAAGCTTTGACCAGAGGTGGTAACACGTCGATGTATTTGAGGGTATATTTATGTGTACAATATTTCCACATACGCTCTTTCAAGGATCTTTTAAAACACGATAATGGCTTTAGCTTCAGACTTTAAATGTGTCGTTTTTCAATTCTTTTGAAAAGCTTGGTTCAGAAATTCAGTGCCTTTGTCTGTTTGCTTTCGTAAATGTTGTCGACCCCTTTGTTTCAAGATGATTTTTAAAGCGTGCACAAAAGTTGAACTTGTTCTAGAGGTCAAATGAATCACCCGACCCGATTTTGAAAACACACCAATGACACAAAACAAATATTTGTTACCTCGATTGTACGAAGCTAATTAGAGGCATCTGCTAAACCGATTACTGCTACCTTAGTGTAACTTCTTTAAAAGTTTCGTCGAATGGGTTTGTTTTATGTAGGCATGTGCAACTTCCTCCAGAGCCCGGGCCGGATAAGCGATTTTTAAAGCAACACCTTATGATGTAAATAAGTGGATAAAACCGGGTCTCGGGCAGTATCCGGCCCGTCGGCCGCAGGTTGCACATGCCTGGTGTAACGTGTACGTCGATTGTTCTTATAAACATTGTCGTACATCTTGCATATGTAAACTTTTGAGTTTGGTATGGATGCACGATACCATTTTTGAACTCCTCTGTAGACAGCAGCATGGGCAGGATTGTAGTAAGTGCTGGCTAAAAGTCTAGCCATGTTATTGCTGCTCAATAAGTTAACCAACTACCGATGCACTTTTCATCGTGTGGTATGTTGTTGTTTTTTTTGTTTTTTTTTTTGTTTTTTTGATTGCAATGCTTTACGTGTCATTCTTGAAATCTCCCAAAGTAGGTTTAGCCGTCTCGTCAAAAGCTTTTTCGTGAAACAATTGATGACGCTGAAAATTGTCCGTACCATTGCGAGTTTTCCGTTTCTGACAAATTTGTTCGATTCATCAACGATTGTAACTCTTGTTTTAATTATGACATCTCTACGAAATTAGGCCTTGGAGGTAAGTGCGTTATCCGTTGTTTGTACCAATGATGGAGTTCCAGCCACTGGTTGTAAGGAACTAAAGTTAATTTTTGTCTTTCCATAAGATCTTGGTGTACAGGTGTGATGTCCTTCCAGAAAGGTCTGTCCTTTTTATGTTCACTTCAACAGTTCTCCTAAAAGAGGTCCAGCAATCGATCCTAACAAAGTAGCAGCGACTTTTAACAACAGACCTATCCGCATTGGAAGAAATCCACCTCGTTGAACGAGCACTTCTTTCTTTTGACTGACTGGAATTTCCTTTTTTACCATGGTGCAAAGAAAGTGACGATGTCGTCCAAATCGCTGTTCCTGAATCTTGGTCAAGGAATCGTTCCTTTGAAGACGTTCAAGAAACATTCCCTGATCGTATTGATGATTTCTTTAGTTGTTTTTTGAATGATTTGTTTTCGTATCGGAGTATTGGTAGGCACTGACAAGACATCCCAATATTTAGCAAAACTAGAATGGATAGCCTGTTTCCTTTCTTGGAAGGCATCTTTGCACGTCGATGCTGCTGTGACTGTCAACTCTGAGAGGAAGACATCTTTGTTTAGAGAACTGAAGTAAATCTTGTCCAATACTTCTTCTTTTATGCTGAATTGTCGGGACGTTCTGCCAACTTGACTTAGGTCACTACGAGGTGTTGTTAACGGACTAAATCGTGCAAGTTCTTGTTTGGACACATGCAGTAAACTTTGTAACATGCCTGTTCTGTCTTGCACATTTTTCTTACGGGATGCCACCTTTTTGACCGAAGCAGCAGCAACTAGAGCAGCAGAAGAAGACGTCGATGATGACGGAGAACAAGTAGAAATCCCATTAGAAATGGATTTCCATTTTTTCATCAGATGGGAAAACACTTGTCTTAAATAAGATTTAAATGGCAATAACGTACGAAGAGGAGTAGGAGAAGCAGAAGAGGAAGGCGAGACGGCCACAGATCGAGGCTGTCGTGAGTACCTGCGCGTTCTAGCTGCAGTCCCTCTCTTTCTTGAAGGGGTCGTTCTCGTTTTGGTTTTCTTCTGAGGAGATAATTTGGAGTGTGAACACATTGAATTTATTTTATTTATTTGTCTGTCTTTTGAATTTTTTTTTTTTAGCAACGGTATTTGGATCCCATCGTAGTAGCGAACGAGTAATCAAACCTCCTAAAGATCCACTTCCATCTGGTTTTCAGGATAATTTGACTCTTTGTTTGAGTATAGATTCTTTGATTGGGCAATTGTGTCAAAGCTACTTTATTTTCTTCAAATAAATGTTGTGTTTGATGAAGAATGTGAATAATTCCTTGTATTAATTGACGTGCTGTCGAAGTAAAGCACTGTAACACTTCTTTGAGAGTTGTTTCTAACAAACGTGAACGCACTTGTGCATTGTTAAAGAGAAAGTTTGTATGGGTTTTTTGCGACTGATGGCATACAGTGCACGAATCAATTTGGCAGGAGAATGAGATGGAAAGGAAGTCATGTTTAATACTGTTAAGAGGAATTAAGTGAATGGTGTTTTATATTTTTTTAGACAGACGAAAACGAGGAAGGCGGCATGTAAATGACTGGACCTCCTTCTTGACACCAATCGTGAAACAAATCCGTACGAAATCTCAATTATTCGGGAGTGGTAGGTTTTAAATCGATCTGGAAATATGCATGTGGCAATTGAGTGGCATCGTCATTAGCATATTTCAGCCAAGGTGTTCCTAATTGTTTAGCCAAGACTTGAACTTGATATGTGTCTCTCGAACTTTTAAACAACACTACAAAATGAGCATTGGAATTGATGGTACACTGCGCTTTACTCTGTTGAAATAAATTTTGAGTAATGTAAATAATACTGGCATTACGATAATGCCCTTTTCGTGTAAACCAAAGTGAAATTTCTTCTTCGTCTTCTTCTAACATGTCATCGAAGGTGACGAGATGCGTTTGACTCGAGTCGACAAACGAAATTGATTCTCCTTGACTTCCTTTTAGTAGCGTGTAAGCCGATTGCCACTCTTTGTAACACGACACGATACGTTGTGGAGGACCATCGAACATAAGTGATTTGTGTTCGATCCCACATTTTACAAATTCGGTTTTGCCTGAACCACTTGGTCCAGCAGTGAGCATGTTAAAGTGATGGCGAAGATACAGTGCCTCCCAACTTTGACTATCTGATCTTTCGTCAATCATTTTGAGAACGGAGGATGCAGCCATAACTCTCGAGTACTTTGGAAAATTCTGAGACGATCACCAAGAACGTAAAACATTTTATACATGCTTAATTTGCCATGGTACTAGAAAAAATATTCCCATTTAAAAAAAGTTCACGTTTTTTTTTCTTTCATCAGTCACACACGTCTTGGGTATAGTCAACCACCTCTTGTTCCCGAGTGTCGAATTCAAAACTTTTTTAGTCACGTACATCCTTCTGGTCGTAAATCTTTTGGTGTATCCAACTAACCACACACACTTCTTGGTAAGTATGAAAAGTAGATGAAGTGCGACGAATTTCGTCTCCACACCGGGGTAGAGAGGTTGTATTCATCACTATTCACAGTACCTTTAACACAATGAGTTTTTCGTGCACAGATACATTTTTGGCTGTCATGTATTTGCATGAACTGATGATACATTTGCCAGAGAGAATCTGCTGCCAAACGAAATCCAAGAAATTCAGTCACTAATATTCACACACACGACAAGTCGTCCTAATTTAAAAGGAATCGTATCGTCTTGTGGTATCTTCATTTAAAAGCACTTGTTAATCCACTCAGTCTTGAATGGTGCTATTGACTTCCTTCCATAGAATTCGGTGTAACACTGATGACATAAGTCGAGGCTTGGAGAGTCTTATAACGTATTCACAGGACAGTCTTATCAAGTGTTGGCACAAAACCTCTGTTTCCGATTATGCTGCAGCCTTCTTCAATCAGTCTTTTATAGCATTCAGATACCAACGGTCATTCATTTTATGGTGTACTGGACCCACCAAAGGAAGGTAGTGACAGCACGGAGACCATCTGGCATGTTCAAGGTAAGCTGTATTGTTATACTAACATTAGTAAATTTTCACACCACAACTGGAGCACTGTACTTGGTCTCTTTGTCCCAAGTAGACAAATCCTGCTCTCGCTAAAGATTTGTAGTAGGTCCTTCCAGATATTTGGGTCATTTCCCTCGGGACGTCTAGAATCGACTGGAAAAATCACAATAGCCAGGCAAAGTCACAAGAAACGTGTATTCTTCTTTGATTCGTAATTCTCGATGAGCTTGTGGTATCCAGAGTTGTTTATGTGCGCATGGATGACATCCATAGATGAGCACACGGACGGCAT
The DNA here is from genome assembly GCA_029931535.1 of Margaritifera margaritifera. Lineage (NCBI taxonomy): Eukaryota > Metazoa > Mollusca > Bivalvia > Unionida > Margaritiferidae > Margaritifera > Margaritifera margaritifera. The sequence continues at coordinate 1,266,498 of JAQPZY010001370.1, read as the reverse complement.
GGCTTTAGATAGTAGAGCGGCAAGGTCATGCTGCATCGCTAATGTCGCAGGGTACAGCATCGCTCTTGTCGCAGGGACATCATCACTCTGGTGGCATGGCGCAGCATCGCACTCAACTTCATTGAACTTGGAGTCAGTGGATCCTGTTTCTGTGTGGAATTCATCTTTCTCAGTGGAAGTCTCTGGTCATAATAATCCTTCTGTCTTGGAACTCTCTCCTGTTTTATAATGGAGGACGGTACCCGTAGGGTACCATGATCGTGAAGTTGTAGTCGTTTCTCGTAGACAATCTGCACACTTTTTCCTAGAGTCTACTGACGATTTGATGGTCTGACAAACGTGCAATCTTGTGAGGGTCATCCTTCTATATCTTGACCTGGCTTTAAAGCTTCTTTCAACACGTCAAAGTTTACCACTTGACTCGAACGATAGTTGAAGGTTAGTCCTTTTACTTTACATTTGGTATGAAGTTGTCCTTTTTTATCTTGGTACTGGTAACCGTAATGTTTGGGTCCACTACTAGCAAAACTCAAAATAGCCTCTTCGGGATGTTCGTCAGTCGACGGTCCTAAACGTTCGTGTTCGATATTTGGGTTCCAACACCGAATACAATTTTAAATGGGCACTGGCTGTTACTTAGGCAGCAATGATAAAATTGCCAAACTCGTCGGGGGGAACAAACTCCATGACTTCTCCGTAATTCTCCAAGATCAAATCTTCACGTATGATTTCCACGTGTTTGATGAGCTTTCCTTTATCCTCAATTTGAATGTATGAAAGTATTGACTTGGATCTACCAAGATCGGTCTTTGGCAATAACGGACGTTGAGGCAGTTTTACCCACAAACTATTCAGCATGACTGATTAAGATAGTTTCGAGAAAAGAACCAAAGCAAAAAAGTACTTTCGTGATTAGTTTTCATTTTTAACTCTCTCTCTCTCTCTCTCTCTCTCTCTCTCTTTCTCTCTCTCTCTCTCTCTCTCTCTCTCTCTCTCTCTCTCTCTCTCTCTCTCTGGTAGGTGGTAGGTTTTACGTGTTCTACGTGTTCCAAGATGATACCTTCTAGGGATCGGTACCGTTCTTTGAATTGATCTTTTTCTTCTCGAGTGTAACACCAAAAAGGATAGCCACTGGTTTCCTGCTTGAATTTCAGAAACTCGTTGATGTAGCCTGTCGTCATGTTGGTATTGTTCTGTGGTAGGAAAGTGACAAATTTGGTACACTATTAATAATCGGTATTCACGATCGAGAGCATGGAACAATTCGACACTCATCCACGTTCCTGTTGAAGCGCGTTCTTGGTCATCATGACTACAAAGTTTCTGTTGATTACACGTTTCAGCACACGTACGACATAAAGGAAACATGAGTTTTCAGTGGCAATGATGAGGCAGTACGGGATATTACAAGTTCGTTGGTGGAAGAACTTCACATTTGATCAAACCTTCGTACTGGCGAAGTGTTCTACGTCGATGTGTTCTGTCAAAATTTCAGGGTGACTGGTAGGAAATCGAGCATATTTACACACCCAAGGGTACAGCAAACTCACATCTATATATCTAATATATCTAATATGTTCTCCTTGAGATTTGTGAGCCTCGCACCACAAGCGTGTAGCATTGGTCCGCTCTCCAAACACACTGTCGCGTAGATTAAAAGGTTAAATGTCCACCACTTTGTACTCTTCAACGATGCGTTGAAATTATATATCTGTTTTGAAACCTCGATCGTAGTAGTGTTCCCACATCTCCATCACTTGGTATCCTTGACTCTCCAAACTGTGGCGTCGCTGGTAAGTTTTGTCGTAAAATTTTTCCATAGTGAACACTGTCAAAAGATTTTTCAGGTCTCGGTGAGGATAACAGGTGGGCATCCATGAAACTCGTATACGATCTGTGGGTTTTCCAAATCCTATCCATCCACGGAATAAGTCACAATCTTCTTTTCTCGATCGTTTCTAGGATGTTGCATCCACTTGTCTTGAGTTTCACACAAGTCATGTAACCAACGCAAAGCTTTGGCTGAATATCAAGGACTGACAGATTGCCAGGATTGAGGTGGTATAATGGCTAGTTTGTCTTCGGGGATGAACATCTTTTTGTTCATTAATCAACACATTTTGACAACGTAGAAGCTTCCTTCAAGGGATCGATACCTGTCGAAATTGTCCACAGCAACGTCGTAAAATATCCACATCGGACTGACATTATTTCAGCATTTATTCTTGAAAATCAAAAGGGTCTGACGAGTGTGCTTGGTACCAAGCGTAGAAAGATTCCATTTGTTCTGTTTGCAATGCAGCAGCAGTAGTCGTACTATCACTCAGAGTATAAGAAGTATCCACTGCAGGCTCACTCCAAAACAACGTCATCATTTCAGCTATATTATATTGTACTCACACTGTTCCGCACTTGTAAATGGTAGGAACGCTCATGAGTATTCTGATTGGAAGATAGAAAGCACGCCCAGACTATATTATGTCACACGCATTCTGATTGGTGGAACCTCGAAATCAGTTTCGATCCGCCCGTAGACTTTATATATAGAGGTGTGTTCGCCCACTGTATCGTCTGTTCTCAACACAAGTCAAGATGTGGACGAACGTGGTGTCATCGACCATTATTTCCAGCATGCTCTTGAATTTAGACTACCTTTTGCATGTGAAGCCAAACTGGGCCATCAGCAAGATAACATACGCGGCTATTTGGAAAAGAAGAGTGTACATTGAAAGGCAAGGGTGCCTCAAGAGAGTATTGGTCTGCGGACCGGCAGTGCGGTGAAGCTTGCGACGAAGAACTGTGAAGCGGTGCCACCAGTGTTAGCCATTTGTGGCTAACCTTCCCATTTGCCCTTTTCAGGGCCACGCAGTTCTCTCACAGACAGAGCCACTATTCAGCCATTGCAAAAAATTTACTCGTCCGTTTGTCGTGTGATACTATATAAGCATGTTTGTGTAAGTGTATATGCACTCATACCCTTTTCACGGGTGATAGTATGTTTGTGTGTACACTGTATGTGGGCAAACCTACCCTTGTATGTGATAGTATCTAAGATGTTTGTGTGTATAGTGTGTGATAGCGTTCCTACCCTTTTCCTTGGTTACGTAGGTGTGGGTACTGGTCAGTCAAACGATGTGTTGGTTTATAAGTGTAGGTGTAGATCAGTAGATCATTGGGTGTTGGACAGTCAAATGAGGTTGTTAGTCAGTAAGTATAGGTATTGGTCAGCTGATGACTGGGTGTTGGTCTGTCAAAACGGTGTATTGGTTAGTAGGTGTGGGTGCTGGTTAGTCACAACCGTATTGGTTAGTAAGTGTAGGTTTTGGTCAGTAAATGTAGTTTTAACGTTACATTTTCTCTAGACCCCATACACACCCATCATGTCAAACCTATGGAGATTTCTAACCTTAAATTTTCCCTTGACCCCATCCAGACCCATCAGTTAAATCTATGGAATAATGTTCAATTCCTATTGACCTCATAAATACCCATTTCAAAATGGCGGTCGAAATGTTAATTCCCATTGAACACATAGAGACCCATTTTACCCCATATCGCCCCCCCCCCTCCGCCATTAATACTGGTGGAGAACTAAAAAAAATGCTGAAATGAGTCAGGAATAATAGTGTGGTACAAACAGTATAATTAAAACTTTTGTAAATTATTTGTAGATGTCAAGTTTTCAAAAGTTCTGATAAGTTCAGACTTGAAACAGAAACTTACGAATGTATCAGCCAAGAGTAAATCACTAAAATTGACGAGTTGTCTTGATGACCTGTTTGATGATGCGTGATGCCAGACATGATGTCAAAAGGTATCACACATTCAACAGTCTACGATCCTATCAGTCTGGTCACAGAAAACTCTAAGCAGCTTTTTTAAATTTATTTCGGTGATATTTTTGCATTTCGAGATGCAATTGTATAGCTCTAATTCGCCCTTAGTTAGAAACTCGAACAAGATATAAAATGGTGTTTTTTCCACGTTGTTCAAGAAAATAATGATAACAAAAAGCGTTGATCAATCAGACAGGCGTCGCCTCATAAATTGGAGAAATTAGCGAAATTCGAACACATTTTCTTTTAGGGAATTTGTGACGGCATATTAGGATATTTTATGTTAGAAACTAGCCATAAAGTCACTTTTACTTCAAGCAGTTTTGACCTGAGGTAGTTTGTTTTATGGGATCAAACTCCGCATGATGATCGATATTGCTAGTGTTGTCGCCAATGTCGATTAGGCTACGAATGGTAAGGCACATCCACGCTGTTTATTGCCACCATTAGCTTAAAACTAAAAAATACAAACTCATAGTTTTCTTTGATCTGACTGATATGATCGTAAACATGTGCTACCTTTTGACCTCGTGTCTACCATTCCAACGTCATTCTACGATATAATCGGAACACGCTTCGGCCGTTTCTCCAATAATCTTATAAACACATCGGAAAGATTATAGAAGCGGCCATTGCAAACGCGTGTAGATTGTTTGCTAAAAAAATGTCATGCGTTGTCACACATCATCAAACCGGTCATCAAGATCACTTGTCGTTTCTGGTGATTTACTCTTGGTTGAAACATTCAAAAGTTTCAGAACTTATTAGAAAACATTAACAACTTAACAGATACAAAACTTTCATAAAGTTATCGTTATGTTTTTTCTCCAGCACTATTATTCCTGGCATATTTCAACATTTGACTGAGTATTTCACCATTTTTCGGCGATTTTCCCTCTGTTACACTGTATCATTCATCAAAGTATTTGTGAAGCTAACTGCTCCGCACGGGGCGCTCTCCCTTGTCTCGAACTCCATCTGAAGAACAATTTTTCACAGGCGGATTTGGTGAATGTTAACAACTGCAGCAACTTGACATCACGGTTAGATATACGTCAGCGATTCTCATTGAGGTCCACGAGTAGTAGGTTCGAATTGCAAGTACTGAAGATGATCATTTTGAACAAACAAATATGGTGGACACATTTGAGATAAAAGTATTCTTTTTACAATCTGCAGAGAATTAAGGCTAGGATTCGCATATGTGGCGGTCATGTTGGAAAACATTTGAAAAGTAATTAAGTACCAAGAGAGAGAGAGAGAGAGAGAGAGAGAGAGAGAGAGAGAGAGAGAGAGAGAGAGAGAGAGAGAGAGAGAGTGTGTGTGTTCTTTAACATATGCATAAATCTTAAGGTTTGCATTTATCTATCATATCAGAATGTGAAAGGGTCTACAGTAGATATATTTGCGAAAAATGAATTGTGGCAGCGAAATAAGCTCCAATGTTGTTGGGGTAAAAAATAAAACCATACAGTTGTTTTCCTTCATACACACCACTTTAACCTTCTACGGTGACTATTACCAGTCACGTTAACATTTCAAAGAGGTTTTTTTCTTCTTTTCTAAATGTTATGGATTAAGACATGGAATATGTATTCATTTTTTCACGTCAATTTCTTTTCTTTTTGGTTCCCAAACATCAAAGTCTGTTCCTTTAGCAAAACACGAAGTCATTTACGAAAAGTTAGTGATTTAGATTTATTAAGCTATACAATAAAAAATTTTTTTCGTTTTAATAGATAGACGGGTGCATTAAATATATTCAGTGTTTTCTGTACATAATGAATCCAAATATAATGCTGTAAGATAGTCAACCTATATTCCAGATAAACGATTCTTAAGTTCTTCCTAGGTAAAATATCATCATATATCTCAGGAACATGGTTTCCCGACCATAATCAATAATCCGAATGTCCATCCCTCACTTGCCAGTTAATGCTAATTCGGACGTATTGTTTCTTCGCCTTGCAGTCAAGAAAGTCACTGTAATATAAGAGTCCCGGCGCACCCAGGGTGATGATGCAATTCCGGGTTGGTTTGAGCAACAAAATGACAGAAGCTGAAGAAACTCAATGGTGTGGAATGCGGTATTGTGAGGAAACAACAGTAAATCAGTTACAACACACGCATTCTTGAAGGAAAAGGCATCGGAAATACACAGGACGATGTTATAGTTCACGGGCTGGTCAGCCCAGAAGCAACGGTTTGGTTAAAATAATTTCGTAGAAGGTGTACGAATTGTTCTTTTTCATGACGAGGAAAAGGAGTATGTTCCACTCATAGAGTTTTGGTGAAAATTTATCATTTTTGGTAGAAACAAATTGTGAGGAACTTCGATTATTGGTGTGCATCTTTTCAGACGCACAATCAACACCTGGTTTGATTTGGCAAGCCCAAATTCAAGTTCTGAATTGTTTCAGAATCCCTAATAAATGAGTGCACCTTACTTATTGCTGTGGACTAAAATATTCAGGATCCTAAGTTGAGGGCCAAAAAAAGTATAAATGCGGAGAAAAAATCTCATCTATTTATATTTGTAATATCATATTTTTAGCATATTTTGTTTGTAAGAATGAGGTGGTGTTCTCAATGATTTATGATGTCTGCTTTATGCTTTTTTTCAAACTATCGGAAACAGTAAATGATTCGTCCATTTAACGTTATTTTACTCATAATTTCACAATTATATACATTCTAATTCCAGGTTAAGAATGGTCAGGTCCTAACAATGCAGTCTCGACGAGACAGAGTTCTCCAGGGGATTGATTACAGTGTAAAAGTAAACCTATGGTGTGTTCGAGATTCGCATAATGCACCTGGATCACCAAACCGGTAGTATTAGACTGCAGGCATCCAATTTTCAAGTAATTTTATCTGTACTAAAGGAAGTCAACAAGACAGTGTCAGGCAAAAAATCTTATAACACATGCTCTTTGTTCTGTCAATTGTGTATATCCAATATACAGAAAATGAGGATGAGGCAATGCATCCTACCAATAGCCTAAATGGTGGAGAATTTAATAATTTTTTTATGACGTTATACAGAACTTGTCTAGTGTTATAGAACAATTGACCAGTTGGCCAGCATTTCATTATTTAATATACAAAGGCCAATTTCCGCTTTCTGTTTGCAATCAACACTAATCAATGCCCGATTTCTTCATCGTTTTCAAACATGATTATGATTGTGATGAGAGTTAAATCGCTACTTGAATGATTGTATTACTATATTTAATCAAGAGTTTGCCCTAACAATGTGTAGCGTTTGTAGTAGAGTGAAACAGGTATTCGATACTGTATGGGTGACACAGAATATCGAATAGCAACAGGTCATGAAAGTTCAGTCACTGACAATTTGTATGATTAATATGGAAAACTAACTATGAAAATGTTAATACTCGAAGCCTACTTTTTGTTGTTTGGAGTTAGTTTTTAGCCATTTCTTGATGGCGTCTCCTCGTTGATTACATAAATGTATACTATAGGGTCTGCAATCTTGACACATTTTAAGATCTGTTATTCCTGAGAGAGAGAGAGAGAGAGAGAGAGAGAGAGAGAGAGAGAGAGAGAGAGAGAGAGAGAGAGAGCAGAAGAAGAAAAAAACGTAATTGGCATAAATATGGAAATTCAGATTTGAATAGGATACCTAAGGGCAGATACATTTCCTTAATGGAAAAAGAAAGTAATTCCAAAAGTGATATTGCCACTGTGGCGATCAAATGGTATCGCCTCTGTGGCGATATAATTTTTATCCCAGTGATATATTTCAATATCTCATTATGAAATATACAATAAAATGTTTTCCTCACTACATAAATGTTTTCTTCCCACGGTATGTCATGTGACTTATACTCTCTCTCTCTCTCTCTCTATCTCTCTCACACACACACAAACACATATACATGCAGACAACGCACATATTTAGTATGTGTGTGTATGAGAGAGAGATCAATTGTCATTAGAAATGATTTCTTTGCAATGAAACTTGTTATGTATAATAAAAGGTTGTATTTTTTTAAATCGACGGATGCCTCGTTAATTCATGCGACGGGACATTTCTACACAGCAGGTATGTGCCTTTTCAAGTTCAAGGTTTATATACTGCCAGAGAACAAAACGTCATCTTTATCTGAGTGAATATTGAGGGCGTGGAAAGACTTTTCTATAGCATCGACTTGGTTGTATGTCATTCTAGTAAATACAAAGATGCATAAATCATATAAAGACTACCGTATATACTCGCGTATAAACCGGGTCCAAATGCAAATAAGATGGACCCTGATCTACCGTCGCATAATGCGCCTGCAGATCAGGGTCTATGTTGTTTGTTCTACTGATTAGTCCTTACAAACTGCATAGACCCAGATCTGCCGGCGCATTATGCCAAAGATTTCAAAGTCAGGTCATTTCACACAGAACAGAAACCCCTTGAAAGATGTACAGTACTGTTATTTTCTTACAGAATGACACATTTTTCATCTCAGGACGCTAGGTTATGGGTTAAAGTTTACATTAGGTTATGGGTTAAAGTTTACATTAGGTTATGGGTTAAAGTTTACATTAGGTTATGGGTTAAAGTTTACATTAGGTTATGGGTTAAAGTTTACATGTCCTCAACGGTCATCACTTGAAGTTTTGAAACTATAAAATTTCGCAACATTGGGGGGGGGGGGGAGTGGGAACAAAAACAAAACAATAAGACGGTGTCACAAATTCCAGCTTGTCATTGTGTGTCGTTGTTTTGTCCATTGAAAGGAATTCAAATTCAAGACACAATCCTAAAGGACCACTTAAAGTTTTCTTACACATTAAAATTGAGCAATAATGTAGAGAAAGCAATATGGTATCAAAATGTCCGGCTTGTCATTGTTTGACCTTGTTGTGATGATGACAATCTTGACGTCTGCATTCCACACTGATACGCATATGATGACATCCTTTCTTTCAAAGAATAGTCTCTTTGCCTTTATGCGTCATTTTCAGTATTTTAAACGGACTAACTGAACTTGTCAAGGGGAACGAGCGACATGATGATAAGTAAAAGATAATTACACTGTTACGTGCATTTAGACAACATTATTATATTAATGCTAAGTAAAACTGGTACAAGTTCTGTTAGTTTGAAAAGTGTCTCAGTTATACGGTAAAATTCTACTAACCAGTCATATTAAGCTATAGCAAATGACAAAGTACATGAAAAATAAAAGTCATCACTTGAAAGAAGTAAATTCTTCCAAACCAAAAATGTTTTAACTCTAAGTCCAATTTAAAAGTTTTGCGATCCACTTGGATGAATTTTGTCTCGAATGAAGGAAGCATAGGGTCAGACAAGGAAAAAAGAGGAGGTGGGATGGGGGAGGGGATTATAGCTTATCTTAACAAACAAAGCTTCGACTTCATTATTTTTCTTCAGAATAACAATTCGTTTGTATACATGACCAAGGTAACGGCATAATTGCGCTGTTGATTGCATAAATATCAGTTGTTGACTATTTGGCTGTTTGGTTGGTTGGTTGGTGTTCAATGTCACTTTGAAGATATTGTTGGCTACATCTTGCGGAGGAAATTGGAGCTAAGTTACTTTCACAAGGATATACCGAGGCAGTAAACCTGTCCTAGACTGGTCGGGTGTCACACTTTCGACCCTTGCATGAGCTGACATTTTAGGTTATTTTTCGTACAATATACCAAATTATGTCAGAATAGGAATAACATTATTATATTTTTGTATATTTGCTGACGTATATAGGTGGCTATTCTAGCGCAAATGTCAGGTTTTAACGGCACGCTAAGGCGTCGTCGATGAAAGTAACTTTGCAACAGTTTAACCATATATGAAAATACAGTACTATTGTGTCCTGATGCATACCGGACAGGAGTGTACTGGGTAAGCAACTCGGCCCTGGACTTATCTGCCGGGACAGGCCCGGGGTTTTGTTCACTGCAGTAAAACACCGGTAAAAACGGATTTTTGACGGCCCACCGATGCGGCGGTCTGCCGGGACAGGCCAGGGGTTTTGCTCACACCAGTAAAACACCGGTAAAAACGGATTTTTATTTGCGGCGGCCCACCGGGATTTGTCTCGGTATGCCCAATGGCCAGTACACCACTGATACCGGATATGGAGCACTTCGGAGAAAGGAAGAAATATTTTGAGATGGAATCCACATTTCTATTTTCCCAACCAGCCTGATAATCTCTGTTTACGCGCAATAATAATAAAACCACAGTTTCCTTAATTACTCAACTTAATTTATTTCTAATAAATATCCACATTAGTGGTTTTTGGAGCACATTATTAGTTAGACAATCAAGACCCGAACTAAAAAATATAATTGTTTTAGAAAAAAATAATAATAAAATAAAAAAATCAATTGGCACTGTGTTTTATAAATGTGGCTAAGTTTATCTCTTGCTATCTTAAAAAATCTCGTCGAAAGTAAGCACTTAGTCACAATAACATATTTCTTCGACGACACTGTGTCAATTCCGGTGATTGTGTCAACTTGGTCGGGCCTGCCATGCAATCCGGAGGAACATATTGACCAAGTCAACGTGCCCGTCCAGTAACTGCTGTGCGGGTTAAATTTCCAGGGCATGGACAATATAGTCCTATGTGCTGGCAATACTGCTTAGACAACAGGGTCAAAGGTTAATCATGTTTAAGGTATACTAATAACAATAGAACTTAACAAATGTCGAGAACGAATATATTTAATTTCACAAAATTTTGTACGAATATCTCATACATCACCTCAAAGAACATACAAATCCACATTTTTATCGATTGGCTTTCTTTGAAACCTAGTGCATTTGTCTATTCCACAATGTGTGTGTGTGTGTGTGTGTGAGAGAGAGAGAGAGAGAGAGAGAGAGAGAGAGAGAGAGAGAGAGAGAGAGAGAGATTATTCTCGGTCCAAAGTACATGTACTAAAAAGGAATGCAGAAGCGAATAATCAGAGTAATTCTGAAGACAGTAAACACACACAACAGAATTGAGGATTGTTTACTCTTTACTAATATTATTAAAAGCTTAGGAATATAACGGTATGATATTGATATTTGTTTGGGTTGTTTGTAACATAGAAAAATATTTGCTCACAGTTAAAGATAAGAATAAAACCTCTGAAATACGAGAAAATAGGTTTTTTTGAAAGTAATGCAGGGCTTCACATTGAACAATGAACTGAGGGTGGATAGATGGCACTGGAAGTTGAAGTACTTCACACCTGTTGATCGCCGAAGATACAGAGGACACTTTCATCATGGAAACATTATGTCAATCGTGTTTTTTTTTTTGCTTTCTATCTTTCTATATCGTGTTCATACATGCACGCAAAAACAGTTGATATATAATTGTAGCCTTCTTACCGTTTTTGATGTCGGTATAATTTTTCATCATTGTTTATCTTCAACTTCTTTTTTTTTGTCGATAAATCAATGGTGTCTCATATTTTATCTTTTCTGGATTTCATCTTTTCATCAATAAAACTGTTTGGAGACAGAATTTCCTGCCATTTGTTTTTAAATGAATATTAGTCTAAATGCCGTACATAAGCAGGAAAAAACATAATTCAGTCTGCTTGCATCAAAACTACTGTATATCAGGGACTTTAATGTATACTTTTCTGTATGTTAAGTAGTGGGTAATTACAGCTTATGAAATAATTGAAGTAATTGAAGGTAATGGAATATTTTTGGCTATCAATATATTCCTTTTCAACTATTGGACAGTACAAACTCTTTTGATATCTTGATATGTTTTTCTGTCAGTGGACCGAAGTTATATACTGAACCTTTAAATTGTACTTTTTATTCCCTTCACACACACACACACACACACACACACACACATATATATATATATATATATATATATATATATATATATATTGTTAATTTAAGTAACTCTAATAAAAGAATTTCTGTCACTTTACCTTTCTTGTGACTTTACGTAGTTAAATTATGATAAGATCGGATCGTCGGATATTCATGATCGTGATAACGGTAATACAATCTTAGAATTTTATTGTAATCATAAATGTGAAAGATAATATACATTGAGATTTTAGACAAATACTTGTTTTCAAAGTTATGTTTTCATCAAATGATAATAATAATAATAACTTTATTTTTCAGGGGATAATACATTTGGTTCTGAATCAATCAACCAATCTTACATGTAGTCCTCAAGAATAGAATATTAAAACTATAAATGCAACGTATATGTACAAATAAAACTCTACTTACTACAGTGTCTGACACACTCACATACACATACATTAGATTAAGACATATATAAGATATGCCTGTAGGTTCGGGAGTTGGGAAGGGGGTGGGGGTAACCAAGTTATGTATCTCAATTACTTTCAACTATGGCATAATCAGAAAGAAGAAATTTGTGAAGCACGTTGTTAAAAGAATAGAGTGTTTGTGTTTATTTAATAACTTTTTGTAATTCACTCCGAGCTATTTGGGATAAAATTCAAAAATATAGTAGAAAATTCTCATGGCAAGTATTTAACAAGTATATTGTTCTAGAACATTAGAGATTAGACAGCAATATAGAGCATTCTGAAATAGAAATCAATTCCGTATAGTATTTATTACAATGACGTCAAACAGTCGCAGGTGCGGTCTATCTAGTATTTACCAAGAACAATAAAAAGGATACTAGCTCTTAATAGCAGACGATAAGAAGTCAAACTGGTCATTAAACTGTAGTATGCGGTCAAAAGGATGTTCGCACACGAAAAAGTTCCAATGATTTCTATAGTAATCGATATTTTTTAAAGGGCTGCAGAAATGATTAATTTTGTTATTCAACTCAATTATATTGATAAATACTAAGCATTACCACAACGTTATTCTTCAGTAAATATGAGATAAAAAATTGAAGGTGCATGGGAATTACAAACGTTTGATTACGTGTGATAAGTAGTATCTACCTTCTCATTATGGAGGATTAGAAGGATTTTACGTTTGAACATTTTATGGTCCATCTCTTGTACAGCCGCTTCAAGATGAAGCTAGTTATAAAGATAGATAGATAGATAGATATGTTGATAGGTAGATAGACGGAAAGACAGACATATAGATAGATAGATAGACAGACGATTTAAACATTTCAAACATTGTCATGTACTATAGAAGTCAATGGAATCTTTTTTCGGGTGTTCAAAAAAGTACTTTATATTTACTTCAGATTGTATTCCTTTCGAAGAGTCTCTAATTTTATCAAACTTGTCGACAGATTGGTGCAATTGGCTGATACAGGACTGAGCGGTTGTGTAGCCGTCGAGTGCCATAGGTAAACAAATAACGTCTGCATCATCTAATTGTCTTTAAGCTATTTTACATTTCTACTTAATGTCTGCTTATGATATGATTTGTTTAATGAGTAGACGATGTTTGCTTATCTGTGGCATATTTTACCTGCATTTCGAGATACTCACATGAAAATTCATTGAGCTACAGACGCGGATATCATTCGCGATGAAGAGCTGAACGAACTAGGTCTGCCGAGGAAAGTTACCGAAAGTCGCACTCTTTGGAATATCAAGAATACTAAGAAATATCCTTGACATCTCAAGGTATGTGAAGCGACCCGATTTCAAGAGATCTAAATACATGGGAAGAAGCCTGATCTCAAGAGATCCAAAGGCACGGGAAGCGGCTCGATCTCAAGAGATCTAAAGGCATGGGAAGCGGTCCGATCAGAAGAGATCTACCGGCATGGGAAGCGGCCCAATCTCAAGTAAAATGGGCAGTTAAAGAAGCAACAATAAAAACAAAAAGCGTTGAAATTGCAAAAGTTTACATAACTATTTCTACGGGAATTACATCTTGAAAATGTCTGATGTGTCGTCTAGTTGGCTTCAAATCGACTGTTGATGCTGCAGATTAATTGGTTTTGACCTACAAAGGGATGACCCATATCGCCGTCTGTTATTTAATGTAAATTGGTGTAACCGCAGATTATATCCCGGATATTTCATTGTGTCTGTAGGACGAGTAATGACCATAGCAATAATTATACCTGGAAGAATTACAAACAACAACAACAACAACAACAACAAAAGCAGTAGTAATTATAGGTGAGTGAGTAACTAAAGAGCAAAATTAATGAATTATTTAATTGAAAATGTGGTGGCTGTAAACAGATGAGGATTTTATTTGCGTGTGGTTGTTTTTTCTAGTCTTGATGGTTTAAGCCGCTTGGTTTCAGTGTTTTAAGGCGGCGTATCCACTAAGATTCTTTTTCTTTCCTGGTTTCGGAACTCCAGTTGGGGTTGTGAGCAATTGCAGTCAGTTTTACATCACTGAAGGTGTGGTCAGGGGAAGAGAAGTGTTCTACAACTGGACTTATGTCCAGCCTCTTTGTTATCCAATCAGATCTGTGAAGATTGATCCTTTTGTGTAGCTTTTCAGTTTCTCCGACATACTGAAGGCCACAGATCTTACATTTGATGAAATAAACTACATTTTCTGTTTTCCACGTTCTGTTTGGACCACTTATGTTCAATTTTTCGCTCGTCGCTGTGCTAGAGAATGTGTTGGTCTGTATCATATGTTGAGAGGTTTTGAATCTTTTATCACAACAGGGACCATATTTGCTAGAGTGGTCTTGATTGGCGTTAACATCGATCTCAGTATGATGTCTTTGAGGATTTTTGGTCTGCGGTAGGCTACTACTGGTTTGTTCGGGAGGATTAACTTTAGTGTGTCACAAGATTCCACGATGGGCCAGTGTTTCTGGATAAGTTTTCCTACTTTGGGGTTGTCTGGATAAATGATATCCGATCAACCTTGTCCTTCTGTCTATAGTTTAGTACGTCATTGCGGTTTGTTTGTTTAGCCTTTATGTTGCTTCCGCTATCAGGTGTGAGTCATAGCCTCGGTCATCAAATGTTCAGATAACTCTTCAGTTCTTTTTTTGGAATTTTTCATCGTTGAAGCAAAATCTGCGTATCCTCAGTGCTTGGCTATACGGGATATTTCGAATACAATGTTTTGAATGACAACTGGATGGGAGAAGATACTGGTGTTTATCAGTTGGTTTTGAGTAGATGTCTGTGTGGAGTTTGTTTTCTACAAGTCTGGTTCTTGTGTCCAGAAAAACGTGGTTTGAGTTGGAGGCTTCTGTAGTGAATTTATTGAGGGATATAAGTTGTTTACTTTTGATATGAAGTCGTCCAGATTTTCTCTTCTATGTTGCCACTTCATTTCTATATCATCGATGAAGCGTACCCTCTGCTATGGTGTAAGCTCCACCCATACAAAAAGTTGACACTCCAGTCTTCCTATGAAAATATTAGCATATGAGGGGGCCATTTTGGGACACTTTGCGGTTCCAGTGATTTGGAAGTAGTTTTCTTCATTGAATACAAAGTTACTGAGTTTTAGGACTAGCTCCAGAAGTTTAACTAGGAAATGAGTGGGCGGATTGTCTACAGTTCTTGTTTCCCGTGCTTCCCTACATGCCCGTATCAGTTCTGTGTGCGGTATGTTAGTATACAGGGATGTGACGTCTAAGGAAAGAAGCATTGAATCTATCAATAATGGTTCGCTTGCTTTGCTTTTTATGAGATAATCTGTCGTGTCCTGTAGATAGGATGGCAATTTGTGGACACGTAGTTTCATGAAATGATCCACATATTCTGATATCCTTTCTGTGTGATGCCCGTTACCGGAGAATATACTTCTGTCCGGGTTTCCTTGTTTGTGTATTTTATGTAGATGATAAAATCTTCCTGCTCTAGGGTTTTCTGGGCTTAAGTAGTCTTTGGTTTGCTGGTCTATGTGTCCAATTTGGCACGCCTCATCATTAATATTTGTAACAGTTTTTGCATTGTTGGATCTTGGTCTAGTTTTTGGTTGAACCTGGCATATCTTAGTTGTCTATTTGCTTCATTTAAGGAGTCTTCTCTATTCATAACAACCACAGCGGAGCCCTTATCTACAGACTTGATTATGGTGTCTGTTCTGATTTGCAATGAATGTAGAGCATCTTTTTCTTCTTTGTTCAAGTTTGAATATCTGCTGGCACGGTTAATATGTTTGGAAGTGTCGTTTTCAACTGAGTTGATAAAGGCTTCTAGATTTGCAATTGAGTTTTTTGGTGGAGTCCAACTAATTTTCTTTTCGGAACATAGGTCGGTCGCGGCTCTGTTCGATGTTTTGGCTGCAGCGCAAAATGGGCCTTGAGTCTCAGTCGGCGGCTAAAGTCTTCAGTGTCCTTGTGCAGCTTACCTCTATCGTGACACTCAAACTTTTCGATAACAGTTTTATTTCTGCCTCTGTAAGTTGTACCTTTGAGAGCTTAACCACTGTCTTAGTAACAGTTGCGGGAATTTTTGTTATGGATTGTTTACATTACTTCCCTTTACGGCGATTTTTCTTATTTTTATTTTTAGGAAAAGTTTCGTCAGTTGAAGGTTTTTCAGGACAGTGATTTGGTTGCAGGTTGAGACTTTTGAGTTTTATTTCTCTGGCTTTGTTTAGCTATATATATATATATATATATATATATATATATATATATATATATATATATATATATATATATATATATATATATATATATATAATCTGCGGTTACACCGATTTACATTAAATAACAGACGGTCGTGTTCCCACATTTCCACCGCTTGATATCCTTGGTTTTTCAAACTGTGGCATCGTTGGTAAGTTTTGGAGTACAAACATTCCGTGATCAATCCTGTCAAAAGATTTATTTCTCGGTGAGGATAACAAGGGGGACATTTATGAAATAACATCCCTGAAATTCGTACACGATCTGTGGATTTTCTAAATTCCAACCATTAACGGAATAAGATCCAATCTTCTTTTCTCCACCGTTTTTAGCATGTTGTATCCACTTGTCTTGAGTGTCACATAAGTAATGTAACCAACGCAAAGCTTTGGCTGAATATCGACGGATGACAGATTAATAGGATGAAGGTGGTATGATGGCTAGTTCGTTCTCAGACATGAACTTCTTTCGGTACACTAATCAACACGCTTTGGCAATGGCAGAAACTTTTTTCAAGGGATTAATACCTCCGTGATCCAGAAATAATTGTCGAACCTTTCCACAACAACGTCATATGATGTACATCCCGGATTGACAATATTTCAACATCTCTTCTTGAAAATGAAAAGGGTGTGAAGATTGGGCTTGGTACCAGTCATATAAAGCTTTTTGCTGTTCTGTTCCCATACCGTCGTGGTCGTATTAATCAATTTCAGGCAAATTCGGGAGCACGGCGTGTTGATTTTCTTGGGTATTGAAAAAGTGTAGAAAATAGTCTTTAGCCATTTCTGTTATTCCAAACGTTTTAGTCATAGCTAAAGGTATAGCCAAATAGCTCACGAAATCTTTAAACTGTACGTTTCCCACTTTCATGTAAACGGTCGTGAAAATTCAGTTCCTTGTTCTAGAAAATGTTTCAAAACAAATTGTCCGTCGTATCCAGAGAAATTGTGAGCAATGACTGTAGCGTATTGATGACAGTTCCCGTAATGATTCACCTTCTCTTCCTTCCAGGTGTCGTCAGAAAGAGTATGGGAGCCACGAAATATCTTTTCACCTCCCACTGGAATCACGCTACAATTCCGACAGTGACTAAATAAAGGTTTCTGAATACAGTGGTGGCAAGCGCGATGAGTCACACAACTGTATGAATGTGAATTCTAGTATCTTGAGAACATTCAAAGTCAAAAAAGATAAAATCAACACGATGTTTTTTTTTTCTTGTTCTGGTCATTCAATAATGTTGACAGGTTCATTGTTATATCTCTGAATATAACATTGATGATCCAACTTGACGACTTGGCCACAAATACGACATCGTTTCTTTACTGCACAAACGTGTGACTTTTTGTACGAACATGCTGTCCATAAGTTGGACACACTGTCAATAAATCACAAACAAATTTCTGTTGCTGGAATTGTTTTATGCGATGCGGCTCATAACATGCTGAAGTCACAAATGTTCGTATGCAGGTAGACCATCGAATCATTTTCTGTCATTCAGAAACACAAGGTCTGGACGCAAAACATGTATGCTCCCGATGGTTGAATCCTTGATCACATTTGTCACAATATTATATGTTTCCGATAAATCCAGTGATACCAGCAATGGCATCGAAATGACTTACGTGATGATTGACGTGAATCTATTTTCCGTCTTGAAAATGGGGTCCTCGAATCAGGAGATCTACACGAACGAATTGAGTGTAAACTTTCAACGTATAACGAAGGCCGAGCACGTCCTGAAGTTTTTGCAATTCAAGAACTCCACATACGGTTTATTTGGAAATTCCTGCTTATTTAAAAAATATTTCAGCTCCTCTTCGTTTTTTGGCTATGTCCGATTTGATAATACTTTCCCATAATCGTTTCCATTCCGGTGTATCTGTTTTCTCTTCCTGAGCTCAAGCGACCACAATCCCATTTGATCTTTATGGTTGTTAATCTGGACGATATTTTGTTTGGTACTGGGAAGTTGATATACCGATTAAATGTTTTTGTTTTGGCAGTTGCTTTAAAGGACGGTAGACGATTTAAATATTTGATTTGACTAGGTTTCCTCTCTCTCCCTATATACAGAGCCTCCTCTATCTAAGAGGATACACTCATTCAGTTTCAGTCTGTTAAGATGGAAGACCCACAACAGATCACACCTCTATTCAGAGATTTACAGAGAGTCATTTGAAAATACATTTACAACAAAACTTCTGGTGCAAGTTCAATTCAATAAATGATGAAATTAACAATCTTGAAATAGTCCAACCTTTTCATATGAACTGCTATTTCATTTTCAGAAGGAATTTTATTATTTTTTTACTATTTACAGTAACGTTTAAATACGACTTGCAATTTACGTTTGTTACCATTTAAATTTATATGGATTTCACTTTCCAGATTTTCTTGTAAATTAAATGGAAGGCGACCAAGACAAAAATGAAAATAAATACAAGGTTACCAAAGAACCTGGGACAAAACGACTCAAATATTGCACGTTACAACTTCAGAGCATAGCACACTACGTGAAAGAAAAATTCCAACAGGACGATCTATTATTTGATACCTGGTAGTATATCTGTTTATTTTATTTTGTTTATTTGATCACAAGCAAAAATCGTTAAAGCCTGCTTTAAATTCAGTAACTTATTTTGCAAAGTTTTCTGGACTGCATGTGTATATTGACAAAACCAGAGTGATCTGGTTAGGTTGTATGAAAGGCAGCAATTTACTAGTTTGCTCCGAAATAAATTTTAACTGGGATCAAGGGTAATTCACAATATTAGGTGTAAAGGTCTGCATAAACCTTTAAGACATTGTTCAAATTAATTACAATTGTAAATTAAGAGATGTTAGGACTCTGATTATGAAATGGTCTAAAATAAATTTAACACCTTCTGGTAAAATTACTAAATCATTGGCAATGTCAAAATTGAATTATCTATTGTTGTCTTTACCAATCCTCGTCAACAAATATCAGAGGAGCTTAATTCCATTTTTTTTAAAAACTTTGTTTGAAATGTTTCAAACAATAGAATTAACAGAAATATTATTCCCATGGTAGACTACGCATGGTTGACACATATTCTTTTGTATATGCTTCAAAATGTTCATCGATTACTAGACTTTTAAATTCTGAAAACCAAAAATTGGTGAACTTACTACGCGTTCAATGTCCAGACTACTTTCAATTATCAAAGTTTGGTGTGGACTTTGTTAAAATGAATTAGCATATATTCAGTTCTTTTTGGGATTGTGCTTTTAAGGCTTGGATTTATTTTAATGTAAAATCTTCATGACATACGTCAATAGATTTTGTTCTTGGTTACCACGATACAGTTTTTCTACATCAACGGAAAAAATGCAACAAAGACTTTTAATTCCTGACGGATTATACGACCTCCAAATGTACATGAATAAAGTAAATGAGGGAGTGACTGTAAATGGAATCAACGAAAAAAGTATATACGTTGAATGTTTGAAACACAACTCAAACGTTAGAATAACTCCGAGTAACAATTAGACACTGTATTTCACCAGCTTAACAGAGCGTAATCCGATGTCCTTTCGCTGGTTAAGTTACAGTACTGATAATGTGTTTATAATATACCCTAAACAAGTATTTCATAAAAATAAGACAATTTTTTATTTTGTTTGTAGCTGTTGTTCTTTCACTTTGATTATTTAAAGCAACCGTTGTTGCTAGGTAACGCCAACCCTGACAAGGAGGAATCTAAATATGTATTAGACATGCATCTGATGCAAAGTTTCAGATCAGCCTCGGGTAAATCAGCCTTAATCTTGAGTTGTATAATGATGGGTATTTAATATATCAACTCTCTCTCTCTCTCTCTCACTGTATATATATATATATATATATATATATATATATATATATGTGTGTGTGTGTGTGTGTCTGTGTGCGTCTGTGTGAGTATTTGTATGTTTGTACGTGCGCATGTGTGTCAAAGGGAATACAAATCAAAGTGAAAGTTCAGTTACCTAAAAGTAGTTCACAGACAGCAAACATATTGACATATCAAAAGAGTTGGAATTGTCCAATAGTTAAAAAAGAAAATATGGACAGTAAAAAATTATTCTTTTAACTTCAATTCCTTCAAGCATTTCATAATTTGTAATTCCCCACTACTTAGTATACAGAAAGTCATATATTGAAATCCCAGAAATAGAATACTTGCTCGCCGCTGAGTTTTGAAGCACCCAAATATAATTATATAAGTTATTTTCTGCTTAAGTACAGTATTTGGACTAATACTGATAGTTAAAAAGGCGGAAATTATGTCTCTTGAGGGTTTTATTCATGTAGAGAATAGAAAAGACAAAAGATTCAGGAAAGATAAAATATAAGACAGAATAAATTAATAGACAGAATAAAAACGTTGAAATAAACAATGAAGAAAAATTGAACGCACATCAAATAGTTAGAAGATGACTATTATATATAATATAGCCAGTTTTGAGAAAGACTGCTCAAAACGTCATGCTTTGTAGAATTTCTGAACTGTCGAAGGCATTCACGAGCAAAGGGTGTTTAACCTCGATACAGCCTTTGATCAGATTGATGGGTGGGCTTAGCAGCAGGGAGGGGCAACATACCACCGTTTTGAGTAGAGGGAGGGATTACACGGGGATGTTTGCCCACAAAGCTCCCCCAGACTCAAAATGGTGGCAAGTGCCCCCACCCCCCGGCACATGACCTGGACCAGAAGGCACGTTGTTAGGCTGGCATAGACCCACAGACGAGGCTGGTCCTAAATCCTCTTACAGAAATATATTGCGTCATATATAATGATAAGTCGAGGACCCACAATACGTGCGAGAGGCTGCTGCTGGGAAGAACAGAGCGATGCGAGGCGCCATGTGTCATGAAATTCTGCAAGGTGTACCATCAAAGGCTTAGAAAGGGTCATGCGATACCAGTGCCATGCTGTTCATGTGGACAGGGGACGTGTACAGAGGCGCAGCTGTGTCGGGCGTGCGGTAACCACAAGGCAAGGAGTAAACTGCAGCGCATGGAATAAAAGGCCAGGATGCAGTTTAAGCTGGTGATTGCCCAACTGCTCATCAAAGTGTGTGTACGCTAGGGAGCAAACAATTATTTTTTTGCTGGGGAAATGTGCTGTGTGATATTTACTCTAGTCCATTAGAGATACGTTGCATAAACAAATCGTATAGTGCGCAAAGATGACACATGCGCAACGGACGCGTGCAACGCGCAAAGAGTACGTGACACTGACGGGAGTCTGGCCCCGTTTCCTCAGGAGTCCATCAGCATTGCAGCGGCTTTCAAAACAGATTGACCGCCTGGGAGCGGCCCGTGCGGCAGAGCGAAATGGGGCAAGAATTTGCCCGCCTCGGTGCCGATGAGCCCGTGGTGTCATTTGATCTCGATCGGATAGCGCCGCACCCCGTGTCTATTCTCAGAAACGTAGACCGAGGTTGGTACCGCAGCTTCCGAGATCCTAAAGATGAATTGGAAGTCGACGAGACGATGCACGTCTACATTTCGAGCCGAACAGGAGGATCCTTTAGGGTTCGGAGATATTAATCTCGCGAAAGGCTACATGGTGTAGGGCGGGCGTCTGATTCAGGACAGCCAGATGAGAGAGGCGCGCGCGACTTCCATCCTCGCGGCCCTCACCGTGAATAAAGAATACTTTATTCGCGTTAAGTTCATCTCCCAACGAAGGACGCGGATGAGTACCCGTAACGGACAAATTTGAAATTTGAGCGGAAGCACGTAGGGGCGGGGAAGTGGTCAGAATTTCAATGAGCCCTGCTACAAAAACGCTTATCCGCTGACATCAGTGGTATACGGCCTCAGCGAAATGCGGAAGCCCGACCTCAAAAACATGGTTGCCCTCAGGGAGGGTGATATTAACTGCGTTGCGCGGCGAGTGGTGGAACATTCTAAAAACGCCGACAGAGGGTAGACCCTGACAGAAGCCCGCCGCAAGAAGCTGTTGATCCAGGAAAGGCTGGTCCACAAAACGGGAGCAACCCTAGAGAAAAGGCTAAAGCGAGCAATAATACTAAGAGACATTGCCGACGGCGATATTAACAACAGTAGGCACTACCGCTGGTCAAGATGGCAGGCAACGGAGCTCATTTACCACAACGGGCACTCTTGGTCAGCAACCCTCCACTTCAGAGCAACGCGCAAAATATAAGTACCGCACCAAGTTGTTTGAGGGCAAGCGTGTCTCTTTCAGGCCAATCGGTCGCGTCACAGACACCGCAGCCGCAGACCGCACCGCAGTTTCATGAATGGCATCAATCTTTTTTTTTTTTTTACCTATCTCACCGTTTATGGCTGCCACAACGGCAGGCAGCCGTAGCACCCCACTTAGTGCTGCGCTTTGCAGACTCGTTCTCCGCGGTTCCAGCTCAAAACAAATCTCCTGGGGTACAGATACCCAAACAGCCGTTCGGCTAGAGTACCGTTTAACCTCTCCACAATGCCTTGCGCATGGTTGACGCCCTCCTCACCCTGCCTCACCTGCACGTTTTGCTTAGCCAAGAGTTGCGACCATCAACTCCCGGCCGGGGTCAACCTGCAGAAGTTTGGGGTCACTTTAGCTATCCTCTCTTGTAGATACGTGCCAATGCGTCAGCGATTTTGCAAGCTTCCTTTGCGGTCAAGTGCTCGGCCTCCTTGTAACGACTGGGAACATCAACCACGGTCAGCGCATACTTTTACGTGTATCGCCCAACCTTGTCGTGTGGCAGAAATAAGAGGCCGTCCTGATGCACCTCGTTAGAGGCTTGAACATCAAACCACACCCGGAGAATTTCGCTCGGCGCGGGTAGGTAAATCTGCCACTCCCTGGCAACATCTTGTGAGACTTTGGCGACTTCTGACAGCTTTTTGATAGCTGCCACGCCCTTTAATTATCCTTGCGGGCTGTATTATATTGCCGTGAGCTTAGTATTCATCACGTTTTCACGGATGATTTGTCAGCTATTGGTCCATAATCTAGAAGCTACCGCTCCAATTTGCCAGCGCCTAAAAACAATAGCCGGTTTAAGATTTACCCAAGTTACTGATGTTACGCAGTAGATTATCCAGCTGTTCAAGCGCGTCTGCTGTTATTGGGCAGCCAAGCGTTTCAAACTTGCGAACCGGAATTGTTTCAATGCGACCACATCGATTACAGCGTGCAGTCTACCCCATAGCTCTTCGGCTAGACCCATTGCTTATGTGCGAAGAGCAAACAAAGTCTGAAAGTTTTTCAAACATTTTTGTAGATGGAGATTCCAGCTCCGGCAAGTTCGCTATAATAAAGATTTGTTCATATGCCAGCTAGTCGGAATTTGGAGCATAAAAGTGTTGACTTCCTCCAGTCAGCACACCCATGCAGTCCTGCCACTCACCTACTACGATATACAGTCAGCTCGAAGTGTTATCATTCGCCATAAGATGACTCTCCTCTTTTTAAATAGTTTTGAATGATTGGAACTTTACTATGCCATGCACGTACAATATGAATGAGTATACAGTCACCTGTCTGTGGAACTTTACTATGCTGTGCATAAATTAAATTCTGGAAATCTATATTGTGGTAGTGAAGCTGTTGTTATTGGGCCACCAACACCCGTAGACATTTTAAAACGTTAAATGAAGATTTCTTAAACTTGGTGTTTTTTTTATACAATAAGACCGTGATAGTTATTAACGTTTAAATGGCCCACCTCAGTGGTTAGTTTTAGGCCCTCTGGTCACGGTGTCGCTTTTACAGTCACGGCATCGGTCTTTCAAAGTTTGTCCCGGTAACGAGAAGAATAGAACCACACAGAGAACAAAATACATAGGCATGGCATGATAAGAATGTTTTTACTCAGTCAGACGAAGTAAAGTAAAGAGCGAGTTCTTTCCCTCTTGAACCTGGCGCAGCCTGTGGAGACACTAGTTAGTTTACAATGACAATATAGAGGCGCCGTAGTAGGCCTATTAGCCAAACATGTGTACTGGCTGCTCTCGAATAAGGGCAGTTACGCTTGAGGCGCATACGGTTCTTTCGAGTGCATTAAAAAAGCATGCGCAAAAATAGACCACTTTGGCGTTGCATCTTTTGTGCCAGTTATTGGAAGGCCGCATCGTACGGCGGAGGAGAGCTGGGGGTAGGCCTCGAATAAGGAGGTTGTTTTTGTCCCAATGGTTTTGTTGCTTTCATGATTTCTGTTGCTTGGAAGGCCAAAACACATCTTATTATGAATTTCAAGGGAGACTTTTTATGATCTCCTCTGGAGCTTTTGCTCTTTCGTGGGCCATCAATTCGTTTTTGTCACTTCGTAAATGACAACCGATGTGTAGGCCTTGTGTGTGTTAGATCGTATTTCGCTTTTGAGCTTCACGTATTTTTCATACTCATCGAGAATGAGCTTAACTCCTCGGCGGAGATTGCGTTATAATCCAACGCCTTTGATATGTGGTCCGCGATCGTATTAAGTTTGCCATCGGCCAAGACGAAGATTTCATCATGCTTTCTGACTTTCATAGTGAGGCGGTGGCTAATAATATTTCCTGCAATGGAAACAAGAACGCAGCTCAAATCAGTGAAGTAGTAGTAAAAGGCTAATTTTGGCCCCACATCAAATCATAATTTTTCTAAGTCACGAAGTACCAACGTTAGAAAACAGCAATTTGGCCCCACCTTGCTTATTTTTGTACTAAGTCACGGAGCAGCAACGTTTTGGTTAGACCCCGGGCGTCGTGGGGAGGTGGGTCTAAGGCATGATTCTGGGGGTCATGGTAGCATAGCATCCGGTGCTTGACTATCACCAACACACCAATTAGAGACGCGGTATGTCTCGGGGATGCCTGAAATGAGTGTTAATAGTTTGAAACGTAAGCGGCTCGCAGACAGTATGGGGGAGGAGTCATCTGACGATGAAGGCATCACTTTTAAGTGCAAAGATTATTCCGACTATTCAGACGAGGAGGTTGAAGACTACACAGAACCGCCCAACACATTTGAAACACTGTTTCCCGTGGCCGTCAGCATATATCATTCCATCCCTCCTCCCTCAATAGACACCTTGCGAAATCGTTTCTTTAACGCCTCGGAAGTAGAACTTATGGAGCACATATATACGCTCGATGACCCCTGCAAAATAGGGCAGCTAAAAAGAGCTTTCGATCTTGTCAACTATAGCTCATAAGTCGGTGGAGCGCTCGGCTCGGAGAGATCGGGCAGGCTAGAGGAAGAATAGATGACGCAGCTTAAGCTGTACCCTCGCCTAACGTTTTGATAAAAATCTGTGTGAGCATCGGACTGACCTTGGTTCAGGATCGCCTTTTGTCGACATCACTGATGGCTACTGAGACATGTACCGTTCTGGAGGAGGCCCTTATGTCGTTTTTAAGGGTTGCATAGTTATTCATATAATCCTAAATGAGTGTGAACTCATCGTTGGACAGAGTAGCATCCCGGAGAGTTCGCGAGACTAAATCTGCGAAGGAGCTAAGTTTGCCCTCGGGCAGGACTCGAATCTGATCGTGCCTTTGAGCCAGCGAGAAGAGACCACACACAAGTGATACGCCTTCCAAGCGATAGCGAGAGGAGATATCAAACTCATTACCAGGAATTCCCCCCACCACCCGCTCTCCGCGCGCAAGGAAACGTAGAGACCATTAACAGTTGCCATATTGGAGTTTCCTCTAGAGTAAGTAAGATGAGGCCTAACATCTTAAACGTCAATTGAAAAACCGGCCACCGAAGTTCAAAAGATAGCGAAGCTAGTAGGGCGTACAGAGTCATCAACATACGCCTTTGTAGCAGCTTCTTTTGGAGCGGTTGGTTCTCCCACATCCACTATTTTATGAGCTTTCATATCCAGTGGGGTGGATATAGCCCCATCGAGGTTGACGGTACCAACTCTGTCAACGTATGCTTTGGTAACAGCGTCTTTTGAATCGACAGGCTCCCCCATACTCACGATTCTGTTGTCATTCATGTTTAAGGGATCCCACATGGTATCACCAGCTTTGGCCAGATTAGAAAGAACCAGTTCGTGGTCCTTGGCATCAACAGAGTCTTTGGTTGCTGTGTCTTTAGGATTTGCTAACCCCGCGATTCTATTCGCATTCATGTTTAGAGGGCCCTGAACGGGTGCACCCTGATTTTTGATGGAATAGTCAACGTAGGAGTTAGGCGCCGCGTCTAGAGAGGTTACGGGATTTGCTATTAATGTAATTTTATTTTTGCCCATATCCAAGAGACCAGTCATGCTATCGCCAACCTTGAAGACCTATTGCTCATTTTGTCGGTTACATATTCTTCGAAGGTTTTGACTGTAGCATCAAAGTACCGTTTTCTCACCGCATTGTGGTCCCTCGTAGGGGCAACAAAACCGGTGATTCTTTTTGATGCCTTATTAAGGTCAACGCTCATGGTGTCGCCAGCCTTAGCCACCCGGAGAGCGACTTGCTCGTCAACATACCTTGTCGAGCCACGTCCGTTTCAACAGCGTACTTTTTCACAACCGATTCTTGGTCGTCAACGTCCTCTTTTTGTGGCAGCATTTTCTGGTCCAGTGTGGTTTACCACGTTGCGGACGGCCCGCCTGGCAGTCTCCTTGGCCTGCGACCTATCAAACGGCCTACCAGCGTCACGCAGCGTGCCGTCCGACTGGAAGACGGTGAGGCCTTTAGGTTCCTTTACATTATCGGCGAAAACAACCAGGTCGCTTGGGTCAGAGGCATCGACATGGTTGCTGTAGTCTACCGCCAGCTCGACCTTGGTAGCATACAGGGCGAGGTCCGCGGGAACCTCGGGTACCGCCTCGTCTTTCAGCGAGCGCTTGAAGATGTATACCTGAATGACGCATATGGTCACAGCCGGCTTGTTTCTAAACGAACCGGCGGGTCAGCCACAGCGCCGCATCCAGCAGTGCGCCGGGTGTCGGATCGCGATTCAGCACCTCGATGGATGCGTGGCCGTAGATTGGGCTGTCGCCTTTCTTCTGAACAGGCAGGGTCGAGTGGTAAGCGAAAGGATCAATGGGTCGCCGCCGCGGACTCGGCGGAGGTATGCAACGAAATCGGTAGCTGCGCTAGGCCATACGAGTCGAAGTGGAGTAGACGGTCAGGTGATGCCCGGAACGCCACCCAATGAGTCCCGCGGCTTTGCGAGTTGTCGAGGTTAACAATACCGGTCTCGTGTCCGCTACGCCCCGGCAGGCGCAACAGCTAGTCTTGGATGTCGACGCCCGTGAAGCGCTTCAAAGGCCTAGCGAACTGCAGCATGTCAAAGTTGGAAACTGCCCTCGTCACCGCCGCCGCGCCTTGTCATTTTTTGGACCTGCGGCCGACGGTGTCACCCATAGTCTTTTGAGCAGCCAGTTGACCAGCCGATCCACTGCAATGAGATCCGCCGCGTTGCCGGCAACCGCTAGGGTTGAGATGAGATCGCCGCCATATTGTCAGCAACTGTCAGAAAATGAAGAAGAGCAAATAGTGGAAAGATGCCACCTTCTTTTTGCATGGCCTTTAGTGCTGCGACGGAAAGATTAAAGTCAACGCCGCGCTGGGCCTTTCGAGCAGCTAGGAGACCCGTAGCCTGGGAGGCCATTGGCATAATAGGATGACGCCAGTGGAGCTCTCCAGCACCCAGCCGCAGCTCAGTACTACGGCGGGCTCTTCACAACGTGGCAAGCATGTCCAGCTGTAAGGGACACAATGTGTCGTTCGTGTGACATCGCGCGTATGTCTTCATATGCCTTAAACTTTAATTTGTATGATCTGGTAAGGCCTCGACTACTGTCATTCGTTCTCCAATCCCCTCAAACAACATAGTTTTATTCGAGAGGATGACGGCTAAGGCTCGGTAGACGGTGCTGGCGGGGTCCGGGTGGACGTGGGCTCTAGAGTACATGTCTACGACCAAGAAGCTCAGCATCCACAGGGCAAGCTTCGTGAGGGTGATCTTGCCTTCGTCCTCAGGCATTAACAAGATGCGCAGAAGATGGTGTCGTCGTCGGCGTTTTGCGGGTCAGATACACCGTCTGTTTGGTCTCGAGGATGACCTTACACACGTTCCGGCACAAGCCAAAAGATATGAGTTAGCGGGATGACGCAGGAAACGTTGCCGTGGGCGTATAGTTGTACGTTTCACTGTTCGATGCCCAGGTTGAAGTTGGCGTTAGCGGAGACCAACTTCATGCGGTAAGCAGGGTCTGGATTGGTGCCAAGTTTCGCCACTCGTAATATAATGTATGGGGCATCATCGGAAGTGTATGTGTCGTCCTTTACGAACATCATTGTTGGTCGACGCCGACTTGGCCTAGCCAAGCCTCCAACTGGTGGTTGTCGACGATCAAACAGCGCCATAATCCCATTGTTGCCTACTGCGGCGTAGTCGCTGTCGTCCGACGCCTTTGAGATCCGACCCACGACCTCGAGGTAGGCCTCGGCAGGAAGGAAGTAACGGGAGTTGTCCTTAACCAATCGGTCCACCCGACCCTTTTGGTTGGGGTAGCGGGCCTTATACGTGTAGTATTGCAGGTCGCGCAGCACCGGCGTCTCCATGTTGAGGGCGGGGTCCTGCACGTCCTGAAAGGAAGCCATTGCCAACTCCAATAAGGAGAGCGGTGCATGCCGGAGTCCCCGGATAAGTTAGCGACAACAGCATCGCGCACTACTTCAGCCGTCATGTCAACCTCATCGCGCCACCCCAGCAGTGTCCGCAGACTGGAGGGCGCGACGTCCTTTCAGTCATTCCAAGGGTGATCACTCCTATGCACAGGTTCACCAGGAGCCAATGACACTGCAGACAGAAAAGAGGATCTTAGTCCATGTACAAAAGGACAGTGCCCAAAAGACACAATGAAAAGCACATAATACAGAAAGGAAAACTGTCGTGGGGAAATCCGTAGGTAACACAACGCATGTTATGTGCAGTTGTGTTACCTGCTACCACCTGATGAGACCTATGGAGAGGTCGAAACAGTTTTCTCAGAATATCAAGACATAAATAAAGAAATAAACAAACAAACAAACAAACAAACAAACATATTCTATAATAACATGAACTGACTGACTGACTGTCTGACTGAATGAATTAATGAATGAATGAATGAATGTAGCATTGAATGAATGAATGAATGGAATAGTGTATGTATGATTTAAGATAAAACTGTCGTACCAGAATAGTGAAATAAAATAAAGACCAGTCTCTCTTTCTTCCTTATATCCTCCTTACTCATAACAAACAATCATCAATGCATAAATCTATTAATCAATCAATCAATCAATCAATCAATCAATCAATCAATCAATCAATCAATCAATCAATCAATCAATCAATCAATCAATTAATCAATCAATCAATCAACTAATCCCATTTAACCATGCAACCAGCAAGCCAGCCATGTCATGCTAATGTACATTTCTATATGGATGTAGGTAGGTGGGTGGGTTTCAGGGCATATCATTATACCTGTAACTTTTCCATATCACAATTTCAACTGTAGCATGCAGTTTGGAAATTCACCATGTCCAAAATAATTCCCATATCCTATGCAGTACTGCCTATTTGTTGTTGATATGATGGGGTGCCAGGCTGAGGTGATCCGCATTCACACACACAAACTATTGTGGCATAAATGCGATGCATCTAACTCTTTTGAAATGTTTACACTTCTCATCTTTATTGTGAATGCCAGTCTATGGACATGTTTCTTTTTCCAAATGTTAGTCTCAGGGTCCCTATATGACAATAGCCCATATAACCTATTTGATGTTACATTGCCTGTCCAAAGTATACAAATACTGTCAGGTACTGGCACAGATTTGAACAAGATTTTCTCTGACAGAATTTCAAAAATATCCGCCTTTGTAACTTGTATAAGATGCAGAAATACATACATGCTGATAATAATGAGTATCAATCCCACAGGGCGCATTAAAAAAAAAAAAAAAAAAAAAAAAAATTAAAAATTATTTTAAATTTAAATTTTTACAAATATTTTAATTTTTTAATTTTTCATTTCATAGTTCTATTTTTAAAAGTTATATACACAAAATGTCCAAATTTCATGCATCTACCTTCAATAATAAACTCAGGATAACAATTTAAACTTTTATAACCTATCTACAGTCAGTAATCAGACCACAATTAATTTTCCTATATAGTCTCAACATTTGTTTGTCAGTACTGAACTTTCCACTGTGTCCAAATCCTAATAAATCATATGTTGCTGTAAAGTATCTTCAAAGATGAACTCACGCTGAAGTTCTTGTCAAAGGTTAACCGGCATTCTTGTGAATGGCTGGACTGTAAACAAAGCAACGTGCAATGAGTCACAGATTTCACTTCCGGATCAGCACCAATGCCTCATTACTCACTGTGCACTGTCGCCAAAATACACACAGACAACCACACTATAATGCTCATATTCTAAACAATAACCAATTTCCTTTAAATCAATACTAAGAATGACTAAATCTAATGCATACATCACCACCAAAATGAGAGAGGAAAAAAGGATCTAAAAATAGACTCGGACTACATTCGTAGGTACTGAACCGGAAGTATTAATTGTGTCCTGATTCCTATCAGGGTCAGACATTTTCACCTGAATGGAAAAAAACTCAAATAAATGTGTCTGAAATACTGCTGCAAAGTTTCAATGAATTTGATGCATGCATATAAATTTTATCGGACACCATTGTATTACAAACAGTATGAATTTCAAAATGGCCGACTGTGAACAATGCACAAAACTTAAAGTTGAATGGTGAATTTATTAATTAAGATAAACACTTGAAATAAACTGTAGTTAGTTTTTAGTCCTCATACAAATCTGGAAATTACTAGAAATTAAACCTGGCTGCTAAACTCTCTGTGGAGAGTCAATTTTAAAATATGATACATATTTTTATTTAAAAATTTGAATTTAAATTAAATTATCATGAAAATTTAAAAACTCAAGTTGACAAATTTTGTTCTTTTGCAACATGTCTCCAATCCTTTATCACAAACATCAATGGTTTTCCTTATCAGGTGTGAAGTAATTAAACCAGGGCCTGTCAATAATAGGTAGCACCTGAAATCTGGTAGCATCTGAATACGCTAGTTAGGGGTAGTAACTAAGGTAGTGATGTAATTTTCACCCCTTAAGGGGAGGAGCTGTTAGATGCTAGGGATCCAATGGTATTGAAGAGTTCGTGAAGTTCTATGATACCAGGGCAGCACACCTTTTCCCAGTTATATAAGGGGGAGAGAGGATAATTCTTGTACTTTTACATGCAGTTATTTTATCTGAAACCATGAAAGGGTACACCAAGAAGAAGAAAACTTTTTTTAAACCAGGAAATATTCCACATAACAAAGGGGTCAGATTTCTGACTGATGATACTCTACCAAGTTCCAGTGCTGCATCTGCTCAAGTGACCAGAAGAATGGATGCAGACAAGTTCTCTCTCATGGCAGTGACGAAGCCGACAGGTGGGGGTCTCCAGTCAGTTGTGGCACCAGACTGTAATGGCACACCTGGGTCTGCTAGAATTCTATGGCCATCATCGAAAGCAAGACTGACCCTGAAAGAGACAGAAGTGAATCAGCATGAGGGGACATGTATGATCTGTAGGAATAAAAATGTGGAAATCTGGAATGATATCATCCATCATCATGCAAATCAAGACAACAGATGTGAGACCTGATTTCAAAATTGCTAATGAAACAAAATGGGGACTTGCTTGGAAGCATACTATGATATGTAAAAACTGCAGTTTTAAGTCACATGAGTATTAGCTGTATGACGAGATAAAAACAGCTAAACCTGGGCCAAATCCTGCTGCTGTAAATATGACGTTTCAAGCTGGACTACAGGATACACCAATGGGCAACACCAGGGCTAGATATATAGTTGCAGCCTCTTACATTCCACCACCTAGTAGAACATCTATGCAAAGGGCTTCCAACATTGTAGGTCAAGCTACTGTACAGCTAAATGAAATGGATATGGCAGACAATGGGCCCTCATCAAGTGACTCATCTAAACATGACAGAAAGTGATAAGAATATTCTCCTGGAAGTGCTGAAAATGAAACTTTCCTGTGATGTTGTACAAAGACTGCAACTTAATACAAACACGCAGAAATGTCAGGCTGTGAACAGATCAATCAGTGTTTCCGTACCTAAAAATGTCAACTATTCAAGAAACTTTGAGGCAAGAGTGCATTCAACAATACACAGACTCAATAACAGACTTGGATCATCTCTGAAAACAAAAGTAAAACACTTGGGGGTATACTTTCACCAAGTACTCTGAGATCACTGGATCAAATGGATAAAACACTGTACTTACCATCATTTGTATCCAAAGTATCCGGAAAACAGGAAATGTGTACTGGAAAGACAGGGATATATGATACAGGCTCATCTAAGGTACAGAACTCAGCCCAGAACAGGAAGTCATGCTGGGATCGTTGACGCGTTTGCCCACCTTGGTGCTGTCCGCCCCCAGGGCCGTGATCTGCCGCTGGACTTCTTTGTTGATGGCATCGATCTCGTAGGCATCCGACGGCAGCTGGACAGCCTTCCAGGTCGAGCTAACGTCGGAGGATAACACAAGCAGGTTGGCTTGATGCTGACGTTGGGCCAGCTGTAGTAGACCCGCAGACCTGTACGTCGCGACCACGAGGGGGCTTGAGCGGCGTCCGGAAGACAACGTAAAAACGTCAGCTGCTTCGAGTTCGCCGAGACCATCTAGGTGTGGAGTGGTCTGCTCCCGGATGACCCGAAGCTGTGAGATGCCTTTACGTCGAGATTGTTGATGGCGCGCTCGAGTATCTTCATGTCGACGCCTTAGGGTGAGTCGTAAACTTTATCACAAATGTCTCTAATTAATGACCGGTACGTGGACCTGTCCATGGCGTTGGCTTGAAACAGCCGGCGACAAATGGAGCCGATCTCGTTTAATAGATAGGGGGATATGTTTCCGGTTCTGTAGGTCACGATGAGCGTTTCTACGCGGCTTTCAAGTCTTCCACATTGTCGGGGAAAAAGGACGCGGCTCACGCCTCAGTCCTTGGTAGGCCTTTGCCAGTGTTTTTCATTGCTTGATGGAGCCTGGTGAATTAGCGAACAATATCCGTCATTATCATATCATAATTGTTCGACAGGTTCCTCTCATGTATGTCCTGGCTGCCCGTCAATCGGTTTAAGAACCACTCCTTATACTCTTGCGTCGCAACCTCAAACTCTTCACCTGAATATTTCCTTAGTTCTGGAGGTGCGTTCGGTTTGGTCAGTAGCCATTGACAGAGGGTATCATGTTCCTCTTCTGACTGCGACATTAGTTGCGGTATTGGAATCTGAGGCAGTGGATGCGAAACAAGTTGCGACACTATGTATTGACCACTGTGATACTGGCTGCGGCACAGCCACGGCACTGGCTGCAGTACTGGTTGCGTAACAAGTTGCAACTCTGGCTGCGGTACCTGCTGCGTCGTTTGAGGTCACGCCCCAGCTTCGAGTTGAGACGTTGCCGCTGCTGCCTCCTCTGGTGGTCATGTTACAGGAGTACGCCCGGCAAATGCCCCCTCAGCAGGCAGGGCCAGCTCTCCCCTTACACACATGACCCTTTTTAAAAACCGTTCATAGTCGGAACTTGCGACTTTTTTGCGCCCGGATTCTCGCAATGCACATACTTTGGCCGTGAATCGACGAGCCTTGGTATTGATGTTTTTTTATCGCCTGCGTTTAACCGGATTTGTTTCCTGTTGGGTGGAACATCGGCCGCGGCCATCAGAGGTCCATTTTTTATAATATACTGGCGACCCTCTTCGGCAAACATTTTGCGGTGCGGATGTCAGTTGAGAGGCATACGTGGTCGGGTCCTTCCGCGCCCGCATAGAGACCTGTATGCCGCGCGGAATGTCTTCCTGAGGCGCCGTTGTTTTTTTCCCCACTCATCAATCTCGCTCAATTCACGTTCTTCGTCTCCTCGCGGGTTTTTTGGGCGACCTTTGCGTTATGACAGGTGCAAGCTTTTTCTGGACCTCAAAGACTGTCTCTTCCAACTCGAACTGCTTAAAGGAAAGCTTGTCGTGCAACGCGCTGCGCGCAGCAATGTGCTCCTCCAGCAGGTGTATTTTATCTTCGGCGCTGTTCATCTTTGTTAATGGCATTTTCACGGCAAATCTAGAAAGAAATGACAGATTACTACGCTGGAGATGGTCGAACACAGGCTGGCTCTAATTGCATATCCACTCGCGGTCCAGGCCAGCCTGAAACTGGTGCTGGTCAGGTAAACGGTGGCGATGATATGTGGCGCTGCAGTCGCCTTGGCTAAAACGCAACCGAACTCGCGCCAGTCCATATCGGCGGCACACCATGTGGCATTGTCGTTGCGCAGGCTGTGGGCGTCGGTCCTGCAGAAGAAGATGATCACCTTAGGTATGTGGGCGTACCGCTGGGTTAGGTTCAGTACGTCGGCGTTTTTGTACCTTCTGCGGCTGGTAGGATTCTATTGCCCTTACAAGATCACATCATCGTAAACGATCACTTTGTTCTTGTCGCGATCAAGGGGGTAAGACCTTGAGGCGTCGTAGACGCTAGAAAAAAAATGCTACCGGATCCTCCGCGTCGTCTTTTACAAGTTGGCCGCCACCGGCCGCGCAAAGCAGTACGATTTTCTCACGGATGGTTGTGTCACTAATCTGCCGCAGCACGTCGTAGGACGCTTGGTCGTCTGCGCTGGGGGTGACCGCATACAGCCGGTCCCACTTTATCCAGCGCTTCAGATGGTTAAGCAGCAGCTGGGTCTTGCTGCTGCCTGATGGACCGATCAACAGCGCGCGAACACGGTCGAGAGGTAGGGACAATGATGCCGTGGCTTTAAATTACCCCGTTTGGCTGAAATGTCGTGGTGTATGCCAAGAATTGAGAGATGACCCGGCTTACTGGCGCAAGGCCGGTTGACCCCATCCGCGCCCCGCCTGCGGCACCTGCGGCCCTTAAGGGAAAGCCACCGATCCGGTATGATCGCTGGATACGTACTCGACCAATGGGAAATCACTGGTCAGTCCGTCATATACCACCCAAATAGGTTCCCCGATGGAGGTGGTGATAGGACGCCTTGCCGTGGGTTCGTGCGAAAAGAAATACGGGTCTTATCAGAAGATACCCAACTATCTCCCAAGGGTATTCTCATCCAGCGAAATGCTCATTGAGTCAAATTGGAGGTCTTACGCTCTACGTCGTGTCTTCTGAGTATATGTCAAAAGAGCAGATTGCGGAGATTCGGCCCCTACGGGATACGGGGGTCTCTGCGGCGGTGTATGTGGCTTGGACGTATAAAACGATTATGCCCTTCGTGCTGTGAATCTGATGGCCCATAAGGAGGATCAAGGTGAAGAACCTTCCGCCAGCGATAGTACTTGTCTAATAGCCGTCTTTGTCACGGCTCATTGTTCTGGCATATCAACCGCAAATACTTAGGTCTCGATTAGGGAGTTCATAAACTCTTCAAACTCTGTATCGGCCTCCACCTGTGTCTGGACATATACTCCGGTCGTGATCTCATAGGGTCGGATCAATTGTTTTGTGTCCAGCGGGAGGAGGCTCGTCTTTGTCAGATTATATACCCATATCTGGTGTTTTTGCTGCGTATGAATGCGTTGGTGTGGCGAAACTCCCTTCTATGTGTTAGACTCTCGAGATATTGCTTATGCTGGAGGTCAGCCTTAATAGTCAATCTCATAACACTCTTGGCCCTTTGTGACTTTACACTGTCTCCTCGCAGGATAGAGTACATCTTGGGGAGGGGGGTCGGCCCACACATTCAGCGATAGGTACTCCGTTATATTCGTTTAAACGTTCCTACCACCTTCTTGTTAACGTTGCAATGTAAGGGGTGACCTTCCGGAAAGTCACTTGTATCGTAGAGGTCGGCGTTCCGCGCCATGTCCGTATAGATGTATTTCTTCTCTATTTCCAGCAGCAGGCTGTCGGTTTCGGTTTAAAGTAGCTGGTCTTTTGCACCGTAACGCGCCTTTATGTGATTATAGGAAAAGTAATACATCAAATATTTCCATAGATCGAGAACGGCCTGGCCTGTGTAGATAGGGTGATTAAGATTGAGGCTGGCTTTGGTTGAGTGTACCACCTTGAGGTCATTCTCAAAAATCTTACGGGTCCATAAAGCTGGGTCAGCAATCAGCCGTCGTAGTTTGTCCTCTTGACCATCATACTGTACCAGATTAACACAGATGCGTTTCCGCATATTTTGCATAGTCTTGCCAAAGAGCTGCTTAAAGTAGCCCTTGTAGGAACTATTCGTGGTCTTATCCCGCGGGATCTGGTCAAACTATAGCGCCCTATGAATCTTGGTGATGCGCATGCCAATGCTTGTGTACAGTTGTAAGCTTCTGTAATGAATGACGTATCGCTCTTTTTTTATCAGTTTGGGTACCTGCTTCGTACATTCGGTGTAGCGACCCAGCTTGTTCATCAGGCAGTGCTGATAGGAGGATAACCACTCCTTTGGGATAATGATGGACTCGGGGGTAGTGTAAAGTCACTATGAGCATCGTGCAACTCTACCTGATAGTCCAAGTCCACATCTAGTATCTAGCCTTTGTGGGCGTCTGGGGCAAAGCTACTTAAATCAATCTCTTCGGGATTGGTCCAGCGAAAGCCACCCGTGGGTAGGCTCTGCGTCATGACATAGCCATAAAGGTTATTGGTACCCATATAGACGATACAGGTGGTGGGCTTATAGGGGTCGTAGTCCAGTCGGGGCACTTGGGGTTGTTAGCATTTGCGTATCGCTTACTGACCATGGAGGTGCAACCTTGGATGCATCTCTCGACAAAGAGGTACATTTCAATGTCTGTCAGTAGCTCGAACTCTGTGCCTGTGGTTTGAGAGGGTCGTCCCAGCTAAAGCAATGTGGAGGGTTATGCCATACGTCTTTTTTATAGACGTGACTCGAAAGGCCTCAAAGACATCGGTCAGAAGGAGCACGTTTGTTTTGAAGGAAAGGTCTTGATAGTCTCCCATCGTCTTTCAGCTAAAGGTATCCCATACTTTCTGGGCGTGCTGATAGTCTCGAAAGATATGCTCAGATGACTAATAGTGCTGTAGATAGTCTCAATGGGGGATAGCTTAGACTCCTCAAAGCGGTCCCAACCATCCATATACTCATACGGATTGACACCCTTGGCGGTCAGAAGGGGGACATCGTGTGCGGTTAATCGACGGGAATGTGGAAGTTTTTGTTTGGCCGCTGCTTGCTGTTGGTTGCCCGCTAGGTCAGGCTTGTGTCTGCGGTTATGTATGCTATTGTGTCTCTCTAAATGGTTGGCTGATAGGTTAGGCAGAAATATGTTCTTCTCTAGAGAGACTCTAATACGGCCGTAGGTCGACTTTCGTGTGGAAAAGGCATTGGTTTCAAGCTCATT
Source organism: Margaritifera margaritifera (assembly GCA_029931535.1). Taxonomy (NCBI): domain Eukaryota; kingdom Metazoa; phylum Mollusca; class Bivalvia; order Unionida; family Margaritiferidae; genus Margaritifera; species Margaritifera margaritifera. The sequence continues at coordinate 1,228,699 of JAQPZY010001370.1, read as the reverse complement.
AATGACCTTTAGTCCGATGCGCCTTAATTTGTCGGCCTGGTGTCCAGATCCGCATTTGTTGCATTTGCGATGAACGGCGAGAGTGCCTGCTCCGCACTTCCAGCAGGTCAGGAGTTGGATCCCGTCTCTGTATCTCTGGGCGTGTACGGCGCAGTAGGCTTTAAAGCATTTCTTTCCGTATGCGGTTGTATAGCCTAAAGACACCCAGGTGCAAGTCTGAGTTCCTTTACGACCCATGGTTTATAATGGTATATCATAGGAACCTGAATCTCTAATTGGGTAATTTATTGGTAACCACTTACTATCCATGACCTCACTCGTTGTCTATGGGGACGGATATTCGCCTTGTTGTGTCTTTTTAGAGAGAGACTAACATATCTTCAAGTATTTTTACATCCATCGTTGACTTTAGATACAAATTCATTATCTTCCCAAAGTCATTCTACGGGTTTTCCTTTTGACCTTTTATCATCGCATCAATCGTATCAAACAGTGATTCCGTTTGGCCACTCTCGATTGGAGTTGAAACTTGTGGCTGGTTATATTTTTTCCGTAGGTAACGTACACAGACTGGGCTCATATTACCAGACATGGCTACCTGCTTTACGGTATGTTCAGCTCTGACATGTACAGCGCTTGCCCAATCACAAACATGTCATCACTGCTGCTGCCATATTTTCAGCTATCCCCTAGACATATCGCGTCTCTAATTGATGTGTTGGTGATAGTCACCCACTTGATGCTATGCTACCAAGACCGCCAGAGGCATGCCTTAGGCCCACCTTCTCATGACGCCCAGGGTCTAACAAAAACGTTGCTGCTCCGTGACTTAGTACAAAAGTAGGCAAGGAGGGGCCAAATCGCATTTCCCAACGTTGGTGCTCTGTGACTTATTAGAAATGTGATGCGAAGTGAGGTCATATAGCTTTTTACTACTACTAGTGATCTTAAGGACAATCGCAATGGAGGCGGCAATGATGGTTGACAGAATCCCGCTGTCCGCCACACCGGTACCAAGAGGCACTGGTGTCAGTGTGGTGTCAACGTCATCCACCACGTTTACTGCGAGCTGGTACTTTTTGTAAAGACCACGCCACTGTTCCACTTCTGCGGGTAAGGAGTTTTCAACCTCTGAAATTTTTTCAGTCGAAAATCTTGAGGGTCTTGGAGTTTGGGGTATAGCAACATTGTAATTTCTCTATGAGGAGCGTGATACGGAAATTGAATTGCTCTGGAGAGGTCGAAGGAGGGGGGTTAGCTGTAATGTAGTCACGCACCTCTAACATGTTGCTATGGAGTGCTGGGAAGGAGGCGATGTGGTGAAAGAAAATGTGAGAAGGATTTTCCTTATTATATTTGATCTGAAATTTATACGATCTGTATCACGCTTGCCAAGAGTCACAACGAGCGTACCTCTTGCTCGCAGTTTTCTTTTTCCTGCGCCTTTTTGCAATTCGAACCGGTACGTGTCAACCCCATGCTGACGCATATACCCTTCCACCAAGGTTTTGCACTTCCTGTCGATGTCAGATTGCTTTCCGAGCTGCTCCAATACTCCGTCATTGATAACAGGATTGACAGGCGGCACCAATGATTCGTGTTCTTTGTCTAGTTGCTGTCCCATGACTCGCCCTTCAGCATATTTTAAGCTATGTAAGTTCTAACTGCGAAAGCCAAAGATGGTTAGAGTGGCTGAAAATCCCGTCTGACTGAAAAAGATAGTACCAACGCGGCCTACAAGGGTATCCAGAACGCCAACACTATCGCTATGCGTATCAGCGCTGGCAATGCCATTGCTCCCACCGAACCCGATGCGTCGATTGCAGCAGCGTGTGGGAACTGCTTCTTTGTGCCGCTCAACTTTGAGCTGCTAAATGATCACATGCCTTACTACCATTCCGGCGTTTCATGCCGCCTCACCTATGAGCTGACTTTCAACGACTACGCCAGGGTGATCCGGAGCACTAACAAAGAGCCGAGCTACACCATCAGCGGATTCTCTCTGCAGTTTAATGTCGTGACCCACGCAGATGTCGTACTCATGATCCAGCAGCAATACGTTGGAAACGTGGCTATCTTGTACACGCGAGTGCTGCGCCATTGCAGGGCGGTTCAAGACAAAAAAGACCCCGTGTGGAACATGAACCTGAAAATGCCGGCGAAAAGCATGAATGTGATAGCCATGCTCTTTAAGAACGCGACACAAAACACTGAGTTCGCACGTGATACTGAGCATTTCTACAATCCCCTTGTCGACAAGGTGTTGGTGACGATACCAGTAGTGGGGAGAGGCCCAAAAATAATGGCGACTCTATCAAGGACACGGAACTGCCGGAGATCGATGTTGGGGACTTCTATGAAGACAAGGTTACTCTCGTCATCAAAATGACGAATAAAGACCATGCGCTCCACGGGGTAGGTAGATCTACGCGTCAGGTAGAAGCATGGAAAACGCGAGCGAAGGCGTAACACTGCAAATTAAAACAAACGACCCAGGCAGCAAGTGTGTTAAACATGTACTTATACATCATCATGAACATGCAGCTCAACATACAAAATGGCCAGTTTCTGTCAGCCATCTACTAGCCTAGTGGCAAGCCCAACATCCTACCGGTGGGGCAAGCCCCACATTCATGTGGGAAGCCTGCAGGAGTTCTTACATAGCTTACTGTCACACTGCACCTTGATCGTCGACCGCCACGGCTGCGACAAGAGCGTGTTTGCATACGACCTACTAGAATCGGCTTTAAAGGACCACTTCAATTGTATCATCATCATCTGCCATACTATACCTTAACAAGGCGTACGAAAGGCCAGGGGCCCGCGGATAAAAAGACGCTTGAGTATTTCTGGTCAACCCTGAGGGCTATGATCTGGATGCCATGCTTTGTGCGCTCGCTACAATGTTCCAGGAAACCACCACGCTTTCATTACTAGATGATTGTGCCTCTCTTTCTGGCATCCCACATAAGGAAACGGCCCTTACCAAGCTCGCCTATGTCAGCCTCCATGCCGGCATCAGCGTGTGGGTCATAACACAAAAGTACAACACTGTTGTCAGAGATTTCCGCGAGCAGACCTCGTGAATTTGTGTGTTATCTGAGGTATTGTATGATATCTTCGTACAAAATTATGTGAAATTAAATATGCTCATTCCTGCCTGACCTATTAATCAATCAATCATTTAATGTTCATTTCTTCCAATCGGCGAGTTCAATTTACAAATGTAAAAAGAAATTAACAAAAAGAAATTTAACTATTTACATTGATGATTACGGTAAACATTCTAGAAAGTCAATGATACCTATTAAACTAATACAGCTGAGAAAGAAACAATTGGGTTATCAAAAATTAGAAAGTACATTCAAACATCCATAGTGGCTCATAATCGGTGTACATAAATCTCAAGGAAGTTTATTATTACATTTCGGGTCCATTAATGAAGAAAGTTTTAGTTTTAAAATGAAGCCTTTTTACGTCCAAATGTTATGGTACCAGATGATCTGGGAAGTTTTGATTCTGACAAAACTTTTAGTCTTCAGGCTCGGACATAGACTCGTGATACAAGGACAAAAAACATGACTCAAATTGATGAAGTTGTGTTTTATCCAGTCTAGGTGTTAGGTCAGTTCCTAAATGTTTTAGTAACCGTGACTTCTCGTTACTTTGGTTGAGTTATATGTGTAGCTCAGGTCCAAACTTGGCAAATATACACCAGTGAAAGTCGTTGGCTAATTTACTTGTTAATATATTTGATGTGACAATATGCTGAAGTAGGTCGGTATACTGCTGGTCGCATTTTTGACAGTGAGAAACAACAAGACGGGCCTTAATACCCATAGGGATGCTATAAACCTGGTTAATTTACGTTTGGTATTCTTCGTATTGTAGTACAGAATGAAAGGGCGAATTTGTGTTTGTAGGTGTCCAAATCGTAACAAAATCATGATGTCGATTCATTCTGTCGCGCCAAGCATTTTCGTCCTTTTCAAATATAGTCATGTTGACCAATTCTTCCTTTTCAAATAAAGTCATGTTGACCAATTGTTTCCACTAAAACATTTTTATGGAAAATTGATTGATTAATGAAATTCACAAGGAAATCTGTAAGCTCATACTTCGGAAGTGAATTCCAAATGTCTGGAATGAAAACGGTTTTTACAGATTGGGTGCATTCAAAATACATGTGAAGACGTATGCGAAATATTTACTTGAAGATGATGTTATTTGAAAGGTGCAGAGTTACCTAGGAAGTCACCCAAGAAGACTAGTTTACGCTGATCAGTATCGGTAGTTATTCTACTCAGCGCCGTCATTTACTCGCGCATATCTGAGCGCGTTTGTTTAGGTAATCCCTGAATATTTTTTTTGCAATAAAGTGTTGCAACTTATTTAGCCCAAGTAGGTAGCCTTTTTTAATCTGATTCTAAACTTCGTAGCCGTAGAGAACGGTTGGAATTTGGCTCTTTTAGTAGGAGATTACCAGTGTTTGCAAAAGATACCAGGAGGTCAGGAGAAATCTTTCGGTATATTGTGACTTAACACTTACACGTGCATATAAGGTTACGGATTTGATACGATACAAGGCCAGAGACTTATTTGCACGCCAGTTGTTTTTAAATGAGCATAAATGCCCGCTATAGTGGATACATTATCAATTCCCCACATGAAATAGCTGATATATAGTTTCCTATAAACCCCTACAAAATTGCACCTGGATTTTCAAGCTCTTGTTCGCCCTGGTCTGAAGGATTTTGTTTGACGTATTATTGATAATGGTTGAGATTTGACTGTGTTTGGGGATGCCGAATTACTTTGGGAGCTCTTTCCATACGCTAAGTAAGATACTTTTTCTTGGATTAACATTTTGTATTTCTATATATGACTATTTTTCATGCATACATTACTATCTTTTAACCTTACTCTCATTTGAGATTGTCCATCAATTTCAAGAGCTTGATTCTATTGATTTTGTGGCTCATTATGCTTGAGTTTATACCAAGAGAAGGAGCAATCCGTTTTGGAGAAGATTCTGTGGGATGAGTTTGTGCAACTGAAGTTTTATCTCTGATGGACTCTGAGTCACATTCAGGTCATCATAGTATATTGACGTCTGGGAGTCGTCCCATATGCAGTTAGTCGTAATATCCTCAGTTGAAACAATAAACACTGGTTGCAATTGAGCACTCGAAAGTAAGTTAGACGTTGTCCTTGTTGGTGATGCTACCGAATCTGAACTTGTTTGGTGTTGGGATCGCTGAACAACGTTGCTTTTAGGTTGTTGATTTTGTAGATGGTCACGTTCGGGTTGTTTAGCACTTGGTTGTCACATGAAGTTTTACCAGCAAGAAGAGGAGATTTGTTTGTTTTCGGACAGTTTGTCTTATTGCTGAAACTTAGATGTTACTAATGTCTCTAATCTGAAAATGGCTTGCTTAAGATTTGTGTTTTCGATAGTGATTTGTTTGTATTGTTTCTCAAGAAGGCTAATCCGCTTGTTTACATTACCTATTGTTTTCTTACGTTCATGTTGCACCTATGTACGAGTGTTTTAAGGTCTGTTCTTTCAACTCTGTTATTTTACAGTGAGCAGTTTTCATGTGTGAGGACAGTTTCTAATCTGTTGCTATTTCGTGTCACCCGATCATTGAATATTTCATCTACAACACCATGTTGTTCTTCATGAATACAAAGTTGTAAATTGTAACAATCCATGGCATTTTTTTATATAATGCACTGAATTTTGTTGAATTTCGTAAAATAAGTATTCGCCTCCTTCGAAGATGATAGAAAGATATTTGAGAAAATATAAATATTTTGACAACAATACTTAAGATAGAAAGCAAATACCAAAGCGTACGGTAAAGTGGTCATACAAATAAATTACAACACAAAGAAGGAGTGAGTATTTAAATTGTATTGGCGTTCAAATGTCGTTGCCTGAGAGTTAATTTGAGAATAGCGATTACAGAATGACTATTCACTCAGAAATATAAATCAGGACAAGTTAATGTAGGTAAATATTATACAAATTCATTCAATGCATGAAAACATAACGAAACATTTCACAAATATATTATAAATATACTTGAAATCACCATTTTGTCATAGTTGGTACACACACTAACTCACATTCACATAGACATAAGCAGTCGAAGAGTATTCCGGTAGAAGTAGATCTTCTACTGAAGGGTCAAAGTTCAATATTAAGTCCATATATGCAAACGGCTGAGAAACTAGGTGATCAAATCGATGCCTGAAAGTTGCTTAACTACACTGGAGAATTTGTCTGATAGTAGCTGCATCCACTGAAATGTAAAGAACTAACAAAGTATCATACGTAGGATAAACAATTGTTTATGAATCTAGTCAAAATTACAGATGCACGATGACACGAATGAAAAAATACCTGAGACATGCTGTTTCCTCTATATTTAAATATAGACCTCCATCTGTGTTGACAAACAATTCCCGCTTTATTTTAGCTGTATAAAAAACTTGACATTTAAATCTGGACAAAAAATTATTTTCAAACACAGATTTATTTCTAACAATTTTCTACCATACAAATGGTCATCTTTTGGTCTGGAAAGAATAGATGATAAAATTAATTTTTATTGTAATATCTCATTGGCAGTTTTACAAAATAGCTTTCTTTCAGAGTATTTCAACATATCCAGAGGTTGTCGACAGGGTGATACAATATCCCCATATCTCTTCTTATTATGTGCAGAAATATTGTCTATCCTATTAAAGAATAATACAGATATAAAAAGGTATCAAGCTCAAGGAAACAGAATATTTGCTGTCACACTTTGCAGATGATACTATTTTAATTCTTGATGACTCTTTTAAATCTCTAAAATCCTCAACTGAAGTATTAAACTTCTTTGCAAGGATTTCAGGACTGAAACTTAACATTGCCAAAACAAGAGGGGTTTTGGATAGGAAGCAAGAAGTACAGAACAGGAACATTTCATCACAGATTAAAATTACAGTGGGTGACTGAATTTACATCAGTGGGCATAAAGTTTGAGGTGGACTTGGATATAATGGTAAAGATGAAAAGATAAATTTTGAAAATAAAATAGAAATGATTAAAAACTGTTTAAAACATTAGGAAAAGCGATCCTTAACCCCAATCGGTAAAATATCAGTCATGAAAACTTTAATTATTCCAAAGCTTAATCATTTGTTTATCTCGTTACCGAATCCTCCGCAAAATTGTATCAGGGAATTAAATAAATTATGTTTCACCTTTATATGGCAGTCAAAAGTGGAAAACGTTAAAAGAGAGGTTATGTATTAAATCTTTTCAAAAGGTGGCCTGGCGATGATAGACATTGATAAATTTATATTAGCTTTGAAAATAACATGGATTCGTACGGTTCTTATATCTAATAGAAAATTTGTCAATTTGTTTGAGTATGAAATATGTGAGATTAAATACCTGTTTCTATTAGGAGATGAAAATGTAATGAATTATCCAAAAAGAAAAAAATGCTTTCTGGCGTGATGTTTTATTGGCTTGGAAACTGATAACAGAGAAAAATATACCCAGGACAGAAGATCTTATGAAAACAAATTTATGGATGAACTCACTTATAAGGGTGAACAAGGTACGAATTTTCTATAAGAAATGGTTTTAATATAATTTAATCTATATTGGTCATATGCTCACAGATCAGGGAACAATTATTGATTTTGATAGTTTTAAAGCTAAATATGGTCTTAACACGAATTTCCTTACTTTTCAAGGTATAATTCAATGTGTAAAGTTTTATGTAAAATGTTAAAGTTAGATATAACGACACCGGCCAAACCATTTATCCCTTTCCATTTGGAAATTGTATTTCATAACAATAAAGGATGTAAAGACCTTTACAAACTGCTTTTTTAAACCGGATGTTAAACTAACTAGTGAAAAGAACTGGAAAGAAACTATCAAGTTAAATATGGATGTGTGGCCAAAAATATATACTCAAGTTTTTACAATAACAAGGAACTCAAACTTACAATGGTTTCAATTCCGTGTTAGTCACAGAATTTTACCAATGAATTCATTTTTGTATAAAATAAAATTGTTTGATACTGATAAATGTACTTTTTGTAAAAAATTCCCGGAAACAATACGGCATTTTGTTTCGGGAATGTAATGTGATAAACAGGATGTGGAGTGATGTATCCCACTGGATTCGGAATAAAGTGGGGCATATATATTGTGCCAAGTGCAAAGACTAATATTACAAGTACAGATGGAACATATGAATGACCTTTGTATTTTTGTTTCCTTCCAGCCAAATACCACATCCATGTATGTAAAATGAAAGTGGATGTGCCTAGATTAGATGGTTTGAACATTTTTCTTAAAGACCACTATAATTTGGAAAAATATACTGTAATCAAATCTGAAAAGAAAGAAACATTTATGTTGATTTGGGAACAGTGGGAGCCATTATTCTATCAGTAACTAAGAAAAACGTGCTATAATTTAAATGCACATTTTATAGCATGATGTACATTATGGTGTATAATGTGATAATGTGTTTGTAATATATAGTGTCATTTCATGCCTGATCAACTGATATGATTTGAAAAATCGCCCGCTCTCTCTCTCTCTTTTCTTTGTGTACAATAATTGTGAATTTATGTGTCTGTGTGTGTGCATGTGTGTGTGTTGTGTCTAAGGGAACATATCAGAAGATCAGGTTGAAAAATAATTTAAGGTAATGCCCCATACACCGCGTCAGGTGGCGATGTAGGGTGCATGTAAAATCCTAAAAACTTATGTTCAATAAAAATGTTTGAAGTTGGACTTAAAGTGAAACATTTTTTGTTTGGAAGAATCTACTTCTTACAAGTGACGACTCTATTTACATGTACTTTGACATTGGATATGGCTTAATATGACTGGTAAACCGAATTTTACCGTAAAACTGAGACACTTTTTAACCTAATAATACTTCTACCAGTTTGACTTAGCATTGAATGAACAGCGTTATCTAATAGCATATGAGAGTGTAATTATCTTGTACTAACCATCATATCGCTCGTTCCCCGAGTTTGTTTCAGTTAGTCCGTTTAAAATACTGAACATGACGCATGAAGGAAAGAAGACTATTCTTTGAATAGAAAGGATGACATAATATGCGTATCAGTGGCGAACGTCAAGATTGCCATCATCACAACAAGGTCAAACAGTGACAAGCCGGACATTTTTATACCCTGTTGCTTTCTCTACATTATTGCTCAATTTTAATGTGTCAGAAAACTTTTTGTCGTTATTCTTTTTTTATTTTGGTTTTGTTCTCTTGGGAGGGGGGGCGTTTTATATTTGAGTTAATTTTAGTGCAGGGAATAATGTTACACAATGACAAACTGACGCGTGTTTTTCAACACAGTGTTGCGTAATATTTGGGCCAGAATTGCCATTTTAGTGCACACTTTCGGGACTACAAGGCCAGAAGACAAATACATCCTGATTGGCATTAACTGTCAAGTAAGGGAATGACAATCAGATACTTGATTATGGTCGGTAAACCAGGTTTCTGAGATATATTATGATATTCTACTTAGGAAGAATTTAAGAATCTTTTATCCGAAATTTAGGTTGACTATCTGACAGTACAGCAGGTATATATGCTAACGTCAGCAAGTGACGACGATGTGATACTCGACATGTACGAACAAATGGAGGAACTAATCGACTCAGGGAAAATAAAATGAATATCTAGTTGTAATGGGAGATTGGAACGCTGTAGTTGGAGAAGGAAACGATGGTAAAGAAATCGAGTGTTCGGTATTGGTAAAAGGAACAAGAGAGGAGAGATATTAGTCGAATTTTGTAGAAAGGTGACAAACACATGTTTTCAGCAATAAAAAAGGAGAAGATACACATGGAAGATCCCGGGTGATAGAGAAAGGTATTAACTTGATTATATATTAGTTCGGCAAAGATACAGAAACAGTGTTAAGAATGTATGCAGTTATCCTCGTGCAGATGTTAACTCGGATCATAACTTGGTGATTATGAGAGCTGGTCTAAAACTAAAGAAAATTTTAAAAAGGGAAGATTAGAACCTCCAACGTTTGAAGGAGAATGATGTTGAATTTAAAGAATTGGTGGAGAAAAGAATAACAAGCATGGAAATGGAGGAAAAATATGTTAACACAAGGTGAAATTTTTTAAAAGAAACGATTCTAAATAGCGCAGTGGAAACCATTGTATACAAAATTAGTAATAAAATAAAGAAACCATGCATAACTGAGAAAATGATCCAAAAGATGGAAGAAAGAAGGCAAATAAAGACGTTGAATACGTTTGAAGGTAAAATTAAATACAGACAGCTTAACAACGAGTTAAGGAGAGAAACCGAAGAAGGAAGAGACAAATGGTGGGAAATGCAATGTTCTGAGTTGGCTATGCTGGACTAAATTGGTAAAATGAATATTTTGCATGCGAAAGTCAAGGAGAGTACAGAATCTAGAAAGGTTGTGAACAACAGCACAGCGATTAAGGACAAAGATGGTGTCTTGCTTTAAGAAGTTGAAGATCCGCAACAGATGGAAGGAGTACATTAAAGAATTGTATGATAAAGAAGGCAAACACAGAATGGAGGACATACATCTCGAAAATGAAGAAAGTCTTGGAGATGACGAGAAAGGACCTAAACTAATAGAAGCGGAAGTGAGGAATGCAATCAAGGAGCTCAAAGTTGGAAAAGCAGTGGGAGTTGACGAGATACCATCAGAGTTTATCAAAAGTCTAGAAATCTGAAAAACAGTTGAGTGTTTTGTGCAAAGATATGCATACAAAAGATGAGTGGCCTGAGGATTTTACAAAATTGATAATATGGACTCTACAAAAGAAGCCAAAAGCTGTAGAATGTGCAGACCATAGAACAATCAGTCTGATTTAACATGCATCCAAATTCATGTTAAAAGTATTGATGAACCGGTCAGAGGCGAAAACAAATTGCTTCATCGGCAAGACTCAGTTTGGATTTATTAAAAGATGCGGAAGGAGAGAAGGAATAGCGATGATGGTAATTCTGTGTGAACGAAGGCTAGAACATAAAGAGGGGCTTTTCATCTGCTTTGTCGATTTTGAAAAAGCATTTGACCGAGTTAAGTAGAAAAAGCTGATGGAAATTCTGAAGAAGATTGGCCTGGATTGGAGAGACAGGTGACTCATTACCCAATTATATATATATATATATATATATATATATATATATATATATATATATATATATATATATGCAACAGGAAGAAGTAGTAAGAGTGGCAGATGGTAATTCCGAACCAGGACAAACTGGACGTGGTGTCAGGCAACGTTGTTTGCTTTCACCTTTACTTTTGTTCATTTACGCAGAGATGATGATGATTGAAACGACGGAAGAAGTGGTAGAAGGAATTAGAGTGGGAGGACAACTACTGAAGGATGTTAGGTTCGCCGGTGATCAAGGAATGATTTCAGGATCAGAAAGTGGTTTGCAAAAGTTGATGGACTCCTTGAACAAATATGGAAAGATATACGACATGAAAATCGATATGAAGAAGTCCAAGGTCATGAGAGTTTGCAGAGAAGGAGGTAAAGATCTCAATATTGCAATCGATGGAGAAAGAGTAGAACAAGTGCGAAAGTTTAGATATTTAGGATCTTTGATCTTAGATAATGGCAGGTGCCAAAATGAAGTAAAAACAAGATTTGGAATGGCCAAATATGCATTCAGTAAGAGGAAAGAATTGCTAACACAAATTCCTCTTTCCATTCATTCTGTACGCTATGTACAATATGCGATCAATATAACTTAATGCCACCCGTCTATCTATTAAAACAAAAAGTACATATTCCTCGTCTTAATTCATAACCGTAACATTTAGAACAAAAGAAACACTTTAAAAATGAGCATACCTTTCTATTGTAATGTACTACTATGGTTATGAATGTGAACATCAATCACATTTTGTTTTTTGATGTTTTTCTGTTTTAATAGAATACATATGCTTTCCTAAAGTTTCTATGACAGACCGGTCTCAGCTGACACTCTGTTAACGTGGCTGGGGATTGTTACTGTAGAAGATTAGAATGGTGCTTATCAAGGAAAATACTGTATGGTTTTACTTTTACCCCATCAATATTGGCGCTTAGATTTCGCAGATGTTACAGAACAGGAGCTCTCTCTCGGAACTAAACTACTACAATCCTCACATTGAGTTGCCTCCCTTGGAGAGAATACAACCACTGCTACAACGCTTTAAATCTGATGGTAAAATGCCACGCGGAGGAAACCGTACACTTTAAGAACTTCAGCAAACACAATTTAGATTACATTTGCTGCGATTATTTTCTCTACAATGGTTTCTGTACAGAATGGGAAGGGGTTTTTTTTTTCCAAATACCTAATCGGAAAAATTCAGGAATTCTTAACTTGAAGTGATGGAGCACAGGGGTCAGAAAGAAACACGCGGCAGACGTCTCAATATACCGATGACATCACAACGAATTGCATCTGAGCCGCCACACACAGTCTAATTCTTTTTCCCTATGTTTTATTGGATTCCAAACTGTGTTATGATATGCAAGATAGGAGCCAGTCAACATGTTCGTGTACTAACGCGTGGAGACACTAAGGGGTCAAAACCGAAGTGATATATTCTGAAAGAGTACGAGGTGTGAGGAGCATGCTAAATTACATGTTAAATGATAAGTAACATAGATGCCACATATGCGCATCGTAGTCTTAATTCTCTACAGATTATGAAGAGAATTTTAAAAAGTTGTATTTACAGTATATATGTGTTCGCTGAAGACGACTATCCATAGTGCTTGCAATTAGAACTTTACTTTCGACGACGTAAATGAAAATCTCCGACGCATACCGAACCGTGACATCAGGTTGCTACAGTTGTTAAGCATTTCGAATTAATGTGAAAACGAAAAATAAATTGAAAATAGAATTGTTAAAAAAAGAAAGAAATCGTACTTACTCACTTTTGTGATACACGGTTATACACTGTTTGTCTTACACAAAATTTTGAATCAGCAACATACTCACCAGCTGTGGAAATGTCCGGAGCTTATTCGTTCTTGTATTTAGTCGGAAAATCTAAAACCGAGGGTCCTTTCTACTAAAAATCCAGACGTGAAACAAACTTCCTCAGATGACGTTCGAGAGAAGGAAGAGCACCACCAAATACTTTGATGGAATGACATAGCATAACTAGGAGGAAATCGCAAAAAAATGGTGGTAAACTCAGTCAAATGATAAAATGTGCCAGGAATAATAGTGCCGTATAAACAGTATAATGATAACATTATGAAATTATGTATAGATGCTACGTTTTAGAAAGTTTGCAATAAGTTCAGACTTTAAACAGAAATGTACTAATCTCTCAGTTAGGAGCAAATCACTTGAATCGTCGATTGGTCTTGATGACAGGTTTTGATGATGCATGACTACATAGGATATCACCTAGCAAACAATCAACACGTGTATGCAATGACAGCTTCTATAATATTTGGTAAGTGTTTCTCAGATTATTAGCCGATTCTATGATAGTATGGAATTCGAATGGCAGATATGAGATCAAACGGTATTACACATTCAATAGCGTATAATCCTATCAGTCTGGACAAGAGAACTCTAAGTAGCTTTTGTTATTTGGGGATATATGCATTTTGAGATGCAGTTGTATTGCTCTAATTCGTCCTGAGTTAGAAACCCTATCAAGACATACAAGTGCTCTTATGTTTTTGTCATGTTGTTCCAACCAAATAATGGCAATAAACAGCCTTGATGATTAACCAGCCACTCTTCACCACCATTGTCTTATGACTAAACAATATAATTCTTATAAATGATTTCCTTGATTTGACTGATATGATCGTATACATGTGCTACCTTTTGACCTCCTGTCTGCTATTCGAACGTCATTCTACAATACAATCGGAACACGCTTAGGCCGTTTCGCCAATAATCTGATAAACACATCGGAAATATTTTATAAGCCGTCTTGGCATACGCGTGGAGATTTTTTACTAAATGACTTCATGTGTTGCCACGCATCATCATATCGGTAATGAAGACCACTCGTCGATTCTGGGTGATTTACTCTTGGCTGAAACATTCATAAGTTTCTGTATTATAAACTTTTAAAAGCTTAATATTTACAAATAATTGCATAAAGTTGTTATTATGCTCTTTGTCCAGCACTATTATTCCTGGCGCATTTTAGCATTTGACAGAGTTCTTCACCGTTTTCGGCGATTTCCCCTTTGTTATGATGTATCATTTCATCAAAGTATTTGTGTAGCAACACGGCTCCGCATGTGGCACTCTCCCTTCGTTCAAACGTCATCTGAGGAACAGGTTGTTTCACAGGTGGATTTTGGGAATATTAACAACTGCTGCAATTTGACGTCTACAAAAAGTAAGTTCGAATTGCAAGCACTTTGAATACTAATTTTCAACAAACAAATATGCTGAACACATTTCAAACAATTTGTTTTCTTTTTACAATCTGCAGTGAATTAAGGCTTAGATTCGCGTACGGGGTGGTCATGTTGGTTATTATTTTAAAGATAATTAGGTTCCAAAAGATAGAGCTCGTGTTTTTTAACATCTGCATAAATCTTAAGGTTTGCATTTATCAATCATATCAGAATGTGAAACGCTTTACAGGAGATATTTTTTGCAAAATATGAATTGTGGCGGGGAAATCAGTTCCAATATTGTTGGGGAAAATTAAAACAAAACAGTGTTTTCCTTGATAACCATCACTTTTATTTTTCTACAGTGACTATCTCCAGCCACGATAACAGTGTGGCGGCCGAGACCAATCTGTCTTAGGAACTTATAGAAAGCATATTCATTCTACTAAAACAGAAAAGCACAACGCATTTAATGTTCACATTCATAGCAATAGTAATACATTACCATATATATGTATGCTATTTTTCAAAGTTTCTTTTTCCAACGTTACTGATTAAACCGCGGAATATGCATTTTTTAGTTTTGCGTCAATATCTTTTCTTCTTTGTTACCAGAAATCAAGCAAGAACACAAAGTTGCTTACGAAAAAGAAGTAATTTAGATGCATTATGGTATACAATAAAATTCCTTTCTTGTTTTAATAGATAGACTGGTGGTATTAAATATATTCATCATTTACTGTACATAACTTACAGAATGAATCAAAACGTTAATTAGTGCCTACAAATTTTGACAATAGATATTTTTGGTTACATGACAATAAAATATAAATTACCAAATGAATTTTGGTATACTTGTTCATAGATCTGCGATATCAAAATACGTTGCAAATTTGGGAATTGATTTATGAAGAGCACAATCTTTACTAATTGTAAATGACGTATGAATGGATGCGATAAACGCTGTGTTTAAGATCCCGTAAGACGGTCGACGTAAATTTCAGATAACAAATTCTTAAGTTATTCCTTCTTCTCTAGAGCTTGGATTCCCGGCCATGCTCAATTATCCGAATGTCATTCCCCCACTGACCAATTAATACGAATCAGGATGTATTGTAACCTGGTCTAGTAATAAAAAAGTCATTGTGCTGTAAGAGCTCCGGCGCACCCAGGTTGGTCATGTAATTCCGGGTTGGTTAGAGCAACAAAATGGCGGAAGCTGAAGAAAACCATTGAGATGTGAGAAGACAAATTGAGTATTGTACTTATTGTATCTGGAAAACTAAATGGGGATGTATTAGTTAAAAAAAGTATTGTTTTGTGCACACTAAAACGATGGCCATGTTTTTGTGCTCCCCCCCCCCCCCGACTTTTGGAGCTGAAATTATTCATGTTTACTTCAAACGCATATGAAGACATTATTGGAATGCCGTCTTGTAAGGAAACAACAGTAGATCAATTACATCAAACGCATTCTTAAAAAAAAAAAAGCATTTGACGTACATTATACAATACTATAGATCACGTGTTGGTTATCCCAGAAACAACAGTTTGGTCAAAATGATTAACTGAAACGTGTACAGGTTGGTCTTTTTCATCAAGAAGAAAAATAATACGTTTCATCCACAGAGATTTGGTGAAAATTTATCATTTTGGAAGAAGTGAATTGTGTGGTGACTTCAAGGCCCCAAAAGTTTAAATATAGACAAAAATGTCATCTATTTATATTTGTAACATCAGATTCTTACAATTTTTTATGTAAGCAGCATGTGGCGTTCATATTAATTTATGATGTCTAATTTATGTTTTCTAAAATGTCGAAAACATTAGGTGCGTAACGTTATTTCAGTCATCATTTCTCAATTATATGCATTCTAATTTTAGATTACAAATATTCAGGTGTTACCAATATGGTCTGGACGAGACAGAGTTTCTCAGTGGGGTTGATCACATTTTTAAAGTACACCCATATCTTCGAATAAGACAACTGGATCACTAAACTGGCGATATTGGACTGCAATCCTGCAATTTTAAGTAATCTTATCCATACTAAAGGAAGCCAACAAGACAGTGTTAGGCAAAGATTCTTATAACACCGGCTCTTTGTTCTGTCAATTCTCTATATCCAATATACAGAAAATGAGGATGTGGCAGAGCAGATTACCGATAACTTAAATGATGGGGGAAAAAATGAATGAAGGTATTCTAAAATTGTCTAGTATTATCGAATCATTTGTCAGTTGCAATGTTGGCTAGCGTTTCATCCTTTGATATACTAAGGCCAATTTCCGCTTGACAGCATACCTTCTAATGATGGATATTTGTAGTTTTAACTCAGTGAACAATACATTCTCGATGAAGTATAACATTGGCAACAAGACTTTTCAAGGAAAGTGGTTGCGCTTCCTGTGTGATCCGGGATGGTAGAAGCTTGCTGGCTTTGTCTCCGGACTCAAATATCGGATATTCACATTGTACCTGGGTATAGTTGTCCCTTACATATTGATTCCTTCCAATAGCTATTAATACTTTTTGGTATATATTTAATGTATAGATTGACTGGTCAGGAAATAATAACGAGTATTACCGGTCTGCCGTGCGCAAACGTTTGCATACATCAAACTGTGCACTAATACAAGATTGCTATAGTTAAGCCATTCAATGAAAATTTACCCTAACCGCAATAATTTTAATATTCGCAGTGTGTGTGTGTGTGTGTGTGTGTGTGTGTGTGTGTGTGTGTGTGTGTGTGTGTGTGTGTGTGTGTGCGTGCGTGCCGGGTTGGGGGAGGGGGGAGAAAGTGAGAGATGGATATAGATGACTTGTTATTCGCAATGACTTATTTACAATGAATTGGGTTATGTATAATAAAAATTGTTTTAAAAAATCCATGGATCCCTCTGGTTAATTCGTGCGACGCAAATTTTCTACACAACAGGCATGTGCATTTGCATGTTGAATGTTCATGTACTGGCACGAGTCACAAGAGAATAATAACTCATCTTTTTCTGAGTCAGTACCAAGTGCATAGAAAATAAAAAAGATGCACAAATCATATATAGACTATTATAAATATCCGTATTTTAACAACGAAAACATGTATAAAGTTCAATTGAATGTATCTTCAATATTATAAATGATCTATTATAAAAAAATACTTACTTTTCTAAAATGAATAAATATTGCAACAACAAAGATCAGTTCGTATCCTTCCTCGGACCAATCCGCTTCTTAATAATCATCGGGATGGAACCAACGCGATTACCATGAGCTACAACTTTATTGTTCACCTACTCTATATACGCATACCTGACGTGAACTGGAAATTTATATCTGTTGGTTGGAAGAAGTTTAAAAATTTGAAATCAAGAGGTCATAGACATATATAATTGCCAAAAATATTAACATATATACAAATGGTGTTTCTGTTTGCAAGTTGGTGTCTCTATCGGTATTTTCACAACAAAGAGATCCCAAAGATTTTTAAGTCAGACCATTGCACACAGAACCAAAACTTCTTCAAATATGCATTGCTATTCTATTACAAAATTACACTTCTTCAAAGATGCATTGCTATTTTATTACAAATTGACACCTTTTATTTCATTTCAGAATCGCTTGGTTATGCATACAAATTTGCATGAGTTCGGTGGTCATTACTTCATTTTCTTCAGCCTCCGTCATTTTGTTGCTGAAACCAACCATGAATCGGGTTACAAACCTGCGTGCGTTGGCGCTCTTACAGTTCAGTGAAATTGTGCAATACAATGTAATGTAAAGCAAAAGAGGTAAAAAAAATACTTAATACATACGTCCCACTTGTGGATGAAACAGAATTTTGTTCTGAAACTGTAAACATTTTCAACATTGCAGTGAAAAAGAATGATGGCAAAAAGTTCGGGTTGTCATTTTGTGTCATGGTTATGTCCACTGAAATGAACTCAAATTCAGGACGCAATCCTAAAGAACTACTTAAAGTTTTCTGACACATCAAATTTAGCAATAATGTAGAGTAAGCAATATGGTATCAAAATGTCCGGCTTGTACTGGTTTGATCTTGTTGTGATAATGACAGTCTTGACTTCTGCATTCCACACTGATACGCATATGATGACATCCTTTCTTTCAAAGAATAGTATTCTTTCTTTCATGCACCGTTTTCAGTTTTTCTAACTAAAATTATCAAGGGGAACGAGCAATATGATGCTAATTAAATGATAAGTACATGTTAAATCAAACTTTAACGTATAACTGAGACCTACTTTTCAACCTAATCAAATTTGTACAAGTTTTACTTAGTAGTAAATGAACAATGTTATCTAAATGCACTTGAAGCTACTCCAAATGTCAGAGTACATGAAACAGAAAAGTCATCACTTGTAAGAAGTAGATTCTTCCAAAGAAAAAATGTTTTAACGATAAGTCCAGCTCCAAACATTTTGCATTGAACTTGGATTACATTTTTTTCGAATGAAGGAAACATGGGGCAGATCATGGAAAAAAAGATGACAGTGGGAGGGTGGGATTATAGCTTATCTTCAGAAACAAAGCTTCGAGTAGCTTTCGTTGGAGCCTGCTCCTCCTGAACAACCGAACTGATTGCCCATCTCCACTAGATATTTAAGTGACATGATTAATACTGCTGATAAGATCACCGATCCTAAGTGCACTATCATGTGAAACGTACAGTTACCCGGTCCCACTTCTGATGCCATTGAAACAGGATTGGATTTAGCGAAGACACTAAAAGCAATTTCATGAATGAGATGTTTATTTATAGTGTAATTGAACGATGAATGAATCTGACGCCATACTCTTGCGCATAAAGTCCAACAAAGGATTTAACATAATGATGCGCACCGAGTTCAACACCTGATGTAAGGAAATGATATCGTTCCTCAATGGAACTAATCAGAACATGTAACTTCAACAAGTAATCAAACAAAAGTCAATGTATGGAAGTTATAAACACATATGATTAATATATGGATCTATCGTCATGGACGATTAATGTAAAGAAGTTATATACAAATATGAACAATGTGTGATCCTATCATCCAGGGTGTTCAAAGTCTAGAATTTGTACAAAAATATGAAAAATGTGTTTCATCCACAAGTGGGACGTATGTATTATTGATTTTCACTCATGTAGCAATATTGAATTATTGGTCTCACTCATACAATGATATTGAATAAAATTGATTCAAAAATGGAACATATGTATCTCCAAGCGTCGAGTTGACGATCACGATGTATTTCCGGTTCCACAGCTCTCGTCTAATGGCCAAGAAGCCACCACACATAGCTGACCCCGCCCAATCTCCCGAAGGTCCCTCGAGATCCTCCTTATTCCATAGAGAACGCTGGGCCCGAAGCTTTGGTCCATCACTGCGAGTAAACCAATAAGAACCTCTGAGCCAACGTCACCATCGACCCCATCATACAGGTTGCACGAAACCCTACAGAGTTCTAATACTCTCCGTAAAAAATAGCTCTACAGCTGAAGATTGCTTCGGTAAAGTGGACAACTTTTTGACAAAACTTGCTGTGTTGTGATAATACATCGAGACTTTACTCTATAAGTACCCTGGTTATGGTGAAATCCACGGCCAGAGGACTTGAACTAATCAGGTTTCTCACTGCAGGCAATTTGCTCGTTGCTCGTGCAGCATTGGGCGAACAGAACTCAGTGTTTTGAAATAGCTAAAGTCGAAAATAAACCACCCTCGGGTAACGCTGTTCGCGGCAACAAACACCGAGTACATTTTTGTTCATATATAATGCATTGACATTAAATACACACAATTCCGTGACACCGGGTAATGTGAATGGTAACATCTGGTTGTGTGATTTCTGACTGGTATTTCATACACAAAACGACTCTAAACAGCGCCAGATGACAGCAATGAAACAAATTTACATAGCTGAAACAATACGATCGATTATCTTATAGATTTAGTGTAGCTGCTTAAGGTATCGTGTTGATTCGGTCAAAAGGTAAACTTTAAACTGATGAAACAAATTTTTAAAATTATTTTAGAGACCAATAACATCAACACCCCTAAAATAACAACACGACAATATAAGCCTTGTCGATCCACGACAGCGGTGAAGTAAGGACTTTGTCCAACCAGCCTGTGCAAAAATACAGCTTTAATCTTCGTACACGTAGCTTTTACTGCAGTGAAAGTCGAGGGTGAAAAAAACATGATAAACTCTTTTTATCATGCAGAACTGAAATCTGATCTCAGAGTTGTATACAGCATGCATTTAAAAAAGTTGTTTAAGTTGTAAATAGCTCCACCATCAAATATAGATATCGGAGAAATTTCAAAACTAATTATTCCATTTTCGTTTATTTCGCAATCGACTACCTATTACCACGTGCACTTTTGCTTGACAGAAGTGTCAATACTGTAGAGGAAAAAGGAAACATACACGTTTTAGTTTTTTTTTCTAATTAATATCTGCAGATAAACGTGGACTAGCTTGCAGCAGGATTTTATAAAGCTATATAAGTTTACAATTCGGCACCGTCGAGCATGGCTACGGAATAAGTTGTAAAGCTAATTATTCCAATTTATTTTAGCATGTTCACAATTCACTACCTAACAACAAATAGACTTTTACCTGAGTAAAATGTTACACAATACATGTTCTGCGAAACATTATAAATGTTTTTGCAAAACATTTATTCTGCTTTCTGTACAATAAACGAGTACTAATGATCCAAAAGATTATGCTTCCAGCATACATGCACAGCATGATTATTATTTTTATTTTGTTTGTTTTTGAGACAAACCACAGGAAAATGTTAAAATCATAAATACAACAATCCAATTTAAACAACGAATCTGTGCATAGCACAACATATACAGAGTCAATAGAACCGTTGCAACTCAAAAGTCGAAGCTGTACCTTTGTAATATACAAATAAGCGAGAAGAAACTACAAGCTCCAACGTTATTAATTTGCCGTTGTCACTCAGCAACAAGGCTTGTCTTGGAGGGACAACGCCACTACCACTGTCTATAGGCATATATATATATATATATATATATATATATATATATATATATATATATATATATATATATATATGCCTATACTAAGCATAACTGACAATGGTATCAACTTTAGACTATAAAAAAATAATCAGATTAAAAATGTTGTGATCAATGGAGATCGAAATCTATTACAGGTGTTAGAAACAATACAAATTAACATGCACATTCTTGAATTAGATGGAAGCTAGCATTGCAATGGTTTTGGGTTGTAAGCAAACAGCATCAGCTGCACCAGGAGTTGCAGGAATAAGTAGCAGTTTAGTTGTTCCTTTGTCTTTTACTGCATCTAGTGCATCTAGTGAAACACTGATAGTTTTTCTTGGAAAAGAGGTTAAGGAGAAGTGAAAATTGAAACAATCTTTTCAAACATAATGCAATAGGCAATCAGGAAAGTAAACTGTATCGACGATATGATAAGAAAGATCATCATTAACAAGAAAACAGTGGGTACAGTAGATACAAAGAGATAAAAAGAAATAAGAAAAGCAATAAACATCACTGAAAACGAAGATTTCTCAACCTCTCTGAAGTGAGAAAAGGGGAGAAATTGAAAGAGAACTATCCACTAGAGAAACTTAGAGGTAAGGACAAAACTTTAAAAAAAAATAAACTATAGCATGGTTAGATTTTTGCTTCTCTAGTTTTACCTGTGCAAACGAGTATGCTTATATGAATACACTTTATTAGTAGCTTGAGGAGTAATAGAGACCTACATTACAATCGATAGCGCAGCACAGGCAAAGTCTAATCGTGAAACGCAGGCATAGTTTTACACAATATAAAATAGATGGAATGATGGACAGGTGGACTATGACTGAAATCGCCAATTGACTCAATATTCATGTAACGTTAGATGGACTGACTGACAGGTAAACTGAGTATACGCTACATTATAGCATAAGAAGAACTAATAGAGAAGGAATCTCAAATTCTTTTAATTAACCACTATTTACAAATTATTAAACAGGACATAAGTATACATCTTTGGCATTCCTTGGGTCTCACCCTCCGCTGCATGAGGTTAGTTGGGGTAAGATGGTAGAGAAGCATGCAGTATATATGAGGATGAATCGCCAGTACGAATAAATGACAGAATTGTCAAGGCCGAATAGCCGACATGCACTATGAGGCGGAATCGCCAGTATGACTGAATGATAATTGTCAAGGCAGAATTGCGGATGTTTGAGGCAGACTCGCCAGTATGACTTACTGACTGACATAACTGTTAAGGCAGAATTGCCGCTGTATTGAGGCAGAGTCGCCATGACTTGTTATGTCTGTAAGTTGAGTGGATTGGGGCCAGAATGCCCAAACGACGCTGCATGCCGAGAATGGAACTGGAGTAGTATGCAGCGGAGAGCCCCAATGAACGGATAGGTATAGGACGAGAAGTACCTGTAGTTCTGTTAATATTAGCATGAAAATAACAAACACTATAAGCAAATTAGGAACATGCAAACATGAATCAGTATCATATTAAGGTATATACAACTGTGCCTCAGCATACATGGATAATACTGTTAGGACCTGTGCCAAGGTGTTTACTGTTCAGGGATACATGCCTGAATCTAATATTTATGGTGATAACAAGACTAAAAGCACAGTATATCTACATTGCAGTTGTAAGCAATGCTGTGATGCAAGAATCTGTAAGACAGTCATAAATGCACGAAACTAAACCAAACTACAAACATGTACGTTCTGCACTGCAATGTGCACAGCTTGTTTCCCGTTTGGGGTCAATGCGTACAATGAAGTCTTTTTTTTGGTTTTTTTTGTTGCACAAATAGCCCAAAATCCACTCAGCAGCAGCCACACATACAGTTGACGTAGTCCAATAAATAAGTCGGTATGCAAGAAACAGATTTGCAGTGCAAAGTCAGTAAACTGATTGAACTAAAAGCCTAATAGATAAAATAAACAACATTATGTAAACGCGGGGTGCACACCCTACTGGTGCTTAAAACGCCACTCAGTGCAAACGAATCTGATGATCCTGTTCCATAGAACACGGGGTGATCACACTACTGGTGCGAAACAAACCTCACAGTGACAATGAATCTGATGATCCCACTCCATAGAAAGAACTGTAGAATTCCAAAGCCCAATGAAATACTTAGCACAATAACCAGAATCTGATTACTCCCTTCCCAGAAATAAATCCATGTAAAGAATCTGAATGATCACATCCGAAAGAATACATTGATACACACCAAACACTAACCTACATTAGAACAATCACACTTCCACGAAATGTAATCTATACAAGAAAACAAGTAGATGAAACTGCTCATACGGCGGTACTTCATCTAGGAACGGGTAGATCCACACATGGCCTGCTGTGCACGTAGAATGGCATCATTTGAGGTCCTGATAAAACGCAAATAGGAATCAGAAGTCCAATGGCCTAGCGTTTTAACAAGGTGGTCCTCGATCCTTGCATTAGCTGCTGCAGTGGCAGCCCCTATCCTAAAAGAGTGCCCATTGAATTTGCGTTGTGGATAGCCTAGTACATGAAGGAGCAGATGTAACTTCTCCAGAAACACTCATCTAGAAAGTGGATTAATACCGTCTGTAGTAAATAGCGGGTCAGAAGGCCTAAGACAGCCCACCCTGTCGCTAGATAATCGTTCATAACCCTTAAGGGGCAAGTACAGTGATGCACTGGAAAAGTCTGATCAGCATCCTATATCGGAATGGATCGGACTTTGATGACCTCAACACTAAAGTCCCATTAGAATTATCTCCAGCAATGATAAAGTCACTGATACGCAAGAACTCCTTATCTGTAGTTGACTCAATCGTAAATTCGCCATATCGTAAGAAGGCATAGAAAGCTAATGAAGATGCAGAAAGCAGAACTGCACAAATACAGCTTGATAGATGCATATCGAATATGAATAATCTTGAAGCAATATGCCACAAAATCAACTTTTTCCATCTGAAAACGAGAGAGAGAGCATCTGCAATGAGGTTATCTTTTCCTTGGACATATTCGGCTAGAATTTCGCAACAGTATTGAGCTGAGATCCATGTTAAACGCCTGAGCAATTTCGTTATCATGGGAGACTTGGATCGGCGTTTCATAATTATCTTAACTGTGCTGATATTGTCACAATGGAACAAAATTCGTTTTTTCTGCCACATATGGCCCCAAAGATGGGCTGCAACTACAATGGGGTAGATTTCCAGTAGGGCCATAGACAACTTGCCCGTGCCTAATATGTCCAAATTGTCAGGCTACGATCCTTGGAACCATCTACTTTGGAAAAACCTCCAAATTCGACAGTAGATGCTGTATCGGTAAAGAGCTCAAAATCTGTAGCAATAGTAACATTAGAGTCCAAGAAATTTACTTTGCTGGAAAGTTTTTATCAGTGCAGCTAATAATCTCAACTTATCTTGTGGCAATCTAGCTTCCATTTTTTCTGAGTCTAGTATTATACCCAAGTATTCCATAACTGGTGACGGTCCCAGAGTCTGGGGGGGGGGGGGGCAATTGGAATAGATAACCAATTGAATATTAATGTGATTAATGCCATTGTTCTTTCAGCTGGAAAATTAGACTCATTAATGGACAAGAATCATCCAGTAAATGCAAGAAATGTGATATGCCATAATTATGTTGAGCTATCCACCAAAACGCTCTGGACAGTGTATCGAAAATCTTAGGACTACTGCTACTACCAAAAACGAAGGTGGTGTAGAAATAGTATTTTTTCCTCCACTTGACACCATACAGAGGCCACACTGTCGGGAGTATGGGAATTAGCTTGAATGCCTCGGTAATATCAGTCTTGCACATGTCACCAGGTTGCACTTGAGCTGTGAATGTGTTTTGTTCTGTTTGCTAGTCAAGCACACGTGCGCATTACTACAATTCTCTGGGAAACAACCTTTTGTTTCATTGAAGTTATTACATATTTCTTTTCCTAAGTGTAATATCCTTCTCCGACCTTGTCTATCCACTGTAATCTGTCTATTCTCTGATGGGCTTGTCTTGGTTGATTAATTGCTGTATGCGGAGCAAGGTGACAGAAGTCTGATTCATGAGCAAAACTCCGGCAATGCTGGCATGGAACAACCTTATAAGCAGATAAGACATAAGTTTGTAGCTTGGGATCGTTTCTACTCCAATCTACTTTAATGTTCATAGAGCTGCAATAAATTGCTGTTTTTCGTGCAAATTCTTTGTGGTACTCATAAAGGATGGACTTCCTTTTATTAGGGCATGCATTTTTATCATCTCTTTTTGATATACATCCAATTCTTGAGTTCTGGAATGGAAGACCTCGCACATAATAGTTTTGTACCCGACTAAACGCCAGTATGAACTCGTTAATAGTCAAGTTCCTGGAAAGTCGATGGTCGCAGACTTTTGTGATATTTGAATTTGACCAGGAAACTTTCCGACTAAATTCATGCCCCACTGACCTGACTGAATAGATGTTTGGTCTTCGAATTCATGTGGCATTAGAAGTAAAAATAAATTCACGTATTTACCTGCAATAATCTCTTTCCGCAATTGTGAGCTGACGGGGTCAATATCCGGCAGGGTAGAGACAGGCACATCATTGTCAAGAAAAACGGGGACAGACGTAGTGATGACCAACCTGGTTTCCATGGCCGACATCGCTGTTGCGAGCTTATGCGACTGTGTCTCAGAATTGTTGGTCATATTTAACTGGGTTTGCATCCTGATCACTGCTGCTTGGAGAGATGATACTACTTCCAAAAATAGAACGGTATCCCTTTCATGAACGTGGAGTATTTGTTGTTGTTGCTGAATATTCTCTCTGGTGCTAGGAGCCCCACTTACCATGGGAGCGAAACAAGGCATTCCTATTGCTCGCGCCTGCGCACTACGTTGATTGGTTCTCGATTCCAATAGCAGAGATGAATGCAAGGCATTAGCCGCAGAGGTAGCTGCCGCGGACTCGCCAATGGCTGACAGCTAGAAATACCGAGCCTAGTCTTGTCTAGGTAAGGGGGCGTGTCTGTGGGTTCTGACGTCATCCCGAGCTGCTGCAAACCCTCCCTTCCGATGCAGGTTCCACTGTTTGATCTCGACCGCTGAATTGGGGATCTTGTGTACACCCTGACGTGTCCAAATCCAGGGGCCTAAAGGCTTGTGTTAGGCCGCCATGTTGAATTAGCTTCAGATTTTCTTCGTAAATCTGCACGAGATGAGCCTTTTTTGGAGAAGCAGGCATAATAATGTTCATCTCTCAATTTTTGAAGCAGTTTTCCCACTGACCAATTTGTTTGGCGACTGAGCATCCCATTGTTGTCTATTATTAGCCGATATACGACCGCGGTACCCACGAGAAGAGGAAAGCTGATGCGATTTATCCATGATATACAAGAAGCAAAACACAATTTTTTTTCCCCAGCAGAACAATAGGTTTTGTGAAGTAGACAGTGTAACACGACATGACATCCACTTGAAAGAATCAGGCAAAGTACTCTTGTCGATGTAAGGTAATCCAGATGAATCAAAGTTCTAGCGTCATGCCTAGAAATTAAAAACTACATCAACATGGTTCCATTATAGCTGATGAACGAGTGCGGAAAAGACTGTCAAACTCCAATAGCAAACAATTCTTGAACCAAGAAGAGAAGATAATACGAAAACAAAACCTGTCCCCTCTCGACGCTGATCACTTGTAAACTGAATGACTGCTGCCAGGCTACATCAGCACAGCAGACCCCCTTGACTCTGATTGGTTGATAGCCGATATCAACATGGTGGGCGTGTCTACTCAACTGATCTTGCATAACGGACTTGCCTGGAATCCATTCTTTGTGTAAACATCATTTAATTACATTAAACACCAACTAATAGACTCACTGAAAAAAAAAATCAATTTTAATTCACAGTGCTAAGATTTAATAGGCAGAGATCAATAGAGAGATCTACTGTACCTGATACAATGTATGTGTTTTTGAAATCCAACAATATATATATTTCTCTGGACGAAGTGTAAACCCCAATATTACTTAATGGCTATTGTGTGTGTTTACTTGAGATTTTGACAGTTAAGAATATTTGTCGCTCATGCAATTGTAATGGTCATTACAAGTAGTTAAAAAAGCAGCCATACACAGATTGAAAATCAGCATCAACGATGAAGATGGGATAGTGTTGACTTGAAAGTTATACATGTAGCGGAGATTTTTTTTTTTTTTTTGTTTGTTTGTTTTTTTGTTTTTTTTTCTTCTTCAAATTTGAAATAAATAATGAATGGTGATCTGAAATGTTGATAACTGTAAGCGGTCCTAGTGATTTTGATTCTCCTTTGAGCATTGGTGCAAAACAGAGGAAAAAGATGGCATACTTGGTCAAACAATTAGCAATTACGAAAATCTCACCAATCTAGCACATCACGTGTAAAACCCTCCTGTTTCTAATTCTCATGTACCTAATAGACACATTGCACAAAAATGAATTGATGAGAAACGTAAGACTTTGGAGGATACTAACTTCAAAGATAGTAAGACGGAGAGAACCAGTTGACAATAAATTAACAGCTAATGAACTGACTGGTAATTAATGACTCAACAAGGTCTCAGAAGTACTAAAGCATAGACATGAGAACAGAAAAAAGATGTTAGATGCACATAAACTGTTAACAAGTAGATTCAGAACCCTATCTAGTACAGTAAGAGATCGAGTTGAAGTATTAGGATCAGTGCATTATATACAATATATACAGTCAGTCGAGCAAAGGATGAACAGGGAAATAAATGCTTTGTGGACTAACATGGAGACGAAAACGAAATTTTGAAAAGACTATAACATTTTGAAATTACAGTTGGAACAGTTACAGATAGATCAGAATATTCAAATTCAACAAAAAAAAAACGAAATTAGCACGGTGATGATTGATTTTAGCAAAACAATTACTGACTTGAACAACAGGATAAACAAATAACTGTAGTATTATGCTAGAGTTGAAGAAGAATAATTGCTGAACAGAGATGACCAAAAAGGTAGAGAACAGCAAAATCAAAACAAATATAAATGAAAACATAATTAGATCTATGAAAACAACTTACGATTTATTTATTACACGTGTAAGTGATAAGATCAAGATGATATAATGTTACATTTCAAGAATTTGACAACACGTTATATATTGTGGTTGAACAATCATAAACATATAATATAGAATATGTTGGCGAGAAATAGTTAATAGTCTCTCTTAGTAACATGGTAGTACTGACAAATTGGACAAAAGGGTGAAACGATTGAAAGATATTTACTTAATTTCAAACGCGTGTTTACAACAGATACATATTCATATATAACTAAAGTACATTAAAGAATTTTGCATTAAGTTTAATCATTGATACAGTTAAATCAGAAATAAACGAACAAACAGAGAAATGCAACACTAAAATGCACACGAAAAGGGAGGAAATAGTCTTGCATTGGGTGTTGGAATGGATGAATTAACAAAATGGAAAAGAGTTTAATCAGAAAACTAATTCAATGCCTTGATGTATACTACCTTACCATTTTTTATTTTTACCTAATTATTGCTAACAGCAAGGCGATAAATTTATTTAAGGAATTTGGGTCGTGAAAAAGACACAAAAGTATAATATTTTTTATACATTATTTAAAGGATTGCTAGACATTTTTAATTGTGGACACTTTGAAGCAGAACAACAGAAACAAACTTTTAATGAGACTTGAATTTCCTATGGAAAACAATGTGATTAAATGTCAGTAAGGAAATGTGTTTTCGTTGTCAACCAAATACCTACAGACAAGGCTACTTTTCTCATTCATATCATACAGATCATGAATACATCCTAATAATTTGCCTTCTGATTGAGCAAACAACCTGAACATTCTTTATGAACACACATGTTAGAATTATTTTTTCAAACTTTCTTTTCGTCTTTATCGGTTCTGAATGAATCAGCTTTGAAAAGTCAAAGAACGTTCTTATTCATTGATGGTAAACAAAATATGTCACCTGTTTCATACTCACTATTATAATACAACTTGATGTTATTCATTGATGGTAAGCGAAATATGTCACCTCTTTCATACTCACTAGTATAATATAACTTAATGTTATTAATTGACGGTAAACAAAATATGTCATCTCTTTCATACTCACTAATATAATATAACTTGATGTTATTCATTCATGGTCAACACAATATGTCACCATTTCATACTCACTAGTATAATATAACTTGATGTTATTCATTGTTTTTTCAACAAAATATGTCACCTCTTTCTATAATAAAACTTAATGTTATTCATTGACGGTAAACAAAATATGTCACCTCTTTCATACTCACTAGTATAATAGAACTTGATGGTATTCATTGATGGTCAACATAATATGTCACCTCTTTCATACTCACTAGTATAATATAATTTGATGTAATTCATTCATGGTCAACAAAATATGTCACCTCTTTCAAACTCACTATTATAGTAGAACTTGATGTTATTCATTGATGGTCAGCAAAATATGTCGCCTCTTTCATACTAACTAGTATAATAGAACTTGATATTATCCTTCGTGTCATCGTAAACATTTGATGTCTGAAGATAAATACAAAAATAATTAATATCAGTCGCTAAGAGTCTCATTCTATCACCGTATTTGTTTTTCAGGTTCCTGCTGTAGAATTCAACCATATGGATAATTCAGACACTGTAAATCCACAGTATATTGGCTTGTTTCATTTTATTTCTTGTTTTTGTTTCTTCTTTTTTTCTGACTGGCTAACACTAAGTCATCGTCAATACTTGTTCTCAAGGGAAAGTATATATCTTACTGGCATTTGACAAATGCAGTTTCATATGACATAATTTTGCTTTTGATCATTACCTGAGTTTTTCCATGTGTCTAAAATGTATGTGCCGTGTCATCTCTAATATATTGGTAGTTGTCATTTCATATGTTTCAATTGTTAAAAGATGAATAAAGCTTTTATATTGGTGATATCGCTGTTTCATCAAACCTTTCAAAGCGCTATATGTATTCCAAGAGTTATCATGTCTTTCTTTAAATATTTAGAGGTCTATCCACAAAAGTGAATAAAGACTGTGCATAATAGCGCTGTGACTCTGCGATACATATTGTATTGGGGGTAATATACTCTCTGGCACCGGCAAACAGTTTCCAAATGCAAACTTTCGTATCGTTATCACTCAATCGTATATCTCCAAATCATCCACCAAAAACAAAAGGTTTCATCTCTAATTGATGCTTTCCAAAGATGAATTCCATTTCTAACACATGCATTCAAGATTTCGGTCCACGAATAATATTTCTTAAATAAACAGGTCAACTTCAACTGGTTTAACGGTTCTGATTTTCTGAAATAATGCCGGTGTAAAACATCGGTATTTCGAACGGCATTTAACGGCTTCTACAGAACATAGCTTTTTGCGCAATGGTTTTACTATTATCCCAACGTCAAAATTGAGGAAAAACATACTCATTGTGGATAATTTGTAGATGCAATCAAACCTGCCTTACACGTCACCTATGTTAAATAATCAACCATCTTAACATCTTTGAATCAATGTAGATATGGACCTCTATTAAGCAATCACCTGTCTTCTAAGGCCTTTTTCTCTAATAATAATAATAATAATAATAATAATAATAATAATAATAATAATAATAATAATAATAATAATTATTATTATTATTATTATTAGTAGTAGTAGTAGTAGTAGTATTCTGGTTAGACTGTAGACCAAATGGCTCTTCTCACGCTGTGTCTAGGAGCAAAGAAATGTGCTGGATTCACACATTTACCATTCAAAAATCAGTTACATATGATAATTAAGTGTAACTGACTGAAGCAAAAAGATACGATGCATCCACGTCAGCATCATGGAAACAACCTACGTGTATTTTATGACTTGTACAAAAACTAAATATGTTGCAGATAGTCTTCACTATATGTACTAGCCATAGTCTACTATGAGTCAAAGAATATTTTACTATTGCCCTCATATTATTGATAACCAGATGATGATGATGATGACGTCGATGATGCTCGTGGCGTTGGTGTAGTATGGTAATGACAATTACGACGAACAGGTGGACGACGAAGGTGATGATTACTACAACGAAATACTACAATGATTATTACTAATGCGATGACAACGACGATGATAACTGTAGTAGTGATGGCATTTTTGTGCTGATATTTATGACGTGGAAAAGGACGAAGATGTCGATGTTTATTCGGCGGCGCTATCTATAAAGACCAGTAGTTGCAAGAAATGTCAAGGTTTTCAAACTATACATGCGCTAACGATTGTGATTTTAGGAAGACCAACAGTCAATCTGTTTCAAATACGGAATCAGGCTGCAGCAGTTATCAATACATAATGAGAGCCTGTTGTCGACGTTACAACCAAATCGCATCATAAAGAATGGAGAAATGGTAAGGTAAGTATTTTATTAATTCTTTTATGTATGTATGTATGTATGTATTTATGCATGTATTTATGTATAGATAGATAGATAGATAGATTCTCTTTAATTAAGATGAACTAAAATTGATGATTGACTAAAATTAAATATATAGACCCTCAGAAAAGTAATAAAACTGAATTCTTCTCCCTATCTCTCTGTCTCTGTCTCTCTGTCTGTCTCTCTGTTTTCACTAACAATACTTTAATCCAGTTAGTTAGGTTGTGAAAACAGAATTCCAATTTCTGATAAAATTTTAGTACAGTGTAATATCCATGCTAAAACCATGCCATACGAAGGGTTTTTAAACAGTTCTGAATATTAGTGCGCTGTACAACAACGTCCTTTTTTAGTGAACAGTACTTAAAGTACTCCCATGCCCCTCTACACTTTTTCTCAGTCTGATTATGCATATATTAAATGCCATTTTGAATACACTTTTGGTAAGTTCTCCATACACTTGACAACTGCATGTTCAACCGTATGTCGTCTTTCAAATCATTTGATCCTCAGCGAATCTTTGATAAAGGGATTCAGCCAAAAATCATTTGGAGATATATCAGGGCTGTATGGAGGATGTGGCAAAGTTTGGATTTTGTGCTCCTTCAGGAAGTCTATCACGACGGCGGATTTACGCGGCAGTGTGCTATCATGGAATAGATGGATAAGTTTGCTATCATGGAATAGATGGATAAGTGTGCTATCATGGAATAGATGGATAAGTGTGCTATCATGGAATAGATGGATAAGTGTGCTATCATGGAATAGATGGATAAGTGTGCTATAATGGAATAGATGGATAAGTGTGCTATCATGGAATAGATGGATACCTAGGGTACCAAGATGCGGACAGTTCGTACGGTAGTGTTGTACAACTTTTGGCAACACTCTGAAAGGCATACAAATGTCCAGTGGCACTATCAGAGTCATGCATATGTACCTGGACAACCGGAGTTTTGCATCGAAAATAATGCGTATAAAACTCTCTTGACAGTCATACTATGTCGAGTGATCTGTGACCTAAGCAGCCACATCCTGCTCACCAGTTGCAGACAACGGTCCTTCAGAACGTCGGTCATCTTCCATGGATTCGCGACCATCTTTAAAACTTTTATACCACCTCAGAATTATTGGATATGACAGAGAATTACATCCGTAACTTTATTCAAGTAGGCCCTTATATCAATTGAGTTCCCTACGAGCGCTCGGTTTTTACAGTATGCTTTTTGCACAATAGCAGAATTGTTCTCTTTCTCCAAAATTTAGGTCACTGTCATTTACCTATGTTACGTTACATGCACATATCTGCAAGTGTTCGGCATGCTGGGCATACTGCTGAATATCATTTTATAGAACTTTATTTTGTCTATCGATCGGTGTTAAATGTATTGACAGGTTCAAAAAAGCAAAAATGTTGTAACGAAATATTCAGAACTTTTCAAATACTCATGTATAGTGTCAGACACGAAATCTAAAGTGGATACTACACTGGCAATGATGTTTACAAGGATGATATGAACTAAAAATAAAATCAATGTGGACCTTGTCTTTGCTGCAAAAATACATAGTTATCATTATTTTTACTGAGTAGGTGTCTCCGAATACGTTAGCCTGATCTTCGTCTTTCAGATTATAAATGGACTGTATCTGTATCCTTGAGAGCTTTGACAAAGTAGGTTCCTTGGAACTTGAAAAAGATTCAATTACGTCCAGATTGCACAAGTAACCA